>OZ032117.1:1954076-2266576 GCA_964026355.1 Pseudorhiza aurosa | reverse complement strand
AATGCTTAGACATTGCAAAGTACGAAAGCATACTGTCCGTAATATGTAATGTCATCATTTTGTATAATGCTTAGACATTGCAAAGTACGAAAGCATACTGTCCGTAATATGTAATTTTTTTTTTCTTTTAAAACTTCATTTTGATATATAAGCTAAACATACAAATACAAATCTCTCTAGTAATAGGTAATTTGTATTCGGCTGACCTAATTACAGGTATTTCTAGTATAAAGAAAAATGAATGAATAAATATAATAATAAGATGACGAATAGAAAAAATGAAGAAAAAAATTTAATGAGAAGAATTAAAGTTGCAAGGAGACTGTTAGTAGGAAAGAAGGTCCGGGTTAGTCCAGGGTTTATCACGCATACAGAATATGTAGTAAGTTGTGCGAATGATTATAGTTGATAATTTAGTAATTATGTAGTTAGTGTGTGCCTTGTCAATGGTTAGATCGCTACACATCTGAATGAACGAATCGCAAGATTGTCCAAAGATTCCAAGGGAACCTATTGACAAGTTTACAAATTCAACGTGGCGGTATTTCGATGTTAGGTCATTCAGAAGGTAGCGATATTTAGAAAATTTCCTAGCAGCGTTATTATCAAGGTTTGTCTCAAAGCCAACGCTCAAAAATAATAATAATAATAATAATGAGGCTAGCAAATCCCTTACTTGTTTCAAAAGACTGAAAAAAAACTTGTTGGCAAAAAGGCCATCCGACCATGAAATTCCAATCCGAAATGTCACAAACATGTGAACTAGATGCTTGAGAATCTACACTATTGACTTCCATTTATGGGAGATCTTTAAAGGAATACGACAAAAATTCTAGCGCTGTTTATATGCTATATTTGTTCTTGATATTATTAGAAATCATACATTTGTCACTGACGATGTCTTGACGAGCCCACCTTATTTTTAGACCGAAGTCTGCAACCCGAGATCACCGTAAAATAACTTCAAGGCATCTGAATATCAAACATCCCTAGAGAGAGAATTTTCGGACTTCCAAAAATGAGACAGTTTTCTTCATTTTACATGTAAAAACGACTGGAGAGAGAGAGAGAGAGAGAGAGAGAGAGAGAGAGAGAGAGAGAGATGCTAGAGAGAGCTAATACCATGCAAAGCATCTTCAGGCGCTGCTAAACAGCTAGCTAAGTCTGTAAGCGATGCTGGAAGAAATGCGGAAACAATTTAAAAATCAAAATGGACTCTGTAAAAAGTGAAGGTTGAAGAACAGTTTTCAAGCAATGCCCACCAACAGTGTCATGATTGATGTACGTTGTGTGCGAGATTTTTGAGGAAAATTACCTAAAGCTAACTTTACTCGTGTTCAAATATTATCCTGGTTATTTTTGGATGGAGGTTGCAGTGAAATCACTTGCTCTTAGACTCTTTAGCGATTTTCTAATCCCCATTTGGAGCTCAATCTTAACTTAGGTGGTGTGGCCGAGCGGTTAAGACCTTGTGAGGTCTTCTGGTTAAGACCTTGTTGCAAACCTTGTGAGGTCTTCTGTCCTTGGTTCGAGCCCCTTCGTCGAAACCATTTTACCACAAGCCAACAGTCAACTCAGCTGTCAATCCTTCCGAGGTCGGTAAATGAGTACTCAGAAGTAACTCTGAAGGCACAAGCACTGGACACACATTGATAACAGCTAATCTACAAGTTGAATTGTTTCGTCCAGTGTAAATATTCGTAGTTCGTTCGTTCGTTAAGTTGCTGACAGTCTCTAGTCCACTCTCATTCTATGTGTAGGGATAACGATGTGTGTGCGCATCAACAGCAAGTTCCAGGATACTTACTTGTATACGTAGCTATGTATCGCCTTGATATCTACTCTCGTATAACAAATGAATAAAAGCCGAATAAAAGAAAATAAGAAGAACAAATGGAAAGAGATTGCGGTAATTACAGCGTAGATTTAATATATCACCGCCATTACAAAATATCCTCCGGGATTTTTTTATACTGCTGTATTGCATACTCGATTTCGAGCATAGCGGGAACCAGAGGTAGGGTTCTGAGTTTTTTCTAGAGAAGTGGAATTCATGAGATGGATTCCCGTCGCACTCCTCACCAATAGCATTTTTTTTAAAGTGACACATGAAGGAATCGAACTGACAACCTCTGTGTTGTGAGTCCACATGCTTGACAATTAGACCAAGGCACCACTTGTTTTATACAATGGTTAGTAAATCAAATTGTGTCAATGTATGAAAATCCCAGAGCCAACTACTAGAGAGTAATGCCAAGGTATTATAGGTCAGCCATTTAGAAGCATCTGCAAGAAGATTGAAGAAACGAAGTACTTCTGGTCCAAATTTTACGCTCAAGTTTATTTGAAAACTATGTTTTCCTTTCTCCAGTGAACTTCCATGTTAGAGATTCTTTTGCATAACTATACATTACGTATCTATATCGAAAACCAACATGGCGACACCATGGCGTTGATATACAGTGGCCATCAGAAATAATAGCTGCACGGCAAGCGATTCTACTGGGCTATACCATTCGAAACAACACAGAAAATACAAACGAGATACTATCGCAAGGAAGACCACCCGACGCTCTGACCACCATCGTAAAACGAAACATCAATGTTATGGGCAACACCAATTACAGCAAAAAAGATATTGAAAGCATCGCTGAAGATCGCAACAGTTGGAGACTATGGGTGGCAGGGTTGAACAGCCAATTCGGATTATACGGAGGCGATGAAGAGTTGAACGAAATTCGTTATATAAATCTACTTATCTATCTACCTACCTACCTATCAATCTATCTATTTATGCCTATCTATCTATCTATCTATCTATCTATCTATCTATCTATCTATCTATCTATCTATCTATCTATCTATCTATCTATCTATCTATATATCTATCTATCTATGTGATTGAGCACTGATTGAACATTGATTTTTGAGTGAGACTGCTACTGCAAGTAGAAAATTATGCTGGCACTTTCCAATAATATCATCCTTGCCAAATTCACAACGAATGTTGCTGTTTTAACTAAGGCAGCCGTAGCAAAGAGGATGATGTGCGTGATTTGTGAACAGAGGGCACGTGGTTCGATTCTCGTCGTAGCTATTGGCGGTGCTAAGAAAACATCCAGTCTTGAGGTGTATACTTCAGTCAAGCCCTTCTTATCGCATTTGACTTCTAAGCCCCTCTTTATCGGGAAATTTAACGAAACAAAAACGAAGGTCTACTGTTGTTGTGACTAACGGATCAGTTACCAGGAGTGTTCAATGTCGAATTGACATTACACAAATCCAGGTATAATGGGCTAGATTTAGAAGACTAACCAGCACTCCTGCTATGTAAACAAAATAACGAAAGATCTGGCGAACAAGAATACTCCACAGATGAGAGGAAACACGATTTTGTCGCATGTTTGATCTAAGGATCTCATTTCGCACATCCCCCGGTGTTTCATACTTCGATAAGAGAGTCGACTGAATAGAGCTTTAGTGCAATGACATTTGTCGACATGTTTGTGAAACTTTGAAACAAAGATCTTTGGCACTGCAAGAGCGTGGTCCTAAATGTCTGACATACTGTGATATTTATTTGCAATTCTAAGTAGCCTAATGAATGAAGAACTTTGTTCCTATTTTCTGTTGCTCAGAAACGGTGCTGATCGAATCTGGATGAATAAATGGGCAATGCAGACTTCTCATTCGAACGATTGCTCGAGGTTGACGCATCCAACCATGATCGGTGTGCATAAACTGCACTCCCAATGCCGATCTTAAGTCCGAATAAATTGGGAGGGCTGGCGGGATGAAGAAAAGTCACCTGTGAATTAAGGGAAGTCTTCCACATGCCAGACTTCACACGATGCCGATAAGCACAAATTTTCATCCGCACCGATGACCCCATTTCAAAAGCGATTAGTACCAATAGGCAAAAATGAAGTAGAGAGCGAAAATGTGCTATTCTTCAACACAGAATTTGGTCAATATTCTCGATATGAGATAATGAAACTTGGACTCTCAGTGATACTTAAGCCTGTTCCGAATTTCTAATGACTCTGTACTTGCAGTCAAAAGCTGTGTGGAATGTGACTTGAAGTCCAACAACAGAAAAAAAATATACCTAAAAAGAGTAAAGGTATTGCCACTCGCTGTACACTGGAGCTATTGCCTGAAAATATCATTCTGAAAGAAAAATACTGATCATTATACCTGTGATGTGGACGAGTCAGGAAGCTGTGCTGAACCAATCCTTCTATGCTGAAATTCACTGTAGAAATTAATGCCCTTGTACGCATTGTTAAGAACCAGAAACCTGCCGTCTTAATACCCAAATGAATAAAGTTTGTCATACCCTGCATAAGTTAACATCACGAAGACATCTGTTATGTAAACAAGTATCAAGTCGATCGCATTGTCTGAGTGGGCTGTGCGCTTTGAACACTCGCACGGCTTACTTTGACGCAAGCATCGACACAGGTAGAGATGGATGGATGCTAGCTTCATGAAATAGCCACTGTGAACCGAAGGGTGGCAGAGAAATCCCACATCGCAGCTTAGATTAGAGTAACCTGGAGCTCTGTCACTTTATAGGGATGTGTAAGCAAAATTTTTAAGCCTTCTTACCGTATCCAAGCGATCTAAAACAAATCAACTTCTGTTTTGAAGTTTTAAAATTCTCTGTTATGTGTAACAAGGTTATTTTAGGCAGCTTCTCATTACTAGTTTATTGTCGCTAAATATTGAAAGAGGAATCCCTGGTAAGTGGTTGCGGCTGGCTTTCATATGCAGATTGTCATGTTGTGTAATTACATTACTTCTAATGATCATCAATCAATTTAAAATTTTATGGAGAGGTGCTGTCTGGTTTTCACTCCTTCAATACCAATCGATTGAACGCAGTGACAAGCAAAAAATGCGTTACTTATTCTGCGAAGAAAACCGGCGCTCATTCCGTCAGTTTTTCTCAGTTGAAACTGACATTCGGTACTCTTGATGCACCCTTCCTTCTGTAATTAGGAGATTGCCACGAAGGTGTAGCACTATTATGAATTGAACAGCTTGAATTCTTTCTCTTTATGATGCGATGTCGCCTTTAAGATCTCACAACCAATACAGTCACTATCAATTAACTGGATAACTGGACGATTCTTGCACAGAATAATTCAGATTTATTAATTTTGTCAAGTTTACCCTCCATAATATCTCGCGGAAACTCTGACAATTAATTATCATGTCAATGATATTGTAAATCTCAGTCTTCTTCGCTTATTTGGAGATGTTTCCATTTTTTGCAAATAGTTTCACGGGCATTGCTCTCAGGAGATCAGGGATATCATTCCTTTTCCTCTGAGGCGTTTCAGAACCACCAGAAGCTCAACTCATTTACCCCCTCTCCAAGTTTCACTGCCTAATCCACCAGACTTTATCCACAAAACCATCGTTCATCCCAAGAACATGCAACGTATGGAATGTCTTGCCTTCTTATTCCTGTCCCAAATCGTACAACTTGCCATTTTTCAAAACTAAGATCAGAAAACTTGATCTGATCCCCCTCTCTTCTTAGCCTTTCACTTTCTTCTTCCTTCCTTTGCTGGATCTTTTTATAGGTCGCCATGGCCTTTCCTCAACATAATTTAATAAAAAATGAAAAAGAAAAAAAATTGAGATTCATCTACCATTAGCCAAACTGGCAGGATAAATACAGAGAGCATATCAGGAGATCTGCTAAACTCAATTCTCTCCCTAGCAGCACCAAATGTACAACGAATAGCAATCTATACTTGGCCCCTTTTAATTCCTTATGCTGACACATTTTTCACTTTCTTAATGTGCCATTTGATCTATTGATCAGAATTCAAATGGAAATATAGGCAGCACAATGAATATCCGTGTACTGTATATGAAGAATGCGTAATTATCATTATATTACTATTGTTCTTACTATGATTATTATTATAGGATCTTACAAACTTTACGTCGACCTTCCTGCCTATCTCTCGCCTTGCATCGTTACTGGTGACAGCCTCCGCCCTGACCTGCTTCTTCTAATTTCACCTAAAAACTGTCTCTATATCCTTGAATTGACCGTGGGCTTCAAAACAAATCTAAATATCAACTCCCACTGCAAAGAAGAAAAATATCGTCCTCTCCTCAAAGATCTCAACTGTGACTATCGACACGTCCAATTCGTTAACCTATCCATGAGCTGCTTAGGCATTTTCGGCCAGTCGTCAGACTCTTTTCTGGAGATGTGCAAATTCATTGGAATCGACCAAAGCTATCTCAGTTATATCTTAAACTAAATCTCATCAGTCATTATTCGTACCACGTATTACATCATTTGCTCTAGAAACAAACCTTGGTCTAACCAGGAACTTCTTTCATATTAACAAATATTTACAAAATAATGCAACTTGTTATCTTTTTTCTCTCTTTAATTCTATCGTTGTTAGCCGTTGCAAGCCAGCAAAGTGCAAGTTACCTTTTTAGCGAGACTTGTTTTTGTAACGTTTTAAGTACCTAATAAAAGAATGAAATTTGAAACAAATTATCATTGGGGAACTCGCTAAGGGAAGTATGGATCGCGGACGTCCTTTGCTCCGCTGCAGAGATGTGACCAAGCGTGGCCTAAATGCCACTGGGGGTATTGATATCCGAAGCTGGGAGGAACCGGCCCTGGAGCGCTTTAAATGGAGAGCATAGGTACAGGAAGGTACTTCGCAGGCAGAGAGACAGCGTTTGGACACGGTGGAGGAAAAGAGAAAAGCATGAAAGCGCAAGGCCACAGATTAGGTTGACACTGGTAAGTTCATGTGCCAGAAATGTGGACGCAAATGCCGAGCGAGCATTGGACTTGTGACCCACAGCAGACACTGCAACTGACCCACTTTGAGAGACCATTTGCACCATACACATTCTGTTAAAAACGACGTTTACCAATATATATACATACATACTACTATTGTTATATAATCAAGCTAAAAATTCAGAAGCCAGTAACATTATAGCAATAACTTTGACTATGTTTTCTTGAGAATTTTGCTTCGACTCTTCAGTTTTCGGTTATGCATCTAATTCAGCTGCATATTTAGAATAAATTCTAAACCCAGTTATGCGGAATGAAGTTCAGATGTTTAAGATCAGTTACTTTAAGATAGTTGGAAGTTTGGCAAGATTCGCATAAAATCAGTATTTTCATATATGCATATCTGGATGGCTTCGTGCTTCATGTTTGTGGAAAGAGCATGTACAACATCGCAGTGCAATTCATTGCAATCTCAGAGATAACGCCCGTTAGCCTTTGCACAAAATTAATGGTTTGTATACGAGACCTGGATAGGCAAACTATGACGCTGATTGCCTCAGCATGAACACTCGGTCTAATTAAAATTGCTGTATCAGAACAGGACACTTCATCATAGTTTCCAAAGCGCGCAAAAGCAAGTGTGCAGAACTTCGTGGATAAATACCGACGAAGTTCAACTAACTGTCAAGCAGATTTTCCACCTGAAACGATTTGATAGGTGATTATTTGCAAACCGAGACCTGTCTTCGTCACAAAGAAAATCTAGGGCTATATCTTAACATTTGCCAAATCACCTCTTCAAAATGTCAAGAAATATTTTCTCTTGCTTCATATTTTCATTCGCGGAAAGGATGAATGTGAGTTCGCATTCAGAAATTTCGCAAATTGTACAATACCCTCCCGTTGGCAATCGTTCACTTTCACTTTTCCCATCACATGATTTGACTAAACCGGCCCTCTTTCATGCATTCTGTCTCAGCATGATGTCACTTCTTGAAGAAGAATCTCAGTGCTGCTTCGTATCTGCTCCTTTCCTTCTCAAATAAGAAGTCCGCTTTCCTAAAGAAGCACTCAAGTTGGCTTTAGGAAAGCTTCTTGGAGAAATTCAACTGGTATTGTTTAAGAGACAGGGCATAGGGAATGGATCACAATGATACATCCAGGTGTCCAGCTTGAGGTATAAAGGAACTGCGCGCTTTTTTCAAGATTGCGGCTTTGGGCCTATGGATTGGGGTTTACGGCTTTCGAATTATTGCTCGCACCCTGGCGTTTCGCACTGATTTACGCCACAATGCCAATTGGCGAAGGTCCACGGTTCTTTTCTCTTGACTTAATGAAAATGAAAACAAGCCGTTAAAAAACGCGAACCGCTACAGACTCAAAACTCAGGATATTGACCTACTACACAGTGGAATGAGAGAATATCCTCTGAGAAAAATTTGCTAAGTTCCACCTAATACAGTTTCATTCTGGCATGCTAACTGTGCCAGCATCTGCACAAAATCATTTGCATAAATGAAGATGTCGAACAAACATTAGCAACTTGGCGTCATGGTAGTAGCAGCACTCCTCTACTTAGCTTTAATCATGTGTTTCCCTGCCTTATGAGGTAAAATCTCACATTCGCAGTAATATATCTCGCTAATAGAGCGGATGACGTATGCCACGCGTCCGTGCTAAAAGTGGGGGTCATTGTTCAAATTTATGTGCAGGTCTTCTCGTGCAGTGCGTGGAGCCTTGTTTCTAATGCGTGTTAGCTTGTTTTTAAATCCTTGTCAGCCTAATGTAAATAAAAACAACCGTACTGTTTCACTGTAATTCAATGTTGATACAATAGTCAGCAGAAGTACTTACGCGAATGCACGTGTTTGTAAATTATCTGCCTTGCTTCGCAGCAGTCCATTCGCGGTGGAGTTTTGGTTAGTCCAAAAACTTCACTCAAGCGACTACTGTTATATTTCGCTCACATTGTGTTTATTGCATTCGGCTGTCTTTGACCATTTGGCTGGATAGAAACGCTTTTGTGCCTCGGCTCTGGACCCCAAGGCTGCTCATGAAAACAAACCTATATTTTTAGAGCAAGCTTGTTTATATCAGACAAATGAACTGCCAGCCACATTGAAAAATCCAGTTTTTCATTTACTTACCCAGTGCTTCGTTCCAGCCTAAACCCATTGGATTGATTAGCATGTAGTAAAAGCTCTTAATAGAAATCCAGCCATAGATTCGGTTGTTTTGCCAAAAATATTGGTTCAACAATTCCCTGTTTTCCTGTTTAATTATACCAAAAGCTGTGGAAAGGTACATCCACTGCCAACTTTAGAAGCGGGAACAAATGTCTCTCGTGAAACCTCATTTTGATGAGGAATCCTTTTAGAACGCTGAAAAGCTAGATTAATTCACTTAAGATCTATTCCCAATTTTGTGTTCGCAAAATGCTACCCGGGGACATAGCTTTGGGGCTCTGTACTGTCCTTTCGCTGCATCCGTCTCTCATTTAAAAATGAGCATGCAAAATATGTCAAAGCATATAAAATGCAACGCACAGCAAGATATGATGAAGTATACTTCGAGCTTTGCGTTCGATATATGTCAAGACTAAAAACAAGCAGGCCTTGCCCTATTTTATACAAAATTCTATCGCAAAGAGGAAGTCCTAGGAGAGTATGAAAAGGAAAGGCGATCATTAGAATACAGTAGAACAGAGAGGGTAATCAGAAGATTTGACCCTTTCAGGATGTAGTTCATAACCACCGATAATGCTTGGTGCAGAAACGGAGGCACTTTTCAAACTTTGTGAAGACAATGTCACAAGTTTAGTGCCGATAAATGTCTCCGTGTGTAGGAGCCTTCAGTTGGATGGTTTTTCCAGCCTGCATTACATGAAGCAGAGAATCTGGCTGAAAGCAGAATGACCACTCGGACGTTGGGGAGGAGTAATAGTAATGTTAATAGCAGCGTAGTGGTAGGCACAGTGATAGAAATACTTATAGTGGTAGCAATAGCAGTAGCGATTGTGACATTAATAGAGATGGTGTTAGCGATAGTCTTCAGATTACTTTTAAGTTGAATTTTAATCTTTAAAAATCAAAAAATTGACGATCAGCAATAACTTTTATCATCATCATCTCTGCTGAGAGAATCATAACTCTTAGTCGCATGTTTCTTCGCTAAAAACTCGTCTTTAGGCTTTTTTCCTTCTACAGAAAAATTGGGCTCCAGTTCAAAGTCATGGAGAACCATGTCGCAATAGCTTTGGTTTCATTCAAAATGAAACCAACAGAATCGCTAATGTCCATCGGTTTATCAGTTGTAGAAAGGCGTTTGACAGTTCTTATCAACAATTCAAAAGGCCATTAGCCGCAATATGTCGGTGGGAAAGTTACTGTGCATGTTCGCATTCAAACTCGTCACAGAGATAACGACAGTGACCGTAGTTTTATAAGCACTGTGATTCTTTGATTGCAAATGAATGCAGCAGAAAGCATTGAGAATTTCCCTCGTTATATCTATTCCACTATCCTCACTATCATCATTTCCATAATGATAATGATAATAAAAATAATAATTTCAATTATTTTTAGGACGGTAACCCGTTCAGCAGTGCTGGTTTACAACAAACAAACAAACAAATTTACAAACATCCATCTACAAACAAACAAATTTACAAACATCCATCTACAAACAAACAAATTTACTAGCTAACTAATCCAACAAAATGGCGATGTATAAAAATTAAGATACAGATGTTCAATACCGATAGAAATCTTAAGCAAGGTAAAGCAACAAAAGCAACAAAAAAGAACTGAAATAACTATTTAAATAGCTACTTTCAAGATTTTACTGATGGCGCCTTTTCTTCAGCAGCTGATAGGCCGTTCCAAGCTTTCACCCCTCAGAATGGAAATCCAATTTGCCCACTACTTGTCTTTTTTAAAGGCAGCTTAAGATCCCTTTGAGTGTTTCTAAGAGATCGAGAAGAGCAGTGAGAGTTGCAAGTAAACAGATTTTTTGATATAATGGGGCGATATCATTTAGGGATTTATACGTCATGACAGCTACTTTGCAATCTATTAATTCTTGGATAGATTTAAGTTGAAGATTTGAAAGAAGTGGTTTGCTTGGGGAATCAAATCAGCAAGTGTTTCTCCTGATAAAATCATAAATAGTTACTCCCCGTATATGTTCAGTGAATCGACTTGGACGGTTCATTGCCGTACAAATTTCCGCTATATGACTTTTTAGGCCCTATTGGCGTACTGTAATTCTTCTACCTAGAAGCTGGTTAAATTACGAGTCAACATCTCCGTCCAAATTCTTCAAGGTGTGCTTATCTATCCCATTCAAATGGTTTTTAGTAGTTTTGCTACGAAAGATCCGAAAGATTTGACATGGCATGTCAGAACTTTTTCGGCATTTTCTTTATTCATGAATGGCCTTCTTCTCGAATACGCCGATAGTTTTTTATCTATTTTCTGACAAAGCTCCTTGGCAGGCAAATCAAGTCGAAGATCAATAAACTTGACCTTATCTCTCTCTCCTCTTAGCTGTTCTCTTTCTTCTTTCTTCCTATGTTGGGGCTTTGTATAGGCCACCATAGTTTGAAAACCGATAATTTTCACCTGTTCGCTGCCCTTCACTTTCTGTTCTCAATGTCGAGACACAGCAAATTGCTACTTTTGAGACCCAAACGTCCTCTGTAAATTTTTAGAAATCAGTGCGCATGCTGGTATGCATAAACGAACCTAACATGCCTTGCAGGCCATCCTACATGTATAGTTTCATCATGATGGCATACTTTCACACAGTACTATCCTCGACAACTTGCATCCACAGACTCTTGAGGCTGTTTAAGGAAATTGTTTATGGAAGCATATATTGCAAGGCAGTGTGGCAAATTCAGAGTACAGAGCCTTCTGAGGCTCCTTTTCAGTAACTCTTGAAAGTTTTGTATACAGTTAAGAAGTGGATACCGATTTCAGTGCAACATAGTCAACTTTAAAGCACCAACTTCACTATGAGTAGATCATAAGTATTATATTTTTAGGTAAAGTAGTACGAGACGTAGCAAAAATACATTTGGCATTAGAGCATTTTTCTAGGTTTGATGGTAAGAAATAAAGCATTTTAACTTGCGCATACTGTTTTGAAGCCAGATGATTAAAGAAAAGCAAATTGGGTCCTTAGAATTTGAGTATGATATTGTTAGAGAGGGACCATCCTGAGACAAGATATTTTAAGATGGGATGACTCTTCCATTTCTCGCCATGCTTCTTCCCTAATTTCACGTCAGGTAACCATTCACAAATCAGTGGACAGAAAGAGAGGCATGAGAAACGTACAATAGGGAGACTCAGACCCGAACCGTCTAACCAATGTGCTCATTGCCTCTGTATAGCCAGACAGCAAATTATTCCTTTTGGTGCAAAACGAATTCCATGTGTCTATGTGTCCCTGTGTCCTGTGTCCCTGTATCCATGACTCATACTCTTTCAATATATCGGACTAAGAACTAATTTTCCTGAATTCCTTTCCTAACCTCTAGTAGTATGTAAGTAAAACAATACACTTATATAGGTTTGAAAGACGACTGATAACATAGAGGAATGTCTTGTCTTTTTCTTTCACTCATAAATATTTCAAGTAATTTTTGGGGAAAAGACCAGCAGCAAATTTGATTCTATGGGCAAAGTGATGATGAATCTTCAATACAGTCAGTATAAATGACATATCATAGGTAAATCTCATACTAAAATCTGGTTAGCTCAAGACATTGCAAATCACTGATTTATGAAAAATTCACAATTTGCAGCTCAGTTTCTGGCTATTTTTGTATAAACAGAACTTTTAGCAATTAATTTGGCTAAACTTTCTGTTTGAGAGAAGACAGATATCTATGCTTTGATGATGGTTTTTTGAATTTGGCCCTAGACATCAATGAAATGCCAACAGGACTCACGTTGATAAGATTGATAATCTTTTAACCTACATAAGTATTCGTTATTCTCATTACCTTTATCACTACAGTCAACGCTGTCTAATTCGAGCTCGCGTAATTCGAGCCTTTGCTAATTCGAGCAAAA
This sequence comes from Pseudorhiza aurosa, assembly GCA_964026355.1. Lineage (NCBI taxonomy): Eukaryota > Metazoa > Cnidaria > Scyphozoa > Rhizostomeae > Lychnorhizidae > Pseudorhiza > Pseudorhiza aurosa. The sequence goes on along the minus strand of OZ032117.1, from coordinate 2,253,700 downwards.
TTTTCAAGTCAATTGAAAATCTCTTAACGTAAAAGCTCTGTGATCCGAATCTTTGTAATTCAAACTTTTTGTGATTCTAACATTTTTACGATCCCCTAGAGAGTTCGAATTAGACAGAATTGACTGCATTACTATTCTCAATATGATTATCATTATTGCTGTAAGTGTTACCCTTATTAGTAGAATTATTATCATTCTTATTTTCATTATTTTTTCTAAAAAAGAATCACAGCAGTTTCTTGCCAATTATGGTCATTACAGCAAAAGCTTTCGTAACGGGTTACTAATGCACTTCGTAACCTACTTTACAAACACAATGATGATGATACCATGAAGATAAAAGTACCACGTCTACCTCCATGCCTTAAAACAAGAAAGTAAGCATGAAGTAGAAATTGCAATAGCTTAAAGACTTGGTTTCAGGTGTCAGGATAGCTCTCGGTGGTAAGATTCTTTCGCATTTATCCTATGGTCAGTAGTTTGAGTCCGCCATCAATCAGAGTAAGGATAATTGCCAGTTATCTGTAATTCCAGGCCTGGGAATCATGGGGTGTGGTCACATCGAGAGGAAGGATCTGGACAGTGCTCGATGAGCAAAAAGCTTCTCAGTGTTCATTAACAACGTTGGAAAAAGGAAATAAAAAGGCTTGGCTTATCATTGATAAATCAAAGAGCAGAAATGCTGTCCAATTTTAGCAAATAATTGTTTCCGATGCGAACTAATGAATAAACAAGCAAATGAACAGTGGATGAATAAGTTGGTATATAGATAAACAAGTTTTATTACTCAATTTATGAATGAGTTGTTGAATGAGTAATTGAAACTGCAATTGAAACAAAGAAAGAAGGAGCGAAGCTTGAAGGAGAATGAATGTTAAGGATGAGCGAACGAACTAACTAAGTAACGAATGAAAGAAGAGCAAACGAACTAACTAAGGAATAACGAATGAAAGAAAGAGCAAACGAGCTAACTAAAAAACGAATGATTCCGTTAGTAGATATTTCATCAACTCTTTGTATTAGTCGAGATGAAGTCGAAGATTAGGAGCTAGCATTTTTCTGCAGAGCATTGTCGTTTACCCATTGGCGCGTTCCTTTGACCGTTTTCATCAATAATTAGTTGCTTGTTTGTTATGATGATAATATATAATATAATGATACGATAATTAAAGTTGTTTTTGGTGATTAAGCTTAGGACAGACATTCGGTCATTTCCGCACGGATTTTCATTCTGTTTACGTCTTTGTCTTGAATTGTGAATTGTTACGTTGTCGAAAATTTGTTTTTTGGTCGGAAGAATGCATTTGCTTAATTGTATCATCAATTTGCAAAAACTATTGGATTATTAACATCGCTTTAAGGAGAGACTTCTAAAAGCCCGTGCAAATGCTGGACATTTTTCTCTCCCCGCATTCTATTTTTGAAGTCATTTACACATTGAAGGACAATCCTAAGTCCGTCTTAGACACCAGCCATCAAGTGGATTTGAACCATTTCAAACTACATACGCAAAGGTCTAATTAGTTGGTGAATAAGATCACTGTACTTCAATCATCTTCATTCATGACAACGCTTATTTTGGACAAATAATTTGAATACTGACTGTCAATGTCGATTAAACGCAAAATTGTTTCTATTTTGATGAAGTCAATTCCCAGACTCAAACCGAAGGCCGGGAAACACCTTTTCAGAGAGGTGCCATCTTGATCCATGGCATTGTGAAGTAGAGTAGCGAGTTCCATACCTTGTAGCGATTTTGCTAAAGCTTTCGCCCTCACCAGGGATTCATTACCATTGGTTGCTCAGATAGAGACCATCCAGAAACTTGAAAATTTTCGCCTTCGACCCGGGACCTTCAGCAAGGAAATCCTATGCACTTTCGACTAAGCCAGCTAACTTTGAACATACCAATAACAGCCATTGTCTTGAGTGCCTTATTTCCAACGAGTTAAGCAATTTCTTTCCCTCTGTTAAAAATGCTTTTCATCATTAATATAGCTATGTTACGCGACCCTTGCGACGCATTTATCTAAGCCTACAGCATAGATGTTAGAATGAGTCAGTGGTAAGACTCGTGCCGATTGATCCTATGGTCGGTAGTCCGAATCCATCCTCAGCTAAACTTTCACATAGAGTGAGGAGAGTCGGTAGCTCTCTGTAATCACATGCGTAGGAATCACGAGGTGTGGTCACATCGATAGGAATGTCATGAACACTGCTCGATGATCAACAAACTTTTCTGTCTCCAAATCCTGCTTTCGGATGTTAGTTCACAAATAAAGCATTGCACGTATTCAATGTCATAAATCTCCATTTTAACCTTGTGTTTCCCAGGACAATCAAATGCAGCATTATTTGAGCGGTAGGAAAGGGTCCAACCTTAAGCGTTTGACTAAAGCATAAGTGACTAAGGCTGCATTCGCCTTTAACAACACTGACAATATATTCGGCATTTGAGGAATCTACCTTGCGTTTGCGAGTCAAGCAGGCTATCCACGTAGCCACATCCACTTATTTCATACAAATATTCTATTTCCATTACTTATGAAGACATCTATGAATTTCCAAGTCTACTTTTCGAAATTTTGGCTGCTGAAGATTCCTAGGCACATTAGATACACTTTGTGCTGGATTAAGTACCTGTTATGATTAAGGTGCGGTACTATTTACCTCGCAGGAATAAGGCTACATCAATAGATCATTGAAATTCTAATTTGTCCTTTTTTGTCCTTTTTAGGAAACTTGGAAGACATTTTGGGATTTCGTGGCAATAAACTTTTCAGCATTGGAGGTGCCGCTACCATCTTGCAATAAACCATGTATGTAGTTGAGGGACACAGACAATCTTCTGTCACATGCTGTAGCATTTCAGATACGGTTGTAAAGCAGGTCCGTTCCTCATCTACGAATACCTCATTACCGTCTTGAATCTTGGTACGGATATACATCCTGCTTATTCGTCATTACGATCGATTCCTTATAAGTATAACAACGCACAGCAAAGCCTTACGGGTGGAAGACCCCTATAGTCATGGACTACTTCCACGTGACGAGATAACTCCGACGCTAAATGGCGAATTTCAAGTCTACAGTTATGCTAACTTTGAAAATCATGCAGATGCATCGCAGTGAAACGTACCCAAACACACCTCTGAAGTAATAATGTTACTTCTCAATTGCTTGCTCAACTTAAACTAAGTCACAAAATCAGACATACCCATTTGCTCTTTAATCGTCTGAGAAGAAGCTTCTGGTCAGTATGAGCTGTACGCTTCACCTATGGTATCTGGTGGGTTTCTATGACCATGCAAGCTACGTAGAACTGACCAGAAACATGCGTCTTGTTGTGAAGTGTTTACTCTTTGCAAATGAACGGAAAACTTAAAAACCCTTCTATTGTACTGGAGCCATTAATCAGAGAGATGTTTAGCCTTGATAACGTCGTAGACAAACATAAGATTCTAAGCATGAATCCTGTGCAAAAGCTGCTAGTCCTACTGAACCCTGTTTTCGCTTGTCCGCCCATTGTTTGAAATACTTGAGAACTAAGCCAAGTGTAAATCAAGCTCACGTGAATAATATCAGGTTGTCTCATGTAAGATAGTGGCCGATAAGGACGGAAAATTCTTATCACTTGCCGTGCGAGCATGTGAGATAGTCGCCACAACAGAAGCCTGCACACTTTCGCGACAAAGATTAATGAACTGCCTTCTATTTGCAATAAGGCCTTGCGCAACCGCCATTAGAGGAATTCACCAGCAACGGAACAGCAATCAAAATTGAAGAATGATAAATTGTACCCGAGGAGACATGCAAGGAAGATAGTGTCGATATTTCATGTCCGGTCAGCTTCGCCCAAATGATAAAGCACAAGTTATTTCTAACCTTGTTGGTAAAACAGCAAAAAGTATTTTCGTGTCTAAAGTTGAAATCTCGCATTCCAGCAATGCCAAGTTCTGAAATAATTTTTTTTGCTATCTGCATCTTTGCAAGAAACGTTAATGGCTGCTTGCTAGAATTTATCAAAGTATCACCAGATGAAGCTTATCTGCATTGATACTACCTCAACGCACTATTAAAACACCCAAATTATTACCAGGCAGCTAATTTTCATTGAATCTTCCCAAAAACCAACAAAAATCTGAATATATCTTGCTAAAATACCGGCTTTAGTAGCTTTATTGTGAAGACGGGTGGAAAAATACGCGCTTCTTTAGAGACCGCAATAATAAATTTCCAATCGAAAATTCAAGGAAGAGGAAAAATGATAAGCCTGAAGTACGAAAGAACTCATAAATTTAATTCATGAGTTTATAATTAGGACAAATTCAAATTATCTGAATAGCACTATGAAACAACTGAACGCTTGTCGTAAAGATATGTATTAACGGTACTAAGGCGAATCTCTGTTAGCAAGCAAATTACCTTTTTAATAAATCTAGAATTTATATAAAAGCAAAATGAAAGGGTGAACTAGATACTGGGGCCATGGTAGCGAGGAAAGACGTGGTGTCACCTACATAGTTAATTATTTGTCTACTGTCGAGTGCGTGTCTTTATTGGAACTAGGAAAACGAGCTCTAATTCTAGAAATCCCTTCAACCGGAACCCTAACAATATATATATATGTATATAAATATATACATAAATATATATATATATATATTTATATATATATATATATTAATATATATACATATATAACTCAAAACATGTAGGTACAGAGTACGAAATATCATGGAGCAATTCAAATGCATGAATAAGTAAATTAAGTACTAAAAATTAGTTAAAAAGAAATTCACTACAAATAAAAGGGGTAAGTGAAAATTAATTGTAATTAAAGTTAGTTATGAACAATGTCCATGCGATACGATCAGAGGCCAAAGTTTGACAATACATAACCTTAAATATCACCTTAACTTTACACACAACTTTGTCGAGCCTTAATCTTATATTAAACGATATTCATAGCAATTACCATAACCTTACCTTCAACATACCCTTCAAAATTAATTTACCAAACTGCAGTACGGTCAACTCAATCTAATTCGAACCCGTTTGATTCCAACTTTTGCTAATTCGAGCAAAATTTTCAGGTCCCTTGAAAATCTCCAAACAAAAAGCCTCTATAATTCGAATATCTGTAATTCGAACTTTTTATAATTCGAACATTTTTACGATCCCCCAGAGAGTTCGAGTTAGCCAAAGTTGACTTAGCCACAAACTTAACAATGACAAATGCCTTTAACCGTACACCCAAACGTAACCCTGAAAATAGTTCTACGAAATCATAACCTAACTCAACTACCACGTTAAACCGTGCCTAATCAGAAATTTCACTGTAGCAATTTTGGCAGCACAGAGGATGCAGATAAAAGGCGGAAGTTCATTACGGTTGAGTACAAAGAAGAATCGACATTAAACATTGTCCCTGTTCGTTAATAATTGATACGGATGACCTCTCACTAACTGATGAAACAGCTTATATACATCGATAATGTAGCACATTTGCAGGGATGGAAAACGATGTTTGATTTAGACAGGGTTTAAGTGTCATGAAACATAGAAGAATTGATAAAATCATGGAATTATGAAAGATATTGTAAACATTCTATTGCGGAGCTTCAACAGAATCGACAGGACAGAAAAAAAACATCACTTTATATCAACTACAAGATCAAACTTACCGTTACCAGAACATGCGCAACTGAATCTCTATTCAACAAGCATTGTGTTTCGCTGTCAACCAGGGCCTAAAAGCGGATAATCACACTTCAGACCTGCTTATATGACTGCTGCAGAAGCAGAAGCATATCTTGAGATCTTTCCATCCCTTACAGATAGTTTAATGAAATTGTTCTCAGGAGATCAGAGATATTATTCCAGTTCCTCTGAGGCGTGTCAGGACCACCAGAAGCTCAACTCATTCACACCCCTTCCAATTTTCACTGCCTACTTCACGAACTCTATTTCACAACTCGTCATTCATCCCAAGAACATGCAATCTATGGAACGTCTTGCTTTCTTCTTGCTTTCCTGAACTTTACAACTTGCCATCTTTCAAGTCTAAGATTCCATAGTTGAGACTTTGTATAGGCCACACAGAGAGAGAGAGAGAGAGAGAGAGAGAGAGAGAGAGAGAGAGAGAGAGAGAGAGAGAGAGAGAGAGAGAGAGAGAGAGAGAGGAGAGAGAGAGAGAGAGAGAGAGAGAGAGAGAGAGAGAGAGAGAGAGAGAGAGAGAGAGAGAGGAGAGAGAGAGAGAGAGAGAGAGAGAGAGAGAGAGAGAGAGAGAGAGAGAGAGAGAGAGAGAGAGAAGAGAGAGAGAGAGAGAGGAGAGAGAGAGAGAGAGAGAGAGAGAGAGAGAGAGAGAGAGAGAGATTTGCGACCTGCGTCTCTCTCGTGAGCAATCTTACACTTGCAAGAACTTGATTGGAGAGTCACTAGCCGAACCAGGGCTGCAAACAAGCACCAGAGGTAGGAAATGAATGAATGATTGCCTGGCTTACAATTTTATTAAGCATCTGGTAACAGTCTTTGGATTCTGCTTTGGCATGCAAGAAGGATTGCAGCGAAATGTTTTCAAAGGTTTGTAGCAGCAAGCTGTTCCCCGAAGATACAAAGTTAGTAGAAAGGCAAGATTTCATGCTCTTTCAGCAACTTATCTCGAATGAATTCATACTATTTTGAAAGTTGATCAAATTAGATTGCAGTAACAAATCTTGCATTTCTATGAAGAGGGGGGGGACTAATTCTCTGGCTCCCCCTCTAGCTACGTCACTGCATACCAATGGCATCAAGTGCAATTCATAAGTCAGGCTTAGAAACAGGATAAAATTCGTTTTAAGTCCATAACTGCGCGAGATCAATCGCGATTGTAGACAAATTATCAGTTCTACATATTAGTACCTGGAAATGATGCACCATTGAGGAAAAATGTTTTCACTGTACCGTTTAGCTCAAAATATTTATCCTTGAATGCTAAGGATGATCAAACTGAAATGCTTAGAATTGGCAATAAGTTGAAAATGACTCACATAAAAATTTATCCATTCTCCTATGAAAACGATTGTAAGTGTGATCATCACTCTGTCTCTTCTTCTAGCGCCGGGATAAATGAAATTTCTTCGCTTCTCTAATCTTGGAAATCTACTGCAGTAAAGTTTGCAGAAAGCATTCTGCTCTCTCACTTTCACACAGTTTTATCAACATGAGCAAGTCCCTCACAAGTAATTGTTCCCATATGTGACATTATCGTCTTGTTATTTCACACTTTCCAATTAAAGTTTTCTCTATTCCGAAAAGTGCTATTTCAATCGTTAGACAACTGCATATGAAAACATTGTTTGAGGAAGCTGGTGATAAGCATTTTGCATTGAAATTTCGACAGCCATACCAAGGGCTTTTTTCCAATTATTCCCCTGAACACTGCTTGCTTGCAGTTTCGCTAGAGGGACATCTTCGCCTCCTTAATGGCTGTCAGAGTTTGCCATTTAAGGCTGCTCAATTCTTCTGAGAGGCATAGGTGTGAGGTGAATTATTATGTGAAAAATCATCAATGCTTAAATGAGGCTTTCAAAGGGATTTAATTCAAAATCTCAACGGATGTAGTCTGAAAGATCTCCCAAGCCTACTCTGCCACATCTCGTCGCCTTTTTCTCAATGCCCTGTTAAGTCAAAACAGGTATTCATTTCCTCCTGCATCTAACTTTGCTCACACCAAGGTGTGTGTTTATTTTTTGCTTATCAATCTTGTTTTTAGGCGTTTCTACCGACTCCTTTCCCTGGTGACTTCAAACCTCCTGGTAAAAGCAAAATAACCTATCGTTCTCTTAAGAATTAAAGCACGCAGGACATCAGGCCATAGATACAGCTCTACGTTGTACGCTGTGTCAGATCAAAAGATGATCAAGGCCTTTAGAGAGGCTTCATCCTTGCTAAGCCTTCAAGGCTCACGATATGAAAAGTGTTCCCAGTAAGCAGATTTCCCCTAGAAGAAGCCATCAGGGGGCCAAACCAATGTCCAACTATTTACTTGATGCATTTGAAAATGTATTTGGTATTTGGATGTATCTTTGAGTTATGTAATAAGAAAGTATCTCCGTATTGCTGTGAGCCGAAAGCTCTAGAGATAATTCTGTGCATCAAAAAATCTGCCGTACGAAAGCATGTGATTGACACCAAGAGATGAATTCAAGCTGGCATAAATACAGGGTGATGATTGGAATCATGAAGCTGGACCAGACATTTTAAAGACTCAAGCGAATGTTACAAGAAACCCGTGCCATGGCATCTTTCGTGCGACTTCAATGGCTTTCTACTTGGCATTCAAGAAACAAAATATTACCATTTCTCTCATCGAATCTCATTAATCTTGCAGCCACAGAGACTGCACCAAAAAATCACGGCTTTGAATCGAATTGCTCGAGAATTCAACCTCCATTCCGGCAACACATGAAAAAAAGCCTTTCAATAAGTCCCTCAGATTTTTGCAAGACACATAGGCCTGTTATTATGATTTTATGGAGTCGCGTTGCTAGCAGCTGACTTTCCATGGATTAATTAAAGATATGATGCAGTTCAGAAAGTAACACTTCAAAGATAGTGAGAAGATTCTCGTCGCTTCAACTATAATTCAATTAAAATTTCATTGAAGCTGGCCAATCTAACTCCGCCTAGCATGAAAACAAAGAATACGCGTGCGTAGCTTCTGGTTTTTGATGCACTTCCATGTTTTCTCGAAACGCTACTTCTTGGAGGTGTCTAGAACATCAGAAGGCAAAGTAGTCCCTGGGGGAAGGCATAAGAAAGTGATTTTGTAGAGTTCCCTGCCTCAGGATTACCTTTCCTTCAAGGCCGAATGCGACACAGATCTCGTCGCATAGCAGTGTAGACTCGCTGGCGATGCGTGAAAATCAACACCCCCTAACTATAATCGTGGTTTTCTTCTGTCATTGAGAACTCTTTTGCTAACCAGTGGAAACGGTCAATCGTGTAACTGTGACGCGTGCAAGCTCGTCCTACACGAAAACTCACTCCAGGGAGATATCTCTCCTCTGAATACCAACTGCTGCCTTGGAGACCAACTCAAAGACAGAATATTCAAATCAACCTGGAATGTTGTGCGCAATGGAGGCATCCACAATGGGAATCTCATTGGGGAAAAGCTTCCAGATAATTCTGGAGAAGCTTTTTAATCAGAATACCAAAATATGCAAAGAGTGCTATCGCAATCGCTAGTTGCAATCGAACTTTAAGTAAAATCGATCATAGAATAAAATACAGCAGTTAGTCATGTGAAGGTATGCAACAGTTTGAATACCTCACCCTGAACTACTCTCTCAATGTTCTTCCCATCTCAACTGAACTGTGAACAATTCAGAAACTTTGCTTCTTTGAATCGTCACTTTCCACTTTGTCCAGTCTTTGGTTTCCTAAAATTTTACATGACGGTAATGCAACCTAAGATTCATAAATTCATTCTTCAATCCGAAAAATAAAGCAGTTAGCTCACTTGAAACTGATGTTCCCTCAGAAAATCATCATTGTGGAGGACAGAGTCACTTGTTGAATACCCGGTCGACTTTACTTGACTCAAACAAATCTTGGATTCAGTGGACAGTTTCTCTCTTTGTAAACAATAGTTTCACCTGCAAAATATCAGGATCTTAATACCTACGACATACTTTCGCAAGGTATTGTCTGCTTTCCATTGAAGCCTCAAGCATTCTTGTACTCTCTTTCGTCAATAAAGAGCAAGTGATTGAAACCCATGCAATAATACCATAATCGTCGGAAGAATGACGAACCAAATTGGTTGCACGCCTCTTCAAAATTCCTGCAAGGTTTCTTTAGAAAACTTCGCAGATTTGTTTTCCTAAGAATTTCAATGCAGCAATGCGTGCGTATCTTTTGTAATTTTTAAAGGAAATCAAATTAGCAACTAGTTGTGCTCAATAATTCTTGCCTTTGTGTCTTTGCTGCCTCCAGCACGAAGCCTATTTAATCGCTTGATGATATTTGATGTTGAGTATTAATCTAGCCAATAAATCGCACAGTTCAAGCAAGTTTGTGTACCTTCCTTTGAAGATTGATCGTTGTATCTGTGAAGAATCTAAATGAAAGCAGCAGGATAAAGGCAGAGTAAAATTGGATTGTGAAGATATGCAGAAGTCGAAAATGAATCACATATTGCAAGGATAAGTACATCAGTGAATGAAGAAAAGCTGTCCAATGTTTAAGGTGAAAACTGGAAGCGTATTGGAGGATGAATCCGAAGGATTTGTTGGAATTTTGAAAAGGGGAAGTTAAACTACTTTGGTCATGCAGTTCTTGAAAGCGGGATAGAAACAGCGGTGGTTACAATCATATATTATTATCAAGTCAAATAGAAACCTGAACAAGTAAGGTCTTCTCAACAAAGAAATTCAAACCCGTCCACTTAGTGAATCTCTCCACCAGAGCTTTAGGCATCTTCAGCAATTTCCTACCATCTTCGAGCAGGTTCTGTTTTTAGTCCTGCTGGGTGCCCTCCCACACCCTCCTCACAAGGCTTGCGCCAGTGGGGGAACCGGTTTACTCGCCGATAACCTGACCCGAGCCAGGTAGTACTGGGTTACGTGGTACCAGTCTATCTATCTATCTATCTATCTATCTGTCTGTCTATCGGTATACTGAATGCCTTCTAAAAAGAAGCTCAGCATCAGTGTCTAATATAAATAGAGACTTTTTATCTTTTTATTTTCTAAGTTAAAGGGAATCTAAGCATATATAGGTATATACAAGCCTTCAGTGAAAAATATGCCATGCAATATTGAAATTGAAATGGATTAAGCTGAGACATTTTTATATGCTTAATTTCCCTTTGAGGCTATAAATACAGTAAAATAAGACTTTGTTTTGTAAATTTTTTCTAAATATTTATATGTCATTGAACATTGATTTTTTCTATGTCATTGAACATTGATTTTTTCTATGTCATTGAACATTGATTTTTTCTATTTCATTGAACGTTGATTTTTTCTATGTCATTGTTTTTCCAGTTGCAGACAAGCTTCAATCGCCACGATTCCGACCTGACAATACCTTGAGGGATACCTCGTTCTACATTTTGCCATTCGCTAAATGATTTCTCTATTTGACCCGGTGTCCCTGCTGCACAGGTAACTTAAAAAATAGTTTCAAGCTTTTGAGATCTATACCATAGCCAAACAGCTTACCTGTCAAAAATTATCTGATGCTTGGAGATAAAGCTTTCGACAAATCCATTGGTGCCATTCCCAGACAGCCATTTTGTTTCGCTGAGGGAAGGTGAATTCGTCTATATATGTGTTAACTGGAATGACTCAGCCGGACTTTCCACTTCGAATTCTGTCACTTCATGATGAAGTTGATTCACAAAAAAAATATCCAAAAAATGGCTTCTTTATCGATCGTTGTCTTTTTATTGAAGGTCTGTTTTATCCAGTGCACTGCAAGCAAGCTTCAACAAGACGGGAAATTCATGTTGAGCACTTGATCGTTACGGAAGACCACGATAATGGCGGAAAGAAGAGCGAGAGGAGACCACAAGAAAGCTAAATTAAGAAATGTGAAAGATTGGCATTGGATGAGTGGGACTTAGTCATGAATACAAGAGAATGACATGGAAAGCACACCACCCAACATTGGGTGCATCCACGCCCACTATGACTGAAGATTCAAAAAAATTTCGTGATTTATCGTGATATAATTTGTGATGTCACAAAGTAGGCTTTGAGTGTTGGGTTTTTTGTCGTTTTTTTTTCAGTGAAGTCTGATTCAAAACGCTTATAGCTTGGAAGTGGTAAAAGATATCAGAAAAATAATCGAGGATTCGAGATCCAGACAATCGATTATAACATACTCCAAAACAAAAAATTTCACTTGAGAGAAGCATTAAGCTCAGAGTTTACAGTCAGATGTCAGTTCTTTGATCAAACACCGTGACTCATGGGTTGGGCCAGCTGAAATCATCGCTTGAAAAGAATAGAAGTAAGACGACAGACTCTTGACGAGCAAGCAAGTGCGATTTTTACCTAATCTTAATTTATCTTAATAGTTCCTTTAAGATTACTAGCATGTTAGCACACTAGTACTGTCTTCAAAGATGGCTGCGCAAAACTGATCGAGAATGGCAGGAAAAAAGATGAAACAATACAAGCCTTCTCATAAAAAAATCTATTTATACAATTTGAAAAATTCTGGAAATCAAAAAATCTGAGAATCTTTATAAAAGATTACAGTTATTCAAAATAACGAAATATATATTTACACATATACATGTAAAATCTGATAAAAATTATCAATTACTTGTTCACGAAACGCGAAATTCTAACTTGGAAGAGCAATCCCCTTTGCAGGTAAACATGGAAATTGTAGTGCGTGCCAAAAACGAGTCATCGACATACAAATACAACACCAAAACTGGTGGCATCTGGCATTCAAATTTCTCCTCACTTGGCTAATTTCATATTCATAGTGGGTGTGATGCAATAGCCACGAATAAATTGAGCTTGGGACTAAATGGCAGCGAAATCCTTCTATGATAGCTTTGCTTCCTCAAATGCGAAACGAATGTTCATGCCTCCCGCCGACAAAATGCTCTAGTCAAGAACCAGCCCGTGGCAAAAAACGTTTATAGCGCTAATATTCTGTTAAATGGATTGCGTTTATTTGTGCTATAGATGCGTATGAAATAGAAAAAGACCCACAAATTCGTCTAACTTATTGGTTTACTTATCAGCTTTTCGTTTCGTCTAATATATCGTATCGTACAATGGAAATGCACTCATTTTTCGGTGTGCTTAGTGCACTATAGCTTACTTGGCCTGTCAACATTGAAGCAATTTTTCGACGGCATTTCGGGAGACTGTTGAGAAATTTTTGTGCAGGAAGTGGTATTCATGAATGGGTGATATTTCGAGGGCGAAGCTTAGTAGTATTCTAACCGGGAGATGACTGGTATCGCATCTGACAAAGTCAAACTCAATTAGGAATGAGAGCTTACAGTTAAACGGTGGCTTGACGTAAGCATGCGTATCAAGCTATCGCAAATCTAGCTAGATCCCTTCGATTCATTTCTAGTCAGCATTGGATTTTTTTGAAAAATGTCTTTAATTTCAGTATGTATTCTATGGCATCAACTAAACTCATTTTCTCAACTAATAAGGGCCATGCATTATGTATGCCTCGGGTTGGGGCCGAGGAGAATTGGGTTGGGTAGATAATTTTCCAGGCAGCCTTCAGCTTGGGTGAATAATTGTTTATGTCTTTCAAGGGCTGGTTAGCAAATTTTGATAGCTCTATATTGATTGGGTAACTATTATTTGTGTGGTCCACAAGGTTGGGTAACAGCAAAATGTACCCAAATAGAAATTTCTCCTCAGTCCCAACCTGAGGCATAAATAATTAATAATAAATAATAAGATATAATGAATAATAATAAATAATAATAAATTATAACAAATAATAAAAACAATGAATGATCTCTAAGGAGGATGAGTGACAAGAGTCTCTGAGTTTTTATTGACAACCTCACTATGCGCTGTCGTGTAGGAGCGGTCCTCTTTCTGTGCGTGACATGATTAAGATGATGTTGATGAAGGAATTCTATCCAACGGCACTCTCTGATTAGTTGATCACTTGGATCCTTTGGAAAGCTTCCTACTAGAACTGGTGTCCTTGTTGTGAGTATGAAGATGCGTTTGAAGGCTGCCCGACTGCGAAAATGTTTTTCCGCATTGCCAGCACTTGTATGGCTTTTCTCCAGTATGAGTGCGCATGTGTCGCTTCAAGTCGGTCGATCGTGCGAACGCTCTCTCACACTCGGAGCATTTGTATGGCTTCTCTCCTGTGTGATTTCTGATGTGTCTTTGGAGATCGGTCGATCGCACAAATGCACGATCGCATTGGTCGCACTTGTACGGTGACTCCCCTTCAATGAAATTCACGTCATTAAGCATGATAATCTTTGAAACTTTACTTCGTTAATCATAGTTAAAATTTATAATTATGCATCTCCCTAGTGACAGGTAGTGTACAACTGGCTATTTGCCTCGAATACAACATTTAAGAAGATCAATAGCTGAAAAAGGGCTGATAAAAATTCAAGATGATGGATGGAAAAAATGCATATAATAGTTAAAAGTCTAATAGCTCTGGATTAGGCCACGTTATATTCCCTCGACAGAGTCCATAATATGTGAACCTAAGAGCAATTCTCTTGGCTTTAATAATAATCATCATAATGATAACTTTTCATATTGTAACAGACTAATTTGCTCCGTACGTAGATTTCTCTGGCACTAATAAAAACCTGCATAAGGAAACAGAAAGAAGGCAATGTGCATATAAATCAATTTACTGACCTGTTAGTTTATCATTTAATGTAATTGCTTATCTGCTGATTCATGCTAATTATTAATTTTTTTCATATGCATTTATTCAATCTTTATTAGAATCTTTAATCGTACCCCGTCGTTGCATAAATCTTGCATAAATTACATTCGGGTGTAACCACGTGCTCAATGCCTAGTCCATAAGCATCGTACACAGGATTAATCGGGGCAGACGCGAAAAGAGAAGCGGACATTTCGTAAGCATGAGAGAAATAAAATTCATCGTCAAATTCGTATTTGAGCCGTGGCTGCAAACGTTAGGCATGTTTCGAGGTATGAAGCATGAAGGGATTGACAAGGTGTCATCCCTACTCGTTAAGCTTTAAGTGAACTTGCATTCTATATGTTCGTTCTGTTTCAATAAAAATTCATAAATGCAGTTCTTGCTCATCTTTTATTAGAATTCCTGAGATCATTCTGGAAGTTTATAGCAATCTTTAATACATTCATTCATCTATTCATCACATCTGTTGAAAATATGAGCCCTAGTAGCTTCGAGCAAAATGTCAACAATTGACAGCAAGTAGTGAAATTTGACGTCAGTCTAGTGCCAAAATAGAAACTTTGCGAGAGTAGTACTGCATACATTTATCAAACGTCCGTTTCTAGCATCAACGTAGTTTTGTAACTCACAAAATATTCCTATATAATTTCACGGAGCTCTTTATTCCAATGAATTACTGTGCATGTTCCGATTGGGAAAAGATTTTGATGTCAGATTTAAAAAAGTTTGCTTGAGTAAGTGTCATATTTGTTCTGATATTGAGTATTTGGACGTTATACAGAATCTCTCCCATAGCACAATAGCACAAAAAGAATTTAAAGCTAAGAAACTCTTTATTTTACAGCAGCAGCAAGTGAGATAAAATCTAACTTAGAAGAAAACAAGAAAATAGAACGAAAAATAAAGCATAAAATTAGCATATATGAGATTTCAAAGAACCCTAACAATGGAATAAATATATCTTTGAATATATCATTTTGGTATTGAAAAGATGCGAATTGGAGCTCGATCATAGGTGACCAGAGGTCTTACAGTTTTTTACATACTGGGGATTCTTATCAAAGCGAAATCACGGTTTAAAAAAGACCAATGCTTCTCTTGCAGTGTCCCATGAATTGCAATCTGTAACTCTTGATAATAGTGACGAAAAATGATAGTAAAGAATTTGCCGACAGAATAAGTACTTAAAAAAATTAAAAAAATTGTGTTACCAATTTTTGAAAAAACACATTGTATATGTAACACACTTTGACTGAGATAGATGCAGGACATACCTGTGTGTGATCTGATGTGGCGCTTAAGGTAGCATGGATACTGAAATGCCTTGCCACAGTAGGAGCATTTCCACGTCCTTCCAGTGTTATCTGGACACACATATTTTATATGTCTTTCAAGGTAGCTCTCGTAGGCAAATATCTTGCCACATTTGTAGCACGTAAAGCTTTTTTCATCTACAAGATAGCAAAATACATGAATGCTTAGTCGTCTCCTATAATCCCTGCATGGCAAATCCACAACTGCAAAGGAATGCAGAAGTTAAAGGGGCCTCGCCAGTGAAAATTTGTATTTTTGAATTAGATTCAGTCGAGTGCCCTGATTTTTAATCTGCGATTATTTTCCTGATATCTTGTGCTGTTTTCATTTATAAGAGTTTAGAGTTCATTTTCGAGTTTAGAATTTGCTCAAAAAAATTCTCGGAGATGTACTTAGTGACGTACAACATTTTTTTCAGTCATTCATTTTTCTCACGAGAATTCATGGATAATGAACAAATGACGGATTCGATTTCCTTAACACTGACGCCACCTTCAAATGCAAATCACTTAAAATACTGAGATTCACAAGTTCTCGGGGTGTATTGTGACATTCTTAGTGACGGTCCTTAGCTATATATTGATTTTTTCGCTTTTTCTCGCTTTTATTCTGTGAAGTATGATTTAAAACGTTTATAGCTTGGAAACGGTACAAGATATCGGAAAGATAGACGCAGATTTGAGATCGGGACACTTGATTATATCATATTCTAAAATGAAAATTTTTCACTGGAGAGGCCCTTCTTGAAAAATTGCAAAACTGTTTCATACCTATTCCACTTGGTGGTCTAAGGATCTTTAAAAGATACCATCTATAAAACTCTTCTCTCTGTTCATTCGTAAATGCCTCTTTACCATCAATGTACAACCGTATGCTATTCTCCTCTATTCCAATCTCCACTGCAATCTCCTTTAGAAGTATTCTGTTATTATCTAAAAACTGCTTAATGTTCTTTTTAACAATCTCTGGGTTTTCTCTGAAACGAAAAAACGAATTTCATGTGATTTGTTATCGCCATTTTTTTGCATTTACATTGGCGATGAACTCTGATGCCTCCCGGGGAAGAAAAAGACCAGTGCATCTTCAGTCTGTCGTAAAAGGTTAATTAACGATGTTATTGGCAGGAAGGGCAACCGGCCTTAAAATCCCAAGCCAAGTTTTGATTAAGATGTAGACTTGATTGTATATATCGGTGACTCCGCCGCATTGTATGGGAGAAAGCTGCAGATTTAGCAGACATCAATTTTCGCAGTTTCACTCAACAACACTCTAGCATAGCTTATCATATTGCAACAAATTTTCAAAGTCCTTTTATCTGAGCTTGTTACCAACATTTTATGAACATGCTTCGAAGTCTGTATTCAATTTGCTCCAGTCATAACCAAAGACAGAGTTTTATGACTGCGAAAGTAGTTCTTGGGTAGGAGAGTTTAATTTTCATATGACACTTCAATCTATGGACAATATGAGCGGCTTAGTCGGATAGAACTGGATGCACGGTCTGGCTTGAAAATCATCGCCAGTATTCCTATTACTTGCAAGGGAGGTTTAGACTTGATTGCTTTCTGATTGAATTCGCATAATCCGGGAATCACTTCCTGCATGGTTTATCCCTCTGTTTCGCCTTGATCCCTTTCCTTGTATTCTGCCATATCGATCACAAGCGCGTTGGCTGTCTCCTGACTTCGAGGTAATGGCGATTCTGCCGAGTCAGACTGACTCGAGAATAGTAACACATTTGAAGGGAAATGCAGAGAGCTCCGTGTTGCTATAGCTACTGAGACAGAATGGCCCCTGGGGGCATAACAGGGTAAAGCATTACTTTGTGTGTCACAAAAGGCATCTGAGAGGGGTGCTGGCAAAAAGGTATATGACCATGAAAATCCTAACCTAAAACCTCTTGAAAATGTGAACATCAAATAAAACAGCCAAAAAAAGAGAATTGTCAATTCAAATAGTGACTTGATACTTGATGGTTCACACCGGAGACCCTGTGGCAGTGGTGGTAGGGACAATGTTGGAAATGGCAATGTTGGCAGTGACATTGGTGGTAGTGACATTGGTGGTAATTACATTGGTGGTAATTACATTGGTGGTAATTACATTGGTGGTAGTGACATTGGTGGTAGTGACATTGGTGGTAATTACATTGGTGGTAATTACATTGGTGGTAGTGACATTTGTGGTAGTGACATTGGTGGTAGTGACATTGGTGGTAGTGACATTGGTGGTAATTACATTGGTGGTAGTGACATTGGTGGTAATGGCAGTGGTGGCTGTGGCTGTGGCAATGGTGGTAGTGGTTGTAGCGGTAATTGTGGTAATACGTTTACTCACTGCAACATCTGTTGGAGTTTGCCATCGACATTTTCGAATGCTAGTGTATCTGAGGGGGGAAACTCCGCACTCTGCTCATTTTTC
Source organism: Pseudorhiza aurosa (assembly GCA_964026355.1). NCBI lineage: Eukaryota > Metazoa > Cnidaria > Scyphozoa > Rhizostomeae > Lychnorhizidae > Pseudorhiza > Pseudorhiza aurosa. Next base: position 2,235,547 of record OZ032117.1, on the reverse strand, counting down.
ACGTCTTTTATGCTACCCAAAGTTCCATCTGCAGCCAAACTTGCCCCTGGAGAATCTTTGAATTGTATATTCTGCAGTCCATTATCAACTAATTCTTGAAGTTTGTCTTTTCGACCGCTAAGCTCAAACCAATATGATTTCTCTGCTTCATAATTCCAGGCGTTGTCTACAAATGGCAAAACCGCTGCACTCTCTAGTGAACTCGTATAGCTGTTACCATGAAAGTTTCCTCCTGTGTGAATATCTGCTTCAGTTTGTTCATCTAGAAAGATCATCAGGGTGAAAAATCTAATTTTGGAAGTTGCCTCGCGAATAATGGCACTCCGGTGTCGACTAGATTCAGATGGAGAAACTCTGAAGCAATAACTGCTTTGCTTGCAAGGCAGCGTTCTCACTTTTACATACAATTTTACGCATAACTGACTTTGATTAACTACATACAACTCCGTAGTGAAATGCAGTCTGAGATCCAGATGTAATGCCAGATGGGTGGTAGGGGGGATGCAGCCCCCACGTCGGGAAGTGCTAATGCCCCATCGGAGAAAAATTGTGTGGTCAATCGTTATCAAAGGCAAATTTCTATGATTTTATAATCTAGCCCCCTTATCGAGGAACTTAGCCCCCTGTCTGGGGACGTAGTCCTCCTTTCGGGGAAGCCCTGGCCACGCCCCTATTGAGAAAAGGTCGAAATCGAACATAATTTTGTATGAAAAGTATTACCGCTGTGCTTTCCTTCCCAATACTTTAGTCCTACTAGTTAAGAAAGTGTTCTCTCCCCCCATCCCCTGCAAAGTATTGCAGTGCAACAATGAATGCAAGCAATGCCCTTTCTTGTCATTGCAACTTTTGACAATGACAGTGCATTAAATGCTTCTTGTTACAAGAGCCCTGAGGTCTGCGTGCATGTGCGTGCCATTTTCATTGCATTGTTCACCAGTAAACTTGTTTCCCAAAATCGGCTAATTTGCGACTGGACGAATTGGAACATCACGATAATGGTTGCTAAATACCTCAAAACTGCAACCTCGCTCTTACATTACCATTGCTTGAGACTTAGCCCTAGCTCCTATTTGCAACAGTGAAGACATGTGATATTGAAGAACTTCGAAAAAAGGGATTGCGAAATGGCCAGTGATTGCAAACGTGCAGAAAAATCTCTTGCAGTAGTTTCCGGCAATCATAGCACTTTTCTGGCACGTCAGACTCTGTTGCAAGGATGAAAAATGTACCTTGCATAGCTAAAAACTAGTTGCGAGCTAATTCAACAAGGGCCTGTGCATGCTTCGGTGTCTATCTTGATAAACATTTGACAAACAAAAGCTATGCGAAAATGCAAAAGTTTCGCTTACCTTCCTCAAACGAATCATCAATTAGCCAGTAATATTTCCGTCTGAAGTACTGCCTAACTAAGAAAGATCTAGGCATACTACGTGGTGATCTCTACATTAATTCCTCTGCACTGCTTCGAATCCTTTGTCCCATAGAAGATCAAGGCGTCTTCAATTGCTGCACATCTTAATACGGCAGGGCAAGCCACTTGAACATCCAACTATCATCGACTCAGCACGTCCGTTGCATTTTAAAATGCCAATGCACCAAGTGACCGGCGAAACATCACGTTCACTAAAACTACTGAAGACTCAATGCAAGCTGGAGAGTTTTCGATTTGAGAAATTTCAGGATTTAGCATATGGCGACATTCAAACGACCTGCATTGATTGGCTATTGATTTCAATTTGCTGCTATTCATGTGAACCCAACATGCGACCTTTGATTGGCTAAGGAGCTTCTCCCTCGATGATGTCAGATTCAGTTTTGAAGGGGACTCTTTTCGGGAGCCTGACCTGCAACGCCTTGAACCAAAGGTGCATAAGAAATTCCCGTCGCATCCGTATTATTCCAACGATCGCTTTTCAATGCATCGGGGTTTACTTTGCGAAATCCTCAGCTCGGTGTCTCTCGAAGCAGCTACATGAATTGAAAATGTTCTCCTCCGATGAACACTTATCTGGTTGGCTTGGCTTGAACCTATTCATAAAAAGGTCGCCAATAACAAGGACAGCGTCTCTGACCATTCACGCATCACCAAACAGGTTCAATGCAGTTGAGCAAAAAGAAAGGAGTGCTGGTACTTGGGCATCTAATTATTTGTTCGTAAAGCACATTTCTGGCTTTGGATACAAATATTTGAATATTTGCGCTTTTTTATCACTGTTTGTAGATTACCCAATCATTAGAATCATTTGAGTTTGCTTGCCCGTATCAGCAGCATGACCTGGGCATTACTGAACTTCCCCGTCGCATACTCATTCGCTGCTTCTGCGATAAGGCGATTATATTTTTTCAAGCAAAAAAGTCATCTGCACAGATAAAAATTATTTTATCACTCTGTGTTTGAAATGGACTCTGAATTGCAATTCCTGGAGCTCTAGGATTTGCATTGTCCAAGGGCTGCCTAATCTATTTAACCTTTTTCATGACCGCTGACTCTGTATCCACCAAAGATTCGTGCTGCACGAAGAAACGGTATATCTTCTAAGTGGCTATAGCGCAGAACTTTCAAATAGAAGTAGACTTTCAATGCATTTTGGAGAATTGAAAATAGCAAGCGCAAATCCATGATTTTTGAAGCGGACTAGTTTCAATCCACTTCCACGCTGTTCCTAAATATTTTTTTGTAACAGTAAAAATAACATCTAGCTATAAGCAGCAATCAGTTTATACATTTTTCATTCGCGGCGGTAGTACACACAAGGCTATCTGGTCTCCACCATAAATGGTAGATGTTCCTAAATATAAAACAGGCTTGACCGGCACAAACCGAGAGTGAGAGGGTGAGCCTCCTTTTCACTTACAATGACCAAGGAAGTGCGTTTGCAGAAGTAAATTACCACGCCAAATATCATCGTCCAGAAAACTTTCGAGAAAAATTGTCGAGAAAAACTGTCCAGAAAAACTGTCTAGAAAATTTCCCATATAGGTCACCAAACCTTGATTTTCAGAATCTGAATTGGTGAGTGTTGGCATCAAACTCGGAATATTGAGATTTCCATGCGAACGCTCTACCGAGCTACCAGCCCAAATTTAATGGGCGCAACTTGGCCTGCAAAGTCGTGACGTAGGGGTTATGGGTTCGAATCCAGCACTGTTCGCAAAAGCCATCGGTGGAAAAAGACAAACTAAGCCATGTCATAAAAATTCCACTCTCCTAGAAGAAACTCAGATCGCTCCCCTCCTATTGAAATAAGTTCAACTTCACAAAATACTGGCTATCCAACACAGCTGTAGTGTACTACGATTAAGAAGATGTTACAGACATGAGACACATGACAAACATACAGTAAGACACGGCGGGTAACGTAAGGTTATATCAAATAGCAAAGTGTTCCAAAAGACAGGTAAATGCTAGTTGCAATATATATTTATCAGGAGATGCGAGTCGGACTACTACACGTGTCACCATGAAAACGCCTCATGAATTCCACTTCCCTACAAAAACTAAGAGCACCGTCTCTGGTTCTGCTGCGCTCAAAATTGAGTTTGCAGCACAGCTCAAACGCTTGGTTTCAGATAAGTATTGAAAAAATATTTGATACATATGTTGAATTTTTGGGAAATAAGCTACGAAATGATGATGACGCTGTTGGCGGCGGAATGCATGCAATAAAAATGGCCCTGCGAAGCACTACGATGACGATAGAGAGTTACACTGATTAGAAATTCTCTTTGATGCGACGACGAGAAACATTTCCACGAGTGACGTGGCTGATATATGAACAGACACCGATTTTATGCGGAAGATTATGACTCTTGTTACAACTTTATCATTATCATCATTATTATAAATTTTTCAGGTGGATATCCCTACAGACGTAGCTGCTTTTCACGAGGCTCTCCATCCAAAAAAGGGCTAAAAAATATGAATAAAATCATACATAAATTAGTTGCTACAAATTATTTCAATAATAACAAATAGTAACTGTTGCGAAATCTATGGGAGACTGTTAAATTCAAAGTGAAAGAAATTTTTAATGGTCAATTTTCTTCACTTCTTTCCTTGGCAATTAGACTACCTCTCTGCTGCGTTGTTTTCAGGGAACTGTTGGGCGCCATGATGAAGCGTCCTTTCCATTGCAGCAGCCTGGGCCAGAATGTGAACTCCAGCATTGCCCAAGCTGCAGTACCTACTCTTGAATGCCACTGATGAGCTCCAAAGAGAGACAAGATCAATGCGTTGACACCATGTTCAACAATATGCAACAATTAAAAAGGTTTTAAATGTACACCAAAGAATCCTATTGGAAATTTTAAGTAGCTGAGAAAAACAATTATGGGGAGAGGGACATTGCAACGTCAACGAACGGATGGAAAACTAAGGCAAGAAAATGTTAAGTGTCTACATTACTTCATGGTAAGATTCTGGCCCATCGGAGCTACAGCCACTGGTTCAAATCCATCCTCAGCTGAAAATTTACTAGGGGTGGGGAGAGTCACTGATAATACGTGATTCCACGCGCAGGAATCACGTGGTGTCGTAGCATGGAGAGGAAGGATCTGTAAATTGCTCGATAAGCAAAAGGATTTTCAGGGACTAAAAAAATGTAGAATGCGTAAAAAAGTGGAAGGTACAAAATCGGTATAGGTATTGATCAGTCAGAAATGAAATGCTTTCAATCCATCCACATATCTTTAACTTCCTTAGCTTAAGTTATGGCTTCTGAATAATTCTATACATCTTTACCGTTCATTAAGACTGCATTCTTGCCTCTGAGTGATATCAAGTAGTCTTATTGTCATAGCACTCTTTCTTGACCTCCTACCAATACATGTACTCTGCTTTCGTGAGCAATCTTTACCGTTTCATGGTAACGATAAGATGAGCGTCTATACAGGCAGACCTATCAGTTTAATAATATTGCTGAATCCTAAAGGCACAGTCAAAAAGTGAGAGAAAAACAAGCTATCTCTGTATTGGCTCTTATTAAAGTAAACAACATTGATTTATTCCTTATGAAAAATATTCGCTTGAAATGAAGTAAAAACAATATCTGCCCCAATCTTTCTTGCATCGAGAAGCAATCAATAAAAAATCTTCCTGCTAGCATTCGTGACACACTTTTGTCCATTTTTCAATGTTAGTTTCATTTCAGCCATTTACAGTGGGACTACCGCAGCATTCTACGCATTAGAAGTTGTCATTATTATTACTATTATTCATTATCATTATTATTTATAGTCATTATTGTGTATTATTATTATTATTATTCATTATTACCAATTATTATTATTATTTATCATTATTATTACTTATTTTTATCAGAAAAATATCGCAGAGGAGCTACTTTTGGTGGCACCCCGCAATGCATAGTGAAGTTCTTTTTCTCTTCTCGCCTGCCATTTGGCTCGTGCAGTGTTTTCTGCTTCTAAGAGCGTGCTGATAAAGAAAACCTCCCCTTATTTTTCCATCAAACGCATAGCAGAGAACGCATTAGATGGACAGACAATAAAACAAATAAATATATGTTACAAAAGATAAACTGCGATGAAAGGCTGTTGAATACGATGTAAGCTTAGAAGCTAACTTTCACTTGCCATAAACTCAGAAACGACAGTCTTGAAAAGGCTCTTCTCCTTGGGATGATGTTGGGAAAGCAGCGTAGAAGCAGACCAAAAACTCCGCTAAGAGATCAAGTCAAAGATGGTCTCTGGTTGAAGTTGCAAGATTTGTTCAGGACCGAAACAAATGGAGGAAAGTTCATATAAAACAGAGAATTTTACTTCTATGTTTTTTTATTTTTATATTCAATTGTATGTAGACTTTTTCTTTTGGAAAGCTGGTAAAAAGTTGAAGGAGAACCGGGAGACACACCTGCGTCCCATTCTCGAGTTTTGTGCGTAGCAGAAACGAGAGATGAGACAGAGCTTTTCCAGGAAAGTGGATATCATAAGGTGGTTTCCGTTTCCTTCTCACCAATGGCGCTTTTGTTGTGACGTGTGCAGGACTCGAACTCACAACCCTGTGTTATGAGTTCACACACGCTTAGGCACTTCTCCACGGCACCAATAATTCTGTAACTAGTCCTTCTTAAAATCTATATGCGAATCAATGTTTGGGTCGTCCTATAAACCTTTGCGCCAACAAAGATTTCGATAGAACTAGTGACACATTTTGTATGCATAGAGTACATTGGTCAAGTTTGAGGGCAGTAGACTTACTATGGATCCATGGAGACCCCCCATCCTTGGCAAATGGCTGAATGCTCTGGTGTTATTGCTTACAACTGTGCAGAAAGCTACGAGAGACGAATGGCTGTTTTTTGTGAGTCGCAAAAGAAGGTACATAAACAACCCTTTTGATAAATATATTTTTTGATACCTGTATGCATATATGCCTTAAGAAAGCTCAAAAATTGGGATTATACTTATGACATACAGCATCAAAGTCGTATAATACATTGTTAACTTTCTGCGAATACACGCATTCAACTTGATAAGATATAATTGCCAACCATATGGGCAGCACTTGCTGAATGACGTACTTCCGCTACTTAAACCACTTCCAAATTCCTAGAACTTATTTGTTACTTTTGAGAGCTGAGTATTCTGTCTGTTTGACACACAATTCGTGAATCACGTGCTAGAGACAGATGACACGGCTGTCTTCTGCATACGAAATCTTGTTTGAAATACCCTTGCTTGATTACTGTGCATCATAATCGTCGTCTTCCCCTTCCCTCTTTCTCTTCAGCAAGTTTGGAAATTTCTGGTTGTGCGCACTTGCAGCAGTTTCTTCCATGGACGGTAGAGAAGCAACAGTGCTCGATTTCACAGGCATCGCTTGTTTGACGACGGTCGCATCTTTGGCGTTCGGAATGTTTTGCAAAGGAGGCTACAAGATACAATCAAATGCCACTGAATACGCAAGTGCAACTTCGTTGTCCAGAACGTAAAAACCAGAGAAAGAGCGAAGCTGTGATCTCCTCAGGCTGAAGATCATTCCCTCGAAATTCATCAGAGCACGAATTTCAGCCGGGATTCCTTCGAGCAACAGGTCAACAAGAAGGCAATTTTTTGGCACCGAAACCCCAAATCAACCTGCGCCTATTCACATTAGATTACGGGTACACTAACACACGAGAGTCTTGCGCAACTTAAATAAGTTTCTCAGTGTCCAGTAACGCATTATCAAAAAGAAGATCAAATTCCTGTTGAAGTGTGGATCGAAACATGTGAAGATGAGCAACTGATGCTAGTGCTTGATTGCCTGTTCGAACCGGTCAATCAATCTCATCACGTGCTTGAATCCTTATTTGAGTATACTTTCATAATTTATTGCGGCCATCGTCCCAAGTTCCATACTCTGATGAATCTAACATGAAATGGTCATCAGTGCAAGCAAATCTTGCTTGAATGAATCCTTATAATGTTGAAGCTTTCTTTCCCTTCATTCTTTAGCAAATTATATTGGGGAAAGGCCATGGTGGCCTATACAAGGCCCCAACCATGGGAGAAAGAAGAAAGCGAAAGGCTTATTGATGTTAGATTTGAAAGATGGCAAGTTGTAGGATTCAGGAAAGCAAGAAGGAGGCAATATGTTCCACCCATTGCATGTTCTTGGGATGAACGATGATTTGTGGATAGAGGTCGTGGCGATTATTTATACATGTCCAGTTTTCATCTTTTTTACAAAAGCAAGTTTTGCATAAGAGAACATGAACTATGACTCTGCTACTGATAATCGTTGACATTCACCCTCAGATGAAAATTGAGCAGTATACTAGAACTGAGAACTGAGAAACTAGTTGGGATCCTTCACGTGCTTTTCTCCTCGCATGTGATGCAGGTAGAAATAACAAAAGCCATACATACGCTGGCAAGAAAGGGGGAACCGAATCTCAAGAAGTTAACATCCTTACCTGCAAACTTCTTTGGCTCGCTGAAGCTGCCGGATTACTCTGTTGGTTGGTCGGAATGGCGATATTTCTGTTCGATAACAACGATGCATCTCTAACGACAGCAGTTCCTGGGGACAAACGAATAAAATCAGCAACGTAAAAAGAGAGTATCAACAATGGCTGCAGAAATCCCCTCCGTACAGTGCCACAGAAAATAAGATGAAAGAAACAGACAGGCAGTTTGTGTCCCTAGAATAGCAAAAACCAAAACTGTTCTACAAATAGATACAAACTATGGAATCAAACATTGAAGTGTCAGCTACAGAGGACCATCGCATGTTTGGCACCAAACGAAGAACTGTAAATGTATGATAATAAAAAAACAATAACAATGCTATCACACTTCACACACTTGAAAAACACTTCTTCTTGCTTTCCTGGATCTTACAACCTGCCATCTTTGAAATCTAAGATCAATAAACTTGATCTGACATCCTTCTCCTTTTAGCCTTTCACTTCGTTCCTCCTTTGCTGGGGCTTTGCAAAGGCCACCATCGCCTTTCCCCAACACAACTCACTAAAGAAAACAATAATAAATTGTTTATTTAAGGTTCGCGTGCCTAATAGCTCGAGGCTAACTAATGCAAACATTTTGATACAATATTATCAACAAACAAAACCGAATAACGAAGAATTAATATTATCAACAAGTAAAACGGAACAAAACCGATAACATAAATCTATCTACATAAAACCTAAATTTGCAACAAAACTCTTACATAATCTACAGTTGCATGGTGAAACTTTAAGCCTTAACGTCCTCTTTAAAACGCTCTAAAGATGGGAACTTCTCTGTGTGCAGTGGTAAGTTTCGCCACAGGTTTTGCCCTAGGAAATTTATAGTTCATAGCCCATAGGCCGTTAACCTAGAATCGTCCCAATACACAGGGATGCCTTACATTTTGCTGGTTAGAAAATTCCATAATTCTTATAAACATGCAATTTTCGGGTTGGGTGCAAGATAGCCTGCGAACAGGCAGAGGCTACAACCTTGCTGTGCTCACCGTTGGCAATAAACCAACCCAGCAACTTATCAATGCTCCAAAATCATTGAAAACGCCCTGATGGTAGTATTAGAAACCCAAACTTACAGTCGTTCGGAAAAATATTCCTTAGCGAATTCTCTAGTCTGCCATCATGCACAAATTCATAGCCTGACTGAAGGTCATTAAATACATGAACATTTCAATACTTTTACGTAATAATGTGCCGTTTTGTTTCACATAGTGTTTCTTTAAACGGCCCGCTTAGTAAATACTTCATATATTCAGGTTTTCCCTTCACATATTCCAAAGAATTGTGGTTTTTAACTGACTTCTTCCTTTATTCTGACTTTGCACTTTTATCAAATTATCATTCGTCGCATCAGCCAGTGAAAAATTGATCAATTCCATTTCATTATTAACTTATTAGCAAAATAAGATTATTCCATATCTACATTGCATCCCAAACTTAGTGATAGAGTGGAACAGCTCTGAAGAAATTCTTAAAACCCTTAGCAACAAATCCAATAAATACAGCATGAAGTGTGAGACACTTGGGACACTTGGCGGAATTTTTACAGCTGCTCTGATAATTCCACTTATCTTAATCAAAAGATTGATTCCATCTTTCCAAAATGTTCACCATTCGGTTTGGCAACCTCATGACTGGAATTGCATGACATTTTTCATTCCTTTATATTTGCATACAAGAACGTGCAGAGCACTGGTGCTGTGAACTCAAGCGCAGAAAACAAGACATGAACAAATACGAGTGAAAAAGCTTCATTTCTTGCAGTCTTACCTTGCTTGATAGGTACTCCAACATTTGCGGATGGGCCTTGGAACTTCTGATTTGCAACAGTCATACGTTGATGCACATTTTGAGCCTACAAAGCAGATACCACATGAAAGAGCTCCATGCAGTGCCAAAGAGATGCAGAGAATTTTAATGTAAAAGGGGCTGGTAGTCATAATTTCTGCACCTCTGAAATTCACGTAGAAGTGATTGAATGATAAATTTGACCTGAATCCCGTTCATAACTTCCAAATTTAACTCTGCCCACAATCATTGTTGCTCTTACCAATAAAGCATGCCCAAGGCCCAGTGGTATAAAATTTGCTTCATATACAATGGGTCAGGGTTTGGTACCCCATTGAGTCATACCAAAGACTTGAAAAATGGCACTTATTATTTCCCTGCTTAGGCAAGAACATGGGAGTCAAACACAACATGCTACCAGATAGAAATATGATTTAGCTTAATTGACTCCAAAAAAATTACTTCTACTACCTCATATTTGTGCATATATGAAGTATACTCCAAAACTACTTCATAAATTTTGCATAACAGTACTATCTTATTATTTTTTTTACCAATATTGTATGATTACGTGAATCGATTCCCAGTTGCAGCTTTGATACTAGCGCTTTGACTTAGATTTTATTTTTGTTACAAAGATGACGTAATCCAATCTTAAAAATACAGTAAATGACGCCCTATAGAGTTTTCCCCTCAAGGAAAATAGAATCTATTTGTTTTTCTATCAAATAGTGCGGAGCATGGTATGCCTGATTCAGGAATGACGGTCTCTTCTGCAGCCGATGCAGAAAAAGCAGCTTGGGGTCCTCCTGCATTTCTTGCGAACTTGATCCTCTATTGAACAGCTTTAGAATGCTTGGAAAGTGTGGCCTTACAATCAAAGAGTCCCAATGTCTCACGTTATTTTTACTTTAACAAGACTATTATCAGAGCACCTTTTTCTGTGTATTGCTTCCTGTCTTTAAACGGTAGTTGCAGCCAGTGAGACAATATCTGTCTGGTGGAAGCCTAAACCCACTCTTTTCTTGAATAAGTGGAAGTGGTTGGCTGTTTTTGGCTCTTGCTACCTCAAGTAGAAACTGAAAATAAAGTGGCAGAATGTCATAACGGCTACTAGAAAAACTCATTTGCATGTGTGCCGAATTCCATATTTTACAACCCTACTTTTAATGAAATATAAAACTGACAGAAAGTATCAGTATTGAGTTGTGAACAAAAAAATCAAAAGGAAAGCATTAAGTGTAGGGTCTGGTCACTTAGGCACAGTAAAGAGAGATATCAAATCTATAGCTTTCCGTATTCAGGTAACTGTTTGACAACGGGATTTGATGACAAAATGATATGAATTATACTATAATTCATGGAAAAGGTCTCAGTTCATTGCAGATGACTGATGCCAATGAAGGATGGTTACCGTTTGTTGGGAAAATCTAAACTGGAGGACCTAGTTTAAGTAAGTCCAAGATATCTTGAATAAGTAATGCAAGGCTGGTTTGGTCACTCTCCTGATAACTTGACTGCAATTCGATAATTCTGGGACAAAATTTTGCTGCTTGAGTGACTTGCTGCTACTGCTGACAACTGAGATTTGAACTCATTATTATGATAATAATTATCATCATTGCTGTGCTTTGTTGACCTACATTTCTACTTCTCGTCATTAGTTAACCTCGTATTTCTAGCTTGCATATAGAGTAGTATAAAAATTCTATCTTGATATACATGTTGATTAATTCAATTCTCTTCGGATGTGCATTATATGCAATAGAATATTCAACAGCTACTTGTTAGAAAACTGCCCTTGTGAGGTACAACATGCTCTTGTTTATCATCTTATAATTATATACTTTTACTCAAAAGTTGAATTTACAGCTCTCCTGGTACAGCTTATTTCACAAATCCATTTTATCAATAAATGGGGAAAATTTCCCAAGTACTTCTTTTGAAATAATGAAAGCATGGTGGTGTTATTATATACTTCTCTGGGTGGAGGTGATGTGAATGAATGATCCAGCTTTCTCTCAATAGCAAGCTTTACATCATCTAGATCAATGTGCTTTTTCGAAGCATGAAGAGAACAGATTCTTGCGTCTTCTAAAACATCAGCAATGTATCCTGCAGAAAAACATTAAATAATTTTTTCTAATATTCTAGCCATTTCAAATACACATGACTTATTGCAGCATATCAAAGACATAGGCTTAAAAAGATGGCATGACCAAATGCATGGGAACAGCATAGCTGTTAAGAAATAAAGAAAATTCTTATCAAATTACTTTTTTTTAATTCTCTTTACTCTTTTTTACCTTTTTTACTTCATTTGCACATATAATGAACTTTGTACATGTATATCGACCAGCATATTTGTATCGTTTCATAGTCTTACTTTGGCCATAATCAGAGTTTCATTCTCAGTTGGGTCACCCAAAAAGATCTTAAGATGTGATGACATTAAGTTTTTTAGCTTTCTTGTGATGATATCAAAGTTATGCACAAAAAATATTTATTTACCTCAATCGCAATGCCCTTTCTGTTACCAAACTAATTTCTAAATGTTCAGCTGAGTTTGGTTTGTTGAGAGAACAATCTCAAGTCACACCTTGCATTTAGCATGAATATCAATCCCTAGACATTTGTGCTTTGTTTCAATGCTTAATTGGTTTTTACTCCTATGAATTTTTCATGCAAAACTTGTTCAACACACGATGACTCAATAGGAAATTGGTCTCTCTTTAACATGACCACTTTTCTGAGTTAATCACATTTAATATTAAACTACAATTAGTTACAGTGCCTAATATGCTCATTACGAACATCATGAAAATTAAAACTAACATCAAATATGTTAATTGATACCAATTAACTGAATAGAGAAAATTACGGGAATCGTTTTTAGAGCAGTTACTTAATAAGATAGAATTTCAATGTCAGTTTGCTTTTCAGGTAAGATTCACTGTTGAACAGATGAAACACCATGAACACTAAATATGAAGCAACGGTTGGAACTTTACGAAATGATCAGTTCTTGCATTTGCTTTATTTCTGGTCAGTTTATTATCTTCAATCTTAAACTGAATGTATATTCTATTAAAATCCTGTGCACTTACTCATCATCATCATCATAATCAGCATAATCATCATCAGTATCATTTTCATCATAATACTTACTGTAACTGAAATCAAGCATCTGATTTATGACTCGGGGTTCGTATTCATTAACACCCATCTCTTTTAGGATTGATGCCATTACTTGTGCATCTTTCGGGGTGGTTCGGTTCGGCTCCATGCCGGCCGCCATCTTCTCCAAGCGATTGAGCGCCTCTACTTGTTGTTAGCTGTCCCCAAAACGAGGTTTTCATCAATGGCGTCCAGCGATGATGCTAAACTCAATTGGGGTGTACCTGGTATTGAAAGACCTGGTTCGATTGCGACTAAAGAAATAATTCTAAGACTGTTGGACGATTTCGAAAATTCTAGCAAGTGAGATGATCAAATAAGTTTGAAGCATTGCGCATTTCAATTATTAGATTTGATTTTTCTTGCCATCATGAGTGATTCCAAGTCAAATGCATCTAAAGAGCTTCGGGATATTATCTTATTGTTTTTCAATTAAAAGTTTCAATTTTCTCTTTTTGCTTTTGTTTCTAATGTCTTCTTCGCCATGTTATTGGTAAATGCCTATTTTGGCTTGTTGTATCCGTGTATCATCCCTAACGTTTTTGCCTTGGTGAAATGGAAATTATTACAAGCTCGGAATGACCTTAACGAGAGTTAAAGTTCTTCTTGCCATTCTGAATTTGCGAGAATTGCGATTTCACGAACTTGGTGCTAAATTGACTTACTTTTAGTCCCAGTTCATTCTGCCAACCTCAATTTTCGTACATTATATAGCAAGAAGCGAATACATGCATGCATAAATTTTTTTTTTACATACATACATACATACATACATACATACATACATACATACATACATACATACATACATACATACATACATACATATCTTTTTGATAGGCCAGGTCTGTTTGAGTCAACCAGGATTGGTTGGTGTGGACCTGCCATTTAAGAAAACATAGTTTTGAATTAAAAAAGTTTACAGCAATACGTGATAAAAATTTGTCCATAAAAAATTGAGTCCTTTCCTTAGAACTATGTAAAATCAATGTCTTTAGCAGTAATGTTACATAAGCCTTTCTGAAATTGCATTGCTTCTAAGTGAGATTTAGCTGTCTTTAGTCTTGCCTTGAAAGCATCATTAGTGGCAGCTTCTTTGACTTCAGTTGGACGAGCATTCCAGACAATAAGACCTCTGAACCTTGCGCTAAGTCTGCCAAACTCTGTGTTGTGTCTTGGGGTATCACGTTTCTTATTTCTATTATTATATGTTTATTCGTCGATCATTCTTAAGCTTTAAATGACTGCTATGTTTCATTTTAGTATGATTCCTTTTGCCGTAGAGAATTGATTGACAATATTGCAGCTGTTGCAGCACAAAGGGGTCCTAAAAATGAGCTAACTCAAAATGTCACAGAGGTGATTTCCAAGCACGGTTTTTTGATATAGCTATTAGAAGTGTTCATTAATGAAAAATCTAAGCTGTAAAGATTCTTTCTTTCCCTGCATACTTTCACGGTATAACTTAGCATTTCATTCCTTAAACTTGTCTTCAGGCAGTTGAAAAACTTATCAGTAAAGACAGAGAAATTCAGAGTGTTGTAAAAGTTGGTGAGTCATTCTGAAAGTTACACTCATTGTCCTAATGTATCATCATAACAGTATTTTTAAACAAATATTTAAACAGGGCATACATTTCAACAAAAGATGCTATTATCAAATTGTGCCCTACAGTGGAGGGAAAAGCAGGATGTGAGATGTGCTCTAAATACTATGCCAGCTACACCATTTGCCTCAAGTATTTTCTGAAGTCATGTATCAGCTTAATAATAATAATAATAATGCCAATAATAACCAGGAATAACCTATCAGCATGGCAAGTATGCTGTTATCATTAGGGTCCTGTGCTAGAGCTAACAGACAAAGTAATCTGAGCAAAAATTAAGCTAAGTAAATATTTAAATACAAGCATATAAATCGTAGTGGTGCCATAGCATAGTGGTTAAGCATGCAAACTCACAACACATGGGTTGTCAGTTCGATTCCTCCATGTGTCACTTTTAAAACGCCATTGGGGAGGAAGGCAACAGGAAACCACCTCATGAATTCCACTTCCCTAGAAAGAACTGAGAGCCCTGTCTCTGGTTTCTGCTATGCTCAAAGTCAAGTATGTAACGCATGTAAATCATTTAGATGTGATCTGAATAAAACCCTAGAGTTTAATTGCCTTGTTAAGATAGTAGATTGTTATAAACACGTGCTTCTTGTTGAGAAGCAGTGTGATATGAAGGCTGTTGCATAGTTTTTTGTGAATTCTCTTTTCTATCACTAATTCTCACTATCTTTTCTTTTTCAGCTGAGCAGCAAATCCTCAAACAGCAGCAAATTTTGCAACTAAAGGAGGAAATCACCCAAAAGGATCAAGAAATAGTGCAGCTACAGAGCCAGCTGAGGGATGCAGAGCAAATTTTGGTAAATCTGCATATTTGAAGCACTTCAATTCCTTTGCAGAAATCAATCATTTCTAGTATACCCACTTTTTCAGAGGATTTTAAAGGGATTTTCATTGTTATACGTTTGCCAACCCTTGTATCACCGGAGACTTTTATGGAGACAGTTACTTTTCAAAAGCAAGAAGTGAAAAATATATTCCATGCCATTCCGTTTGAAATTTGGTATGGCATTGAAACTTTGAAGTGATACTCAAAAGAGAAATCCTAGAAATGTTTAAATTTTGCTGTGCATTTATTCCTGTAAATCAATCAGATTCAATTTGATTTTTGCAGGCTAATGCTTTGTTTGAAGCAAAAAGAAAGCTGAAGGCAACAAAAGAGGCAAATAATGGTATGGTATTTGAATGTCAACTATCAACTGCTGCTTCGTGGATTTTTATTGTAGCATCAACCAGCAAAGAGATGCAATGTTTTTCCAGGGGCAGAGCATTTTTACAGTTCCCTCCCTCCCCTCATTAATTGTTTGTATCATTGCAGGATTTTGATTGCCAAACTATGTGCCAGGTGTTGTTATGTTTAAGCAACTACACTGAGTCACCAGTGCAACGTTGCATCTTTGACTTGCATCAACCAGCAACAATTTTCGAGAAAGTTCTGTTATCATTGTAAATGGTTGATTATTCTTTGTATTTAACAGGGTTAATCAAAACTTCTTCTTGTTTTGGAACAGTAACTTTTTGAAGCATTTTACTTTGCTGCTATCAACCTGATTTCTATCAATGTCTGCCCTCCCAAGAATGTTACAAAGCCTTCCCTTTGGCTTCCTGGGTGTTCCCAAGGGGAGAGACGCTCACTCTTTTTGCAATAGGAACTTAATTTGGTTGAAACATGGGTATTTCATCTTAGTGGCTCTTCCTATCACCCCTGCTGCCACTTCTCAATCTCAACCGCTTACATCCTGTCTACATAGGTATGCTACAGCTGCCCTTCTGGTCCATGCTCTCCGCAAATCTTAGTGAAGCAGTTTTGCATTGCTACCTGTCGCTGATTTCAGTTACTGTAAAAGAGTTTGACAAGTTTTGTAGAAGTCTAACTGTTACGGGATGAATCTAAGATCACCGTCTTGCCTTCTTATTGCTTTCTTGAATCCCACAGTTTGCCATCTTTCAAATCAAAGATCAACAAGCTTGATCTGATCTCTCTCTCCTCTTATCCTTTCGCTTTCTTCCTTCTTCCCTTCCTTTGTTGAGGCTTTGCATAGGCCACCACAGCCTTTCCTCAACATAATTCACTACTAAAAAATCCCTATTGACGTGCTGTGGTTAGATGGGAATAATCTTATTCATTGTATGTTTGATTTGAATAGCTGCAGTTCCCTCTGAAGAGCTCATCAAGTTTGCATTCAGAATCAGTAGCTCAAATGCAGTGGAAGCTCCTCCTGACTGGCAACCTGGTAAGCTAACACCGCATTTATCTTCCAGTTTGTTTTTCAGAACCTGAAAAAGGTTTGCTTAGGATTAATTGGTCTTGGTTAGCTCCATCCATTCCTCAAGCCAACTATGAATAAATTATTTGATCATTGTTATTACAATATTTGATGTGTATGCTGCTAATTTTGAATTGAATACAATCCCTTGCCAAGTTATATACAATAACCTAGGGTAAGGGAAGATAAATTTTCATGCATTTTATGACCGTAGCACTATGATAGTGTTGATCTTCTGATTGTGTAATAACATTATAGTCGGTCACATGGATAGCACATATTATTATATTATTGTTATTGTTATCCACTAAATGTCACAGTTCATGCTGGTTGCTTTGTTACTGGCCGGGTGTAAGCAAAGCGATTCTTATTGAAGCTTGATATGAATGCTAATCAAAGTCAATGACAAATGATGACTAGCTAAACAAGATATGATTTAATTTGACTGCAATGAATCGCCTATATTCCAGTGGGAATGTGCATAGTGGTCAGAGAATGTCTAAAGTGGCGACCAACAAGGGTTCAAGGCATTTGCAGTTCGCTTTGCTCTTTATCACTCCTAAGGCATCCCATGTCCCGAAGTTCAGTGACTTAGTAGTCTACAAAGGATCCTTGCAGTCCCTAGAAGACATGTCTTTTGAAGTGATTTAGTATTCAGCGCTTCTGAGACGTTTCAAATGTTGTTTTCCAATCCTTTTTTGTTATCATTATTATCATTATTATTATTATGTGGCATCGGCTCCTGCCTCTCAATATCGCTACTTTGTTACTTCTTGACAGATGCATACGCATTTGGCTCAGTCCTGTTCTTAGGTGTGAATATATCTCAGAGCTTGCCCATAGGTGTTTGGTTCGAATCCACCTCCAGCTAGAATTTATTTTAAAGGGAGGAGAGTTTATGGTGCTCCCTACTTCCAGGTGCATAAAGAATCATGACCGTGTGCTCATATTGAGAGGCAGGACCTGATCGACAAGCAGCAAGCTTCTCGGTGCGAAAATATCTGCCTTTAGATGCAAGTTAGAAAACGTGCAAACATCAAATGCAAAATGTAGTCGTTGAAAAGGCTTTGAATTATATTGACAAATCCTGTGCTAAAAGCAGACAAACATGGCGTCTTTTCAACTGGTGATTAATTTTTAAATGAAAAGGCAGTAGAATGTGAAACCGACGGCCTCTCTTGTTGATATCCCGTAATTTTTGTGCAAATAACCACCAGCTCAATTTCTTTGCACTATCTGCGTCTTTATTTGTTTCGTCCGTCCCTATATCTGAATTAGCATGCCGTCTTTAAGCCTTGATCTAAGCACCACCCTATTCGCGGCCCTACTCGCCGAAAATGGCAAGGAAGGGAACTTTGACTTTTCTTTGACAATAAGTCTTGAGCAGCTTAGAGCTGGATTTTTCACGAACTTCTGCAGTCTTGAAACTTAGGTTACTTCGATTTGATAACAATGATGCAAAACTTTTATAGTCCCGCGATTCTAAATTCAAATCATTTTAAGAAATGGACCGCAATGTCAGACAGTATCCAATTACAAAGTCGACAAAGACAGGCAAACTTCCTCTGCTAGTCGTTTTTGGTGAAAAGGGTGGCGCCCATCTCCTTATCGTTCGCCTTTGGACCACACAGCTGCGCAAGCACAGTGAATGCTACAGTTGAGGGATAACCGTCTGGTACCACAGTGTGCTTAAATCCCACGCTATTTCCCGAAATGGTGAATGCGAAGTGGGACAGCAACATGCACAACGATGAATGAGACGCAAAAACAGGGACAACTAGCAAGGAGCAGATTTTTTGGTGAAATCATTATTTATTCTTACCCGAAATGAAGTAATTGCTTACGGAAGTCAAATATTTAATGTGCAAAATATCATAGCAGTACAGAATGGCAAAGTTTAAGTTTGGTGCTAAAAGTTTCGGATTTCTGTAAAGGTATCCTATCAACCATCTTATGATATTTTTGAAGAATTTTTTCTTTTTATGTAAGGTGACCCAAGAAGACCATATCCTCTCGATTTTGTGATGCGTCGGGGTACTCTTGGTCAGTTGTCACAGCAAACGGATGGCGGCATCACCTCGGAGGACGAGATGGCAAGGTCAAAGCATTCATCTGTCATTGACAAGCAGTCATCGATGATCAAGTCCATAGGGAAAGAGCTGCAAAGTGACCCAT
The DNA here is from genome assembly GCA_964026355.1 of Pseudorhiza aurosa. Lineage (NCBI taxonomy): Eukaryota > Metazoa > Cnidaria > Scyphozoa > Rhizostomeae > Lychnorhizidae > Pseudorhiza > Pseudorhiza aurosa. Next base: position 2,216,558 of record OZ032117.1, on the reverse strand, counting down.
ATGCTTCAGGTAGTCACCAAAAGAATACATATTGTTATAACTGTCGACGTTTTTCATAATGCTAGCCAGCTACTGCAGGTATGCATCAGATGCGTCCCGTGTACCAACCTCAAGTCGTCAGAACTTACGAAATCCATGGAACGTCTTGTCTTCTTCCTTTCCCGAATCCTACGACTTGCTCTCTTTCAAATCCAAGATCAATCAACCACCAAGGCCATCATGGCTTTTCCCCAACGCAGCAAACTAAAAAAAGTGGAGAAGGCTAGCCACAGGAAAGGCATCCGACTGTAAAATAGACCAGCGTTCCCTTTCCAACGGCAAACTATTGATGATACGGATGCAAGCGAACGCTCCACCCCACCAGTGACCCATTAGTAATGGGACTGAAGCTAGACGAGAAATGGGAAGACTAGTGACGGGTAATTGGTCGTGTATAATCGTCCAGTATTCGAAGCCGTTGATCCTCATTACATCTCATTACAAAGTCTCCGCAGCATTCCATTTCTTCTATTAGCCTAAGCTACTTAAGCAAAGTTAGCAAAATCTGCCTTGTCTCTCCCGTATTCATCAGCAGTGTTGCCACATCGAATACAGTGTTGGATTACGTAGGAGTACTTAGTTTGTAGGTAATGGGTGAAAGATAGTGGGAATGTGTGCTACGTGTGGAGTAGGCATTCAGTTGCAGAGAATCTTTATTTTTGACTTGGCAAGTGGTTGCTGGCTATCCCCCTTGTTGCCTTTATTCGTTGACTTGAGCAGAGTTTAAACACCTTGCCGTGTGGCATGATTTTCCACGTTGGTGGTAGTAAGCTGTTTTGATTTAAGTGTTTTGTTGGAAGACTCATGCATACATTATCAGATGGAGACTCAACCAAGTCTTATTTCGAACCATTATGTAGGTTGTTTTGGTATGTTGATTACTGAGAGTTTTTCTAGACTGGTTTCGGGTCAGTATGTGGTCGGAAATATCCTTTTTAATGCACTTTTACTCTTGGATTTGCAGTGCAAAATGCCAACCCTGGTAATTTGTCAATATCAGAGCAGACCAACGAGGTTTATCAGCAAATATTGGAAAACAGAGTAAGTCGTCTTTGTTGTTTACTTAGTTGAACGAAATTAATTGGCTGGCTGGGGCTGCCCGTGCATTTGATGCAGCAATGCACATTGCCTTATTTTGACAAGTTGCAAAGACAATGTGTCAGTCAATCCATGACAGCAGTCTTACGCCATCGACAGCACATCTCCGACATGTTTCGACTTATGCACCCCCTCGATTCAGTCATTTTTCTACGAACCTTAAACAATTTACAATAAAAGCAAATATTAAGATTGAAAGATTCCTACCTCCGATTCCAACAAGGACTTAAACAGCATTTTATGGACTGATTACCTTTTAAACCTTTATTAAATTGTACGCTTTTTATATCTAATATAAGCTAAGGAGCTTAAAGCCTCTTTAATGTTTATCTCTTTGAAATTTAATTTTTCTTAGAGAAGCAGGGCCTCTATTAATAAAGACGAATCATTATACTGAATGAAACACTTCAGCTTTAGATTAGCTGTCATCGATGTGTGTCCAGTGCTTGTGCCCTCAGAGTTACTTCTAAGTACTCATTTACCGACCTCGGAAAGATGGACATTTGAGTTGACTGTTGGCTTGTGGCTAGTGGTTCCGACGACGGGATTCGAACCCACGCGAGTGGACCTCACAAGATATGAAACACGCCACCCTAATCACACAGCCACATTACCGTAGCTTTTTACACTACCCTGTGTAAAGAGCATATTATTATTATTATTATTTGGACGATTGGGAGGTGGGAGGATTTCATGACTAGCTGGAGATCATTCATTTATGCTGACGATAGAATTACAATTGAAGATGTGACTACAATATGCTACGTAAGATGACTTTTACCAAAAGAGAAGAAATTTTGTAGCTTTTCGGTATCACTTTTTTTATCAAAACGATCTTGTGCTTGGACTTATTCCTGTGTTGCTGTAAGAATTTTAGAATTCACGAAGTCGTCCACCTCAAAGTTCAGCTCGATGAGTTTTCTAACCGAACGACCTTCGATTATACGAGGAAAAAAATAATGTATAAGGAGAAAGTCCATCTCCTCCCCCCTCCGGCCCCACCGAAGTTATGCCAAAATAGGCCACATAAATGGTATAATCTAGGGAAACATTACATGACGGGGGTCTGCCAGTCTCTTTGCATATTTACTGTCAATGGTAGATTTTTCGTTCAATATTTGCACCCTATAAGCCAAAATGATCAAATTTCCTAATATGATGGGCATCTGGGTATTGAGATGAAGATTTCCTCAATTATGATGGCATCGATCCGCAAACAAAAGAAAATATTTGCCAATTAAGCAACCAGGACTTGTGAAATTGACTTCGAGTGAAGTTGTCTGGGGAAATAGTTACTACTGAAATCGGAGGCTGACTTCTTTCAGCAAAGCGTCTTTCTTGAAGGTTTTGTGGATGGATCCATTCGCTGTTACGTAAACAATTCAGCTCACCTGAAGTGTAATTGCTCGGAGATCATTTCTCCAACGATAGCCAGTAATATGTTCGGTTTCTTAAGTAATCAAGTGTCCTGATCTCGAATCCACAATTACGTTTCTGATATCTTGTACCGTTTTCATTGTATAAGCGTTTTAGATAACACTTCACCGAAGAAAAGGGCGAGAAAATGCGAAAACACAAAACCTACTTTTTGACCTCATGAAATATATCACCATAAATCAAAAGAATTTTTGAATCTCGGCATATTGAGCGACGCGCAATTGAAGGTGGAGTCAGTGTATCGAAAATCGATTCTGCCATTTTTATCACAATCTGATGAATTCTCGTGAGAAAAGCGGATGGCCGAAATCGTTTTTCATGTCATTTTGACGTCATCAAGTAGGTCTCCAAGAATTCTTTTCGAGCAAATTCTGAACTCGAAAACGAACTTAAAGCTCTTTAACATGAAAACGGCACGAGATGTCAGAAAAATAATCGCATATTCAAATCAGGGCACTCGACGGAATCTAATTCAAAATCTAAAAATTTCACTGGAGAGGCCCGTCAAGATTCTTGCTGATTACCGTGTGTTGATAGGAAATGTGCATCTATGCTGGTGTAGATGGATGCCCTTTACATTGAATTTAAAAGGCACCCAAGGATTGTCTCAGAAATGAGACGAAAACCTGTACCATTCAAGACGCCCTGATATTTATTAGATTGCTAGCTGATTGAAAGATTAAAGCATTTTTTTTACTTCCAATGACAGCTAGATTTTCTATGTTTCTCCCTCAAAACACCTTTATATATTTTATCTCTATCCAAACTTGGCTTGCCAGGACCCTTATTGGTAGTATTTCATACTAAATTGGCTATCGTGCATTGATAAATATGACTTTTGTTATCATTATTGATATTATTAGAATTTGTATTATTGCTGTTGTTATAGTTATTTTTATTACTGCAACTATCGACAAGTCCAATTCGTTAATCTATCCATGAGCTGCATAGGCATTTTCGGCCAGTCATCTTATTCTTTTCTGGCGATGTGTAAATGCATTGAAATGGACCAAAGCCATCTCAATTATATCTTAACCAAAATCTCATCCATCATTATCCTTACCACTTATTACTTCTCTTGCTCGAGAAGCAAACTATGATTGAACCCGGAACTTCTTTCTTATTAACTGATGCTTACTCAATAGTACAACTTATTCTTTTTTCTATATTTCTATTGTTGTTTGTCGTTGTAAGCCAGCTAAGCGCAAGTTGCCTTTTTAGTGAGACTTCTATTTGTAACGTTTAAAGTATGTAATAAAAGAATGAAGTTTGAAAAAAAAACTATTTTTTCATTATTTTTTGTAACACAGTGCATTCCTGGACTGCCTGTCTGAATCCCAGTTTATGCCTATAATTTCCTTAATTGTTTTTATTGTTATCGTAGTTATTTTTCGATTATTTATTTGTAATTTGAAAGGATCTTTTGAATAGATGAGAGACCGAACTCAATTTGAGTTCGAGATCTCTCGTATTGTGCATGGTTTTCGATTTCTCTCTAGTTAAGTGGCCATTTGATCCCCATAAGGATTCTCGACGTTAATTTATCTTTTGAATTTTATTTTGTTGTCTTCTAGGAACAACAACCGTATGCAATGGTATCCGCCAACGCCATCCAACCACAAAACATTTTCAACGGGGACCAACGGCCATCAAACACCGACGAAGTTGAATTTATGTCGTCATCGTCAGACTCGTCATCTAGTGATAGTCCATAGCTTCTTTGACATCTACTCGTCATGTAGTGAGTCAAACCTTGATATAAAGACGTCATCTTGATGCTTTCAATCCTACATCAACAGCAGCCCACGATATGGGAGAGACCTGTAGAGGAATATGGCGCTATTGATTGTCCATATCTTTCTTGATATTTCTGTATGCTGATTAATGTCAGTCGTGCATTGCTCAATTCAGTTCACTTGTTACATTTGCGGTTCGGCGGATAGAAAGAGAAACACATTTATTGATGTATTCAACTCGTTGCTTTACAAAAGCAAGCTTCTTTAGAAGGGAATAGCAGCACGGGATCATATCCTTTGATACTTTCCCGTCACATTCCTTGCATACTACATTAGAAGGGTGTAACATTAGGTTATTACGCAACAGTTAAGGCGATTGAATATAGAACATATCAGCCAGTAACACTAGCAGTACAAGAGTTAAATACAAATGATTTGAATGAATATGTCTTAATGCACTTTTTCATACATCCGAGAAAGCATTTCTAGTCTCTGTTTATCATAGGCTATGTCTGTATGGCTATGTATGGCTATGTTAGTATGGCTATGTATGGCTATGTATGGCTATGTATGGCTATGTATGTATGGCTATGTGTGGCTATGTATGGCTATGTATGTATGGCTATGTACGGCTATGTATGGCTATGTGTGTATGTATTTATGAGTATGCATGGCTATGTATGGCTATGTATGTATGAATGTATGTGTGGCTATGTATGTATGGCTATGTATGTATGGCTATGTATGTATGGCTATGTATGTATGGCTATGTATGGCTATGTATGTATGGCTATGTATGTATGGCTATGTATGAATGTATGTATGGCTGTGTATGGCTGTGTATGGCTGTGTATGTATAGTTTGCCACATTCATCTCATTTACAAGTTATGACTTCTAAGAGTTGAAAAAAATAGCTGAAAATGGTAAAAATTAAAAACAAGAATAGACCCCCCTAATTTCAATGACAGGGATAGCATTAACAGGTCAAGCTGACCTCACTTCTATGATGACCCCCTCGAAGGTGCTAGTTTCACAGGAGGATAAAGAGCGAAAAAAACAATACAGAAATAATTTACTGTTGCTAGTCACAAACCCGTCATTAATAGTAGATATATACTGTATGCCGTTTTCCTTTTTTATTACATGTGCTACCTGTGCGGAATTTTTTCAGCACATTGTCATGGAAAATATTGTTATGATATGATATACAATTTCATAGAAGATTTATTATTGTATTACAGTACATCATATTACATTCTATCATACAACATAGTATAATATAATGTACAATGAATAGTAACATTTCAACTTATATTGTATCTGTTTAAAATCATAATCAGAATTATATAATTGGATACATCATGTAACATGGTATAATTTCATCTGATACGATACAATATTTGAAAATTGAACATGACTTAGTATGATATTAAATGTAATCTGATACAGTGGTGATGTAGTGTGATGTTATTAAATGCAAGATGATTCAAAGAAACTTATTATTGCATCATATTGTGTTAGATGCTAGATAAAGCAAATATTAGACAAACGACCTATCACCCATACACTGTCTAATTTCACAATTGGGCCATACGATGTTCGTTGTCATCTTTATGAAGAAACTTTGACAGTGACAGTCGATGATAAGAGATTGATTCTTCATGCAACCAACTTTAAAATTTATGAGTTGTGCTTACATTTGATCGTGATTTAACGTCCGATTTTAACCAGCATAGAATTGGATAAACATTGTCCATATATAAAATATAATTTGACGTGCCCGTCGCATTGAAATACAGCAACAAATATTCGTTAATTTCAATGAAATTTTGCCAACACCTGCAATAGCTTTGCCGTCTATCATTTTTCGATTCAGGGTAATATTTGATTAAGCAATCAATTTTGCCTATCGCACTTATTAAAGATTTACGAGAGTAGGCACGAATCCTATTGAAGTTGCAATTAGAAAGATCTGCCGGTCACTAGAACATCCTATTTTGAGCATCGCGAAAGTGATAGCGGAAGGCCAACTTGAACGCTTACCTCGCTGCTCTGTAAACAAAAGCATGAATGTTCTTATTCCTAACCTGCCTAATTCATTTTTAGCCTTTGTAAAAGCCGCGCCTATCAATCATTCGCTTTGACAAGCAAAATTTGTTTGATCTGAGACAAAACTTCACCACTAGAATGCAAGCTTTACGAAGAACCACACATCTTCACGAGCAACCAGACTTCATGCCGAAGCGTAAGTTGGTAGAGATGTTACACAGGAATCGTAAGGTTCTGATTTCACCCAGTCAGCGTATGAACACAGCAGATTCTGATTCCGCAATTCGAACCTTGACTAGAAGTTTTTATGACATAGGATAAGGACGACGAGGAGTATAGGCATCTTCAATTCAAATGTTTTAACATGAGTTCTTAACATTCACCGCGGTGTTGCGTTCACAAAACCAAGTGGTAACATTATATCGTTAATGTCGCCACTTGGTTTGTCAACGCAAAAGCCGCCATGGATTATCGAAATCGATCTTATAACATGAGTTGAAGATGCCGTCATCTCTCGCCGTCCTTATCATACCATAGTTACACGGTGTATGGTGCTCTGGCTCAGCAAAGAAATGCCTTCCCTAACCAAATACAACCGAGAAGCGGGTACTTTTGTGTTTGCCAGTATCACTATTGGGCCACTTCTGGCGATAGATAAATACACACACACATATATATATATATATATATATATATATATATATATATATATATATATATATATATATATATATATATATTTATATATATATATATATATAAATGTATGTTTATATATATGTATGTATATATATTTATATACTTTAGCGTCTGTGAATATGTCCAAGAGACAAGGGATGGATAAAATCACCGAGAGTGCTTAATAGAGGAACTAGAGCGATTGTTAGAATAACCAGAGAGAAAACCAGTACTAGCTTAGAAATCAGAGATTCATATTTCGCAATGTACGTGTTCAGCTGAAGATTGTGTAACATGAAACTCAGAGTTCAAAACTAGTACTGGTTTTTCTTTTCCCGTTAGTCTATGATATATGCATATACACATCTATGTATACATAAATATATATATATAAATATATGTATATATATATATATACATATATATATATATATATTTATATATATATATATATATATTTATATATATATATATATATATTTATATATATATATTTATGTATACATAGATGTGTATATGCATATATCATAGACTAACGGGGAAAGAAAAACCAGTACTAGTTTAGAACTCTGAGTTTCATGTTACACAATCTTCAGCTGAACACATACATTGCGAAATATGAATCTCTGATTTCTATATGAATCTCTGATTTCTGATATATATATATATATATATATATATATATATATATATATATATATATATATATATATATACATATATACATATATATATATATAGCAGATCTGCTATCAACGCTCTGTACTTCGTACATAGAGCACCATATGGTGGTGAAGACAGCACCCTCTATGTGATATATATATATATATATATATATATATCTTGATTTACAGTACCAAATAAAACAGAAAGCCATTCGTTTGGTCAATATCGTTTACACTAGCACTGGTGGAGGGGAGAAAAATTTATTTTCCACTGATAAAAGCTTCTTCACGGGCCACTGTAGAATCTGCAAGCTATTAGGAAAATCAAAACGTAACTGTTGACGTGTTTTAGGTTTAAGAATCAATCCAAATGTCATTTAAGTAAAAAAACTGAATGTCCCCCATCGCTAATTTTTCGAATAGTACTTGCTACTATTCACGAATTAATGCACCAAACCCCTCTGATTTAACTTTTTTGGCCACATTGCTGTGCAAACAAAATGAATGCTACAGTACGAGGGGTTAATGTTTAACTCTCATGCCCCTTTCCCAAACGTTGAATGCTGAGGAAGATAGCAGTATTCTAAAATTCCAAACATGACCACATCTTGGATAGAATCGTACTAAAAGTGAGCAATCTAACACCAGGCTGAGCTCCCGTTGCATTTTATTTGTACTGCAGCGGTTATTTCCAAAAGTGAATATTACATGGTTTGAAGAGCAAGTGGCGCTTCTCAAGAATCAACGGTTCGTAGCTTCATTGCTGAGACAGCGCCATTTTTGTTTCACGTCCCATCAACAGGTGTCGCTGCTCAAATGTGTCTTCAGGCGTAGTGCTAGTCTAGTTAGGTTGCTATCGGCATGCTCAAATTTGCTATCAAGGCTTTTCTTAGGACGCGTGAAATCTCAGTTCTACAGGGCCGTTTTGCAAAACTAGCTTCACAAGAGAAATGAAGGGTATCTATCCCATGAACCTCCTCGGAGCACGAATCAAACGTAATAATCCAACACTTCTGATGACTGTAATGCTGGTTTCGACCCTTGGCATATGGCGAAAACGCGTCTGCGTGTGTAGATCAATTCGCGCTCTTGACCTGCTTTTAAAGCATAGCATGTACGTGTTCATGCATGCATTCATTCTGTAGTTGAATCTCAATTATTGATGGCGTTATCAACCGTTCAGCGTGTTAGGACTTAGAAACAATAGAAGAGCTTGTAAGGTGTCATTTCTACGTCGCAAACTGTTTGTGTGTCATCTAGAAGGGGGTACGACGATCTAAGTTGTACCTGCAACGGGAAGAGAACTGTCTTGATGCTTTAACTTCAGCAATTATTTGATAATAAAATCGTCGATAAGGACGGGACTGAGGCGACTTCGTGAGTCGGTGCTTTCAATCGGATCAATTCCTTAGTATTGGCTTGCTCCATTGCTGAAGGGCGATTTTTTGCCACCGCCTTCCTGCAAATGAATAGCCTCAATGAGCCGCGAAATTTGCTATGCATTTTTGAGTAAATGAAAACATTCGCACAACTGTTGGAAGTGTAGAGGATTTTCAGAACCGTGTTCAGCTGAACCAAACTGTAGTCGTATTTAATACCCAAACGTCCCATCCACGAGAATGTATACGAGAGTTGAAGAAGGTCCCTCGGCAGAACAAGGACTAAGAATATGACTGCCATCGTCAAGAGTAAACGGAATAGCTTTTGTCGCCGTATGATCGATTGCTGTAGGCCAGTCTCCGAGGTGGAGAGGGCATCTTTTCTTGTTAGCCGAAGGGAAATTGCAGTGTTGGTGAATACGATAACCGAAATGAAGGTTATATCTTGAAGCAGGAGAAATGTCACTGCCGGTATGGAGTACGACTTGTCACTGACATCTTCAACAATGCATGTCTTCCCAGGAACAACCTGTAGCATCATGATGTAGCTGCAGTTGCAGGCAACAGAGAGTGCGAACGCAACTAGAACTGAGACGTTGATGCAGCCACGTCCATGTGTCCTACCTAAAGGGTTGACAATGACCAAGTACCTGTCAACGGTGATGATCTGAATCAGCAATGCTGACATAAGTGTCGATATGGGTCCAAACGGTACCAGTACTTTACAGCCAACGACTCCGAAATCCCATCTCTTGTACCGTGTTAGCTCAAAATAGATGTATGTAGCCGGATTTATGATGGATGACAGCAGGTCGACCACTCCAAGATACAGAAACAGCTGGTCAGGTATTGTCCTACCACCGCGTATCTTCCAACCAAAGTAATAGCACACCAAGCTATTGCCAACAATTCCAATCAACATTATGAGGCAAAGTGAGACTAGAAGCAGTATTGTCTTTGTGTTGTAACTGGCATGCAATACTGCGGGTAACGCGGTTGTGTTTGATACAATTGACATCCCAGTCGTAGTGTCAGTAACGGGATACTCCGTTTGGTTTCTCATCTTCACAGGCCAAATAAAACTGCACTCTACTGAACGATTCGAGCAAGGTCTACACACTTCTAATAACGACCGCACTTACAGACCTAGTTCATGCAAGCGGAGTTGTTGATAAAAGACAGGTGTCACGCTTCCATTGCGTTTCTTGACTGCATGTAGTTGCATGCTGGTTTGCCCAAGGAAATCAAATCCGGGGGGGCCTCAACATACTGTATGAGACGCTCGCAATGTCCCTAGTAATACTTGTTGACTGATTTTTACCTGTAATCTTGCGTAATTTTCGATCTAAGCAGGAGAGTGGTAACTTAACATCCAATTTCAAGTGTAACGTCAAAGCAGAGAGAACAAGTCATTTTCACGTATCAATTTCCCACCATTCGAGCCTGACTGCATTCACACAGGAACTGCAACTTCAAATGATTTGCGGCACTTAAGAGGATTCTCAATGATAGCAGTGTTTCCCTGGTATTCAACGGCTTATCCTGTAGTAGAATGCATTATTATCATCATTATGAATCCTATGACAAAATTGCAGATTGAATTCTAGAAGAGAAGGCTCCCAATGAATCGGAGGCAAATTGACATGAAACACTCCCTATCAATTCCACTCTGGCATGTACAGGTGATAATGGTCAGTTCAAATACGCGCGATAGTACAGTTAAGAATGGAGTTTTGTGTTTAGAAAGAAACACTGAGAGAAAATGGGGTGAGTGTTCGAGACGCTTATTCAGTTTCCATCAGGTGAATGAAGTCCAGCTCGGTGGGGGGGGGGCGAGGTCAGGCTGTAAAATTCCCCTATTTGCGGCAAGATCCGAGCGTAACTTTGGACGGGCGGTCGAGAACGATGAACAAGGAAACGATACGGATATAGTTCTTATCAAAGTGCATTATCTAGCACTAAACCTTTTGAAAGCGCAAAGCGCACGTGATTATTACTCTGGCTCTCTCCACTCTCTCTAACTTAAATCACCCACACATAAATATATATAGAATAACAAGTTTCTGTTACGTGAGACGTTTAATAATAGATTAAGTATATATTCAATACAAATTCAATATGGGAGGAAATTAGACATAAGAGGAGACGAAGTGTTTGACTATATAAGAAGTGAGGGTATTTCCTACTGTGGAATGCGCCAGGCGGGCTTGGTATGGCATGACGTAAAATAAGGAAGAAACAAGAATACGTAGTATGGGAGGAATGTAAATGAATGAAGCAGGAGCAAAAACGGGAAGCAAAACGAGGCCGCGCGCGTAGCGTTATTACGAAGCACAGGATGGAGGCTGTTTAACTAGAGGCTATGCCGGGAGGTTGCGTTCGTTGCGAGCTTCAACTAGCTTTACCGTAAATGCTCTTTTATCCTCCCAGGGGTTTATTTATATAGAGCATTTTAAATGGGAGCTTATACGAGAGGGGGTTGAATTGGAGAGGGCTTAACAGATTTTTTGAAACGTGAAGAATCCTCAGAGGGAAACTCATTTTTGGATGTTTCTCAAATCAAAAATATTTCAGGATCAAGCTTCTACTGTACATCAATAAGTTCGTCATCGTCATCAATTATTAACTATTCAATATCTTCCTGGGCCATGTCTTCTGCCTTCATTTGGAATGTTTCATTCAAAAGGGACGATCTCGTCTATTTGAACACGAGTGGTTTGGCCCTCAGTTTTGGCAAAATACTTTGACACGGCTCGTGTTTAATGCACATCAAATCTCCGTCTTCAGATCCATCAAGGAAAGAAGAAAGTGAACATAGGCTGAATGATTTCTGTCGAGATTTTTTTCCAAGCTGCTAAAGCCCATTCTATCATTATCCGTCTTGATGGGGGTTGCATGTTATGGTGTGAGCTAATATTCACTTCCAGCGAGCCACTCGCCATACATTTCTCGCCAAGACTCTTTCTTGGGTTTATTCCAACTCACATCAGGAGTCGGAAGATGCTTCTGTGCATCTGATCACCCGGTCCACTCAAGTGCAGTTTAGAATACCATTCACTCCACGAGACATCTGAATGAATCCCAATCCAACAATCTTCGATTACCAAAAAGAAGCAAACTTTCCAATTACTTCATGATAGAATTTCTCAGCTACCGAATCATTAATCCATCCATTTTCACCGCTGCTTACAACTATTGATTGTGGTTTTGGTCATTTCACTGTTTCACTTTCACGTTTTGCCCCTTCGAAAACAAAAAAGCTTCTTCTTCATTCGCACCCTCTCCAATTTTCACTGCCTGGTCCACGAACTCTATCCCACAAATCAACATTTATCCCAAGAACATGCGTTCTATGAAACCTCTTGCTTTCTTCTTGCTTTCCTGAATCTTACAGCCTGCGATCTTTCAAATCTAAGATCAATAAACTTAATCTGAACTCTCTCTCCACCTAGCCTTCCACTTTCTTCCTTTGTTGCGGTTTTGTATAGGCCAACATGGCCCTTCATCAACAGAACTAACTAAAAAATCTGCGGTTTCTGTCACTTCTGCCTCTTCATGACCTGTTGTCTTTAAATTCACCGAGTATGCTCCTCTTTTTTCTACTGTTTTTTCTGCTATAAATCATACCGTTTAATACTTACTGATTTATTGATTGATTGATACTATCGCTGTCATATCAAAAGGCAGTTCTTCAAATGAAGAGTGATGGTCCTTACAAAAAATGCAAAGAGCTGGTTTATGAATGCCGAAAACTGCTTTGTTTTCGCCTTATTACAGAAAACTCACATCAAAAGGCGCCAATTCAATTTCGACGAAGAAACCGGATGAATTCAGTTGCAATGCCTCCTCTCTAGCAACATAACTATTGAATCTAGAAATTAAAAGTTCTTATGTACTTAAGGAACCTTGATTAATTGTTCATTTCAACCACTAGCAGTTCCAAAATGAAAATTGTTCGCTATTTTGGGTGAGAGGGACATCCAAGAGTCATAAAGAGCCTTACCATCTCAATCAATACACAGCATACTTTACCTACAAAGCGCTATGGAACATAAAGATGACAGTGCACAACTTCTGTGGAGCAAATCAATTCCATCTTGGGACATAGCTTTCAAGCTGTAGGCTAATTACTATCATTATCAAATTATTTACAGCTAGTATAATGCAAAGTACTAAGCTAATTCAAACCAATTATTTACATAAAGCTACAAAGTTTAAAAGAAGGAAAGAATGAATCAATTTCATGAACCTATGTATCACTAACTTTCTTTTTGTTTCCCCACTGCATATGTATGAACCATGTACAATTTTGCCCCCCCCCCCCCCCACCAATCTGTAATCATTTCTTTAGATATCACTGCTCAACTTGCATTTTTATTGCTTAAGTTAGTGTTCCAAAGTAGAGCGCCTTTGAATACAATTGAATTGTTTCCTAAAAAGTATGTACGTATTTTTGGTAGTTGAAATAATCATTTTTTTGCAATTCATATTTTACATCTTTTCTTTCAAAGAAGGTCCAGCTTACCAGGCTTAGACATTTGGCAACCGAGTAGCTTTTTTGTTTATCAGTGTCCAGGTCCTTCCTCTCAATGTAACCACACCTCATGATTCCTACACTTGGAATAACAGAGAGCTGGCAACTCTCGTCACTCTAAGTGAAAGTTTAATTGAGTGGGTGTGAACCATTAACCATAGGATCAAAGCATATCTTACTACTGACCTACCCTGATGCCTATGACAATTCTTATCATACATCTTATGTTTAGTTCATATATCTACATTTATTAGGTAGTATTTTAATCCTTTAATCATTGCATGTTTCTGCCCTTTAAAAATCAGCACTACTGAAGGACAACCCTCCTTAAAAATTCAAAATTGAATCAAGCAACTATCATCATCATTATTTTAATCATCATTACCATAATCATTACCATCACTATAATCATATTCACTATCACAATTACAGTCATCATCATTATAATCATCATTATCATTATGGTTGTTGTTACCCTGTCATCAAGGGATGATAGATTGTTGCAATCTGCACCATTTCCAGTGGCATTGCCACGTGGCACATCTTTTTTGAAGTTGAGCCACATGCCCCAGCATTGAGATCACAATATATCATCATCATGATCATCATTATGACTATCACCATCAATATCATCATTATGAAGGCTTTTGACACTGATGGTCAATCAAAGCGCCAAGGGCCATCTTGAGATTCTAATTTCCATGCAACTCGCATGTCACTTCATGATCATTTAGTGACTACCCTTAACAGGTTGTGATCTTTCAGTCAGGTGCTTTTCGGACACCACCATCAGTGAATAATTGTTGGGTTAATAGGCTGAGAAACTTCTAGAAGCTAGCACACTGATGCCTCTCAAAATTAACATAAAAAAGCTTTTTAAAAAATCTACCAGCGATTTATTCTGGTGCCTACAATCATTTTGAACAACCAGATCAAAACCCAATGATATATTCAACTTATCTTAAATCTATAGGACTCTCTTATCAACTGTGTTGTATGTGTGGACTATCAAGGATCAACTACAAACATCAAAGGCAGCATAGCTTGGGTTTTGTGGCTAGATGCCCTTCAAGTGACCGTCCTTAACTTCAATAAATTATTTGCAGTTTGGGCTAGACCAGTTGGGTTGCATATTCTTTTCGGTAAGGATAAACAAAAATTTCACATCAAAAGACATGCACAAAACGGTCAACTTCTAATTAAAAAGGCTGTGAAAAAGTCATTGTAGAAGGAAAACAAAAGAAGCATCGAAGCCATCAGTCTTGCATCAAATGTGGACAAACACAGCAAAATATCAATCAAAGTCATCATGTTATGCATAAATCCAAACTCATACAATTCAATGGCTGGCATAAACATATGACAACTTATTTCATATAGCAAATCTCATACTTAAATTTCATCAAGTTCAGAAACTTCATTCGCGTGATGCTTCACTTTTCTGTGAAGTCAAATTTGGGGAACTGCTCCATGTCACCCGAGCCAAATCGTCTCTTCAAGGCGTCGGTTTCTTTGACCATTTTCTGCTCAAACTGGGGTGTAACATCGACCAATTTTTCCCCTCCAATTTTCTTTGCATTCGTATTGTACTCACGGAGTTTGTCCAAGAACAATTTCTGGACGGGGTCTGAACTGCTGCCACTTGATGCGGGCTTTTGCGAAACGTACGCTGTTACACCAATATGACGACGGGCTACAGCTTGCAGACTGCTACTTGATGACACATTTTTCACAAGCAAGCGAAGCATGTTGGCATGTGTTCCTCTGCGGTTTCGTCTTCTTGCGAGGTTTGACTTTCTAGCTTAGGCCAATTGCGCGTGAAGAGGAGAGAAGGTTGTGGCCTCGTTCTCGGGTAAAAAAAGCTCGTCCCAGTTCCCATTTTATGCAAGCCTCTTACTTCTTTCTAATGGAGTATTTTCTGCGTTGAGCGGATTTCGACGAGACGAATTGTTCAGCAAATTCGCCGCGTAACTGAACTAAGAATGCGCAGTTTGAGTAATTTGCTTTCACAGTGAGCGCTTGAAAAAGTGGAAACAAATTCTACTTTTCGCGGCGAAAAGCTTCGCACGT
This sequence comes from Pseudorhiza aurosa, assembly GCA_964026355.1. Taxonomy (NCBI): domain Eukaryota; kingdom Metazoa; phylum Cnidaria; class Scyphozoa; order Rhizostomeae; family Lychnorhizidae; genus Pseudorhiza; species Pseudorhiza aurosa. Next base: position 2,200,872 of record OZ032117.1, on the reverse strand, counting down.
CGCTTTAAACGAATTAGGGGTGCAGTGCACATGTCTCTTGCTTTCTGTGATTATTTTGCAGGATCGTTCAGGCGAAAGAGGCGCCAAAATTCGATTCAACGTGGAAATAAAGAAAAAAGCATTCGCCGAGTAAATTTTCGTGACGAAAAACGTCGCTGCAGCGAAATTTTCGCCTCGTGTTCGTGGCAATTCGCTGAACAATTCGTCTCGTGGATATCCCCTTTAAGGGATCATTTATCATTTATGCCTCTGGTTGGGACTGGAGAGAAATGTTCATTCGGGTAAATTTTTCTGCTACCCAACCTTGTGGACTACAAAAATAATTGTTACCCAACCAATATAGATCTATTAAAATGTGCTACCCAAACCTTGGAAGACAAAAATTACTTGCCCAACCTGAAGGCTGCCTGAAAAATCCTTTACCCAACCTATTTCTCTTCGGCCCCAACCCGAGGCATGAATAATGAGTGGTCCCTAAGCGTTAATGGAGCAACAAATGAAAATGTTTCAATTCAGAATTTTGGGTTGTTGATTTTGATGGAAACTCATAATCATCGGGCCGATTAGATAGCCAGGTAACCCATAAAAAGCATCGTTCTCCACGCTTTTGGTTGGGAATGCAGTCGGAGGCCTCCTCTAGAGCAATTCATTCATTCATTCATTCATAATCACTATTTAAAGTTGGTGCTTACATAGTTTGGGGAATGAAAACTAATTAAAACCAACTATTTACAATATAATTTACAACCACGTCTAAAGAAAAATAACAAATAAACAAGCAAAGGTACAGTGACCTGCTATTGTGACAGAATGCATCCATCGCCACCTTTATGTTGGCAAATTGGTCTCGACTCTCTCGCTTCACCTGGAATCTATCTTGTCTTCTGTCGATCTCTCTCAGTGACGTTAGTTTCATATTATTTGGCCATGGAGACGAAGGCGATTGTACCACTATAACATTCTTACATTCGTAGGTCACCAAATCAACTAATGAAAGAATACAGGAGGAAGCAACTCAGCCCTCGCTTTACCTTGGAATAGAATCGAGTCTGACAAGCGATTATTTGCTTTCCCGGGAGCAAAACTATTTAATGAACTTCCCAATGAAGTTCGGGACGAAAGATCTCTCGTGCTCTTTAACGCAAGCTTAAGTCAAGATCGATTCATTTCTTGGGAATCGTAGCTTTGCAATAAAGCGCAGAATTGACACGGGACTTGGTTCTCGTCATGTCAGTTCTGCAATTTATTACAAAGATTAAATTAACTGCTCAAGCATTTAAAACGTTCGTTTGATCAATAAAAATGGGTCTGTTTTCATTTGTTTGCTTCTTTCGTTTGTTTCGCTGAACAGGTCGTCGATTGATAGCCAAATATTCATCTGAACAAATAATGAATATCACTTATTACTTTTATCATTATCTTAATTAGGTCTTTTGTTCTTAGGCATAGACAGACGCATCTAAAGAGCTAGCTGAAACGCGATTTCCTGGAAGAACAGCAAAATGTAGAAAAGATTTGTAGACTTTATATTAATTCTTAATTGTTTTTAGCATGTTACTCTGTTATTAGATTCTTAGTTACATTTTTCTTTCTATAAGCTGAAGGGTTAATTTGTGTATGAATGCATTTTTATGAAAATAAATAAAAAAAATAAGGTGAGCTGCGTTGAAACAGTTTTTGAGTGGAACGAAACATCCAGATTGGTAGTGCATGGAAAAGAAACGTGTTGTTTGCTGTAGGTCACAAACATTCTGAACTTATACGAGGTGTGATAGCGTGCTAGCCTGTGCAAGTAACACCTGAGGTTAATGAAAAATAGCATCCCCACTTGCACTACCTTCAGCCAGCAAAGAATCATAACAGCAGCAGCTGTAAGAAAGTTCCACTCCTTCTTGGCACAAGTCGTTATCATGATTTTGTAACTAGTGAAGCTATCGAAGGTAGCGCAGGCTTCGTCTGGTCACTACTAAATTAGGATTGTTACTGCCCGGACCTGTCAAACTCGATTTGACTTCTTTTGATGTTCAGTCATCGGCTAATATGGACATTAAACATGGAATTCCTATGTGGGTTGGTTGTCTGTAAAAGTTTCCTTTAGAATTCTCCAAGGGAATCTGTGCTTGTTATTTTGTTATCAAGTAGGCTTCATCCATAAAGGACATTGCAAAAATAGCTATTAGAAATGGGAACAGTTCTAGGAATGCTTGGATCATAAGCCTATGCATGTCTAAGAATTATCAAATATCATGCTCAGAAGGAATTTCTTCAAAAAGTACTTCAGAGACGAAGTCAAATTGAGTTTGAGGAAATATCATAAACATCTATGTATACTACCTTCTGTTATAAAGATTTTGCCAACACAACTCCTGGAAAAATCTTTGTTTATTCGTGCCATTCTAAGTACTATTTGCTGGGAGTGCTGTAGAGGACTGCATTTGTCTAAGCCTTCTTGTTAGTTCCAGAGACATTCTTCAATAAATATCTGCAAAGGTATATTATAATGCCAATATCCCTCCTTTGTTTTCGTAATTGTTTCACGAAAATGGCATTAGAAATTAAGTCTAGAGTCCCGGATTAGACCAAAATGTGTGTGCTCAGACTTCTTCACAGCTTCCGTGATGAATGAGTGAGATCTTATCTTGTTGGCAGAAGATATGATTTTTTCATTTTTGTTGGATTTCATTCAATTTCAATTGCCATCCCATAAGCTTACCTTCTCAAAATCCTAACTTTGTTATACAGTGTTGGTCTCATCACAAACAACCGAAAAGAGGGAAACATCACCAGAACATTCTCACGTCGCTTTCACATGGCTGACTGGCCATTGATGTAAACAAGGAAAAACAATGTACCCAGTACTGATTCTTGGGGCACAACTGCAGATATAAATACCCATTTAAACTTTTCCGCTTAAATGTACACACTGTTTTTGCTCTCTTAAAAAGTTTCGAATATGATAACCCGGGGCCCGCGCTGGCTCTCGATAGCCCTGGTCATTGTATTTGATTTTTGCTGCTTAATGTCCTTTGCCTGTAACGACCATGATCTTTGTCCTTACAGTATTAATTTCAATGGACCACTTTTTGGTTTCATCAGCAATTTGGTCCAACATTCTCTTTGAACTTTCCTCAATTTCTGCAATTAGCATAGTGCCATCATCACTGAATTTTGTTCATCATCATCAAGCAATTGATATAGTGAGTTGGTAAAAAGTACATAGCAAACAAATATACTAATTCAAACAAACTATACCAAAGAGCACATCCAATAGTCTACAGAAAATAAGAAAATATCCATATACATATAGGTAAGGTAAATTATCGACATATTATGTTGACCATTTTATCTCCGTGTGCATTTACTCCTTCCGAGTCATTCATTGCTTTCCGTATAATACATCAGTAGTATACGTATTAAACAAGATTGGCGAAAGTATACAGCCTTGTGGAACTCCTTTATTTTATCCGTATTGGGAAGCCCTGGGCTACGTTTTAGACTTAAAGGCTTTTGTCGGTCACTTATCACCGCAATGATCTGGATATCTTTTTGGCACCCACATCGAGCACTCAAAGTATCAATTAAAAGACCATGCTCGACCCTATCAGAAGCTTTTACAAAGCAGAGAAAAGTGTTTTTCATCACGTGTATTTGATGGATGCCTTTCGTTGTTGTTGTTTGCATTCTTTGCGCGCGCATCAATGATATGGAGTCTTCATCGAGTCTTTCCTTCAAATGTGCTTTGAGGGAAAGTGGTTGCAGAATCGGTTACGAGCCGAAGAAAAATGAGTTGAGATCACTTTCGGCGGTCGATATCCAGGGACACCAACGTGGAGGTTTCTGCATTGTTCCCAATAATATAGAATACAGAGAGGCGACAGAGAAGTCGAAATAGCAGCATTTTCAAGTCATAATGCTTCCATTGTACCAAGCTTTGGACGAAAACCATTTTGCAGCGTATTCAAGCTAATATTCAAATTCACACTCATTCTATTATACACCGCCTCTGTTAAAGTTTTCATTTCATATCGAAACTAGTGCAGGGGTCGGCAACAAGTGGGTCTCATTAGATTTTCCTCTCGAGTAAAAATTCAAATTTTCCTGAAATTTTTAAATTTTTAAATTTGAATCGTGTTCTGCTTTCTCTTATTACTGAGAGATCCAGGGCAACTGAACATACAAACGGCTAATGGTTGGATGTGTTTTTCAGTTTATGTTTAACACTACCTGCAGCATTCTAGTGTACATTCCATATAATTTTCTCTCTAGTTTTTGCTAAGAGTCCAGCTGGAGAACCATAAAGCAGCACCGATTCCATTACAGCTCTGAAACAGTTTTTCTCTCGTCTTTCTCTGTGGATGCGATGTGGCTACCAATACCTTCAAAGTCGTCTGCTTGTTTGAGTAGCGCTCTGTCTAGTGTTTCGATTGGGCTGCTTTGGTGAAAGGACATATTCGATTTTAGTTGCATTTTTATGCAGTCCATCCAATCATGACAGCTGACTTTCCCAAGACACGTAGCAAGTTTTGGGCATTAGCGTTGTCATCGGCCGACAAAGCAAGATAGTCGGCGTAATAGATATCTGTTATCTGCTTCACTGGATATAGTCTGAGATATTGTTAGACCATTTCCTAAATTGATCAACAGAGTGCCTCAGTGCGCAATCAAGACAGGTCACAAATAAGAATGGTGCTAGAGTATCACCCTGCAGTACCCCAGCTTTTATTTCGAAGAAGTCCGTGTCACCGTCCGAAGAACGCACCATGGCTTTAGTATTCTTGTATAGTATCATGATTGCTGAAACAATTTCTTCAGGGATGCCACATGCCAACAAATGTGTTCCATCTTTCTCTGTGAACAGAATCGAATCCTTTCGAGAAATCAACCAACAACAGTGTTGCTGGCAGTTGCATTGCTTTTTCTCCTTCAATAATTTTCTAACAGTCGAAATTTGACTGATAGTTGATCTGCTTTTTCTGAAACGATTTTGATTCCTCCTGCGCATCTTTTCACTTTCATCCAGTTGAGGAATATCCCGCTGTATACTTTTGCAGCTATTGGTGTAAGAGAGGTTCCTCAATGACTATTTGTCTGACTAAGATCTCCTTACTTGGGGAAGGGAAGTAGGCAACTTTCAGTCCATGACTTTATCATATTAGTTTTGTACACTTCCTTACAATAATATAGCAGTACGTCGTTTCCATACTTAGGGTTAGAACAGGGGTGGGCAAACTACGGCCCGCCGAGTGCTTTTTTGCCGCCCGCCGAGTGTTTTTTGCCGCCCGCCGAGTGCTTTTTTGCCGCCCGCCGAGTGTCTATTTTGGCCCGCCAAGAATTTGTATCAAGCAAAAACAACGCCCCCGTTATTCTTGTCTTCTAATCGCTTGATACCGTAAAAACGCATTATAAACATGTAAGGCGTTACAATACTGTGGATGGATTATGTTTTCAAAAGAATTGAGCATATTTTTCATTTTTATTGCGTGACAATCTAATTTTGAAACAGCCCTGGCAACATTCTGTGCGTTTAATGGCAAGACTTAAAATTTGTGACTGCGACCCTTCTGCTGAAAAGTTTGCCCACGCCTTGGTCGAGACAGGCTGCTTTCTTGTTTTTTAGTTTCTTCAAAACTATTTCCAATTCACTCTCAGTGAATGGTCTGATTTTTATTGCAGACTCGTGTTCAGGATTGATTTTGATGGAGGAATCAGATACTATGGGCTCATTGCCAAAAATATGTTGAAAATGACACTTCCATTTCTTCAAACGCTTGTCTTCACTATTTGCTTTGATCTGCGCCTTAGCAGCTCTTTTTCTGCCAGCAGTATCATTAAATTTTTTGCCGTACAAGTGATGATTGATTATTTTCGGTGGCAATTGTTATTCTACCAATTTGAGACTGTATGTAGTTCTGTTGTTCTTTGAGATAAGCACAATGTAATGAATGTCAAAATAGGAGAAATGCAAAGCAAAAAAGCTATTAGAAAATAATGAGAGCTTTCAAAATTTCATCAGTTAGGGATTGTCCCAGTCCTTTTTCCTTCGGCAGAAGACGAAGTAAGAGGACCTTATTTCAATCGCTATTATCGTCTTGACTGCGTAGTGCCTGCAAGTTTGGTCGAATTCCAAGTTTTGAAGCATTTCTAAGAAGTCCACGGAGGAGTCATCAGACACCGAGTGTGCTTATAGCGATACTGATGAATTAACTTGTTTATATTTAGACTTAAAGCTTATATCTAGGTCTTTGTATTCATTTTTTTCTTTCCCTTTGCATTATATTCCCAAGGTTTGCCTTGAAACCCACAGTTAATTCAACAATATGTAGAAAATCGTTCGAAACAGAAAGTAGAAGGTCTGGACGTAAACTGTCTCCGGTGAGAATTGAGGGATTTAAAATGTTGAAAGGTCAGAGTGAATGGTAGAATTTTTGACAGACTGGAGAAAAGTAGCAATGGACAGAAGAACGGAATCATGTCACCACGTGTAGAACCTTTTAGTCAAGTAAATTTTTCAGCCAGAAATAATGTGTAGAAAGGATTCGGGTAGTAAGCAGAAAGAGCAATCTGATGTTGAAGACAAGTTCCATTTTGCAAGATTGGAATGTTTTGTCAAATCTATGTATTACCGTAAAATTGACTATGTTTTTTGGGAGATTACTCTGGACACATGACCAGATTCCATTTTGAGACGATAACGAATGGACTTTTATGTTGGAAAAGAAAGAGCCCTGGGATACGAATATGCTTGAAAATCTATTTCATGCTCATTTCTAAACGACTTAATAATTTAGGAAAGATATTAGGCCCATTTTTGTTGTGGGGCAGGAATATATTACTGAGAGTACCAGAAATTGGAATATCTAGCCATTTAAGAATGTATTTAAAATCAAAGTTATCGAAATTTTCAATTACCCATATCTTTGGTAGATTAGCTACTGTCAAGGGCCAGGAAATTCTTGCGAGCAGATGCCGATATTAAAGTAAAAGTTTGTTCTTAGGATGAAGGATGAAGTGGTAATAGATCTATAGAAGGTAGAAGGTCTTTGACTAGTGCTAAAAGCTCAGTCTGTGCAACTGGTTTGACATTTCAAAATCAAAGTAATGATTCGTGTAACGGAAGGATTCTCCAGGTTTAACAGGGGTATTGTTTATGGTAACTTTGGGTTGGTATTGAACAGACTCCGTGAGATACTTTTGATACGAAATGTGCTGCATTTGTCTACAAGAATGATAATTTCAGATCATTGGTACCATATGCTGAAACGATTCAGTAAAATTTTGTCCTCACTTTCTTGGCCACTGATAACAGTAGCATCATCGGCAAACTGGAGCCAATGCACTGGGACAAGTTTTTCAAAGAATCCAAATTGAAGAAATCTATCATCTTTGATATGCTGCATGAATGTGTTGAAGCGCATGTTAAACAACATAGGGCTAAGACAGTCGCCTTGGAGGACACCACGACCAACTCGAATGAAAGGAGTATTGAATTCAGAAGTGATTATTTAAGTATTGAAGTCAGTGTATAATGATTGGACAAGAGCCTTTATGTGGTCAGGGACATGGTGATAATCAAGAACTTCGTGTAACAGGTTGTGGTGAACTTCACCAAATGCATTTTTGAGATCTAATAATGTGATGACCAGAGAGTGCTGCTTAATTTGGGCTTTATTTACAATATTATCCATTTGAGCTATATGTTCAAGGGTTCCGGATAGCTTAGGAGAGAATTTCTCTATATATATATATATATATATATATATATATATATATATACATATATATATATATTTATATACATGCATATATATATATATATATATGTACGTGAATATGCCCAAGAGACAAGTGATGAAATCACCAAGAGTGCTCATTAGTAGAACTAGAGCGATCGATAGAAAAACGAAAGAGAATAAATAGTAGAAGTCTAGAAGTTCGCTTTGCTTGCGCAACAATCTTCAGCTAAACGTATACACACATATATATAAATATATATATATATACATAAATATATATATTTATATATATATATATATATATATATATATATATATGTCCATGTTTAGCTAAAGATTGCTACAAGCACAAATAATCATTCATCCCTTGAAAATGCAATTTGTGGAAGGTCTTGCCTTCTTCTTTCTTTCCCAAATCCTACGACTTGCCTATTCTAAATCTAAATCAATAAAAATGACCCTATCTCCCTCTACTCATAGCCTGTCACCTTTCTTCTTCTGTTGGGTCTAGGTATAGGCCACAATGGCCTTTCCCGACGTAACTAACTAAAAAAGAGTGTCCAAACTGCCTTATCACATAGATCATTCTTTGACTGAAGAAACCTTCTACGCCTTCATGGATGGAGCAGAGAAATGATTCAGCGGCTTGTTTAAAAATGATTTCCATAAAGACTGTTTACACTACCACCATAACTGGCAAAAATCCTCAATCAAAAATTGACAATTGATTACAAAGTTCTTTCATCTTAGTCCATGCCTCGTTTTGATTTCCTTGGAAGCCGTCAGTTCTTCTTTTTACTTGCTTTGTCTTCGATTCTAAAGGGTAAGAATAACATGAATTCAACGGGCAAAGATAAAGGAACCGGAACAGCACAAGCAAACACGACTAAATCTCATGACCCTAATTTGCAAATGTGATCCGAGCATAATGAATACCAAATAGGGACGGTAAATGCAATGCAGAACTTCGAGCACATTCTAATGACGAGACTAGTTGTGTGGAAGCATTCTGTCATCAAAAAGTTTGACATCTTACTATTAATTTCTGCAATGGGTCCTCTAATTTTGGATTTTCTAAATTACAGATTACGTATTGTGGACATGTATGTGTTCAGCGCCCAAAGCGCGCGGCATCCACTCTCTGCCGCCAACCATCTCGATCGCCAGCCAACCTCCTAAAGGCATTTCTTCCTACTTCCAAATCATTTGCAACTGCCTGCTCCAGATTGAAGGGAGGCCTGCCCCTCGGCCGTCGCCAGCCTGCTGGGACATTTTGGGGTATCTCGTGCTTCACCTGGTGGCCAAAGTTTGTGGTCCGCCTTCGTCTGTGTGAACCACTCGGCCAGACAATTATGTACCCTGCCTCATTCAGCTTATCTTCAGTGGATTGTCTACACTGGTAACATTTCAGCGGATTTGCCCATGACTATTATACAACGGATAAAAGGGTCTTTCTGCGAATATGAATCTTCTAATCGTCGTGGCATTGGTTACAAAGCTAATTTAATATGTCAAGTAAAGATAGAATCGGTAGCCAGCGCCTATGTACCTGATGACATACACGAATCAGAACTGCAGAAGTGGGCGTTAAGAATGGTTTGTGTAAGCCAATCAATCAGCACAGCTAGAAAATATCTCATCAACTGAATCAAACATCTGAAGTCTTGGCAACCACCATCCTCACGGAGTCTACCTCAAGACAACCACAAAAGTATCAACGGTTGTCAGCTAAACAGCTCTAGGACTGGGGAGAAATTTTTCTCAAAAGCTTTTGTATCAGATAAAGGACATGGCAAAACAACTACTGGAAGGGGATATTTGCCATAAAGACGAGTTTCGAGAAAGAAATCATATCATGATCTTCAAACAATAGTTCTACCTTCTTAGACGTCTGTTAAGATGCCTTTTTTTTATTCGCAAATAATTTCCAATGAACAACAGTATACTTACAGGACAGCACCACAGGGAACATGGAGATACATAGCAGCCCTGTGGCAATTATAGATGCAAAATGGAACTGGAACTATAAACACGCAAGCAAGCCAATCTGCATGGCACGGCAGCTGCGCGCATGAGGCAACGGTTAGTGAAACGAAAATCAAGCGTTAAAATGGCATGACGCACTGGAAGGCCAAAGTAAGTCAAGATGCTGATTGCATGGATGAAATAGCACTGTTGCAGAAAGAGGAAAAATAAACACAATTGATTAGATATTTAGCACCGTTTTTTGGCAAATTCAACGAGACAACAAGGCCTATAACCTGAACATCTACGTAAACATGCATATGTTTAAACAGGAAGAAAAGAAGTAGAAAAATAAAAATATCAAACGAATTGAAGAAAGTCCGCTACGGTAAAGAGGGACTGAACGCATGGCGAATCTCGACGTTTGCTCGGGACGGCGCGTCCCGTCGCGTTGCATCAAATTTAAAAATGGTTTCTCGAATCAGAATATGTTTGTCGCTCTTGCTGTACAAAATCAGTTGTTAGCTTGTCATAATTGTATTGAGGAAACAAAAACGCAAGAGATCTGTGTGGGATCGGGATAGCTTCTCACAGATTCCATCACTTTCTCCTTGTTCAAAAATTGGGCAGGCATTTTTTTCGTCTTGCTGTAGCTAGTTTTTTATCGTTCCGAAGCGTCAACATGCGTTGGATTTTTCTAACTTTAACCCGTCTTGGCGCTTTGCTTGAAAAAACGCTATGCGCACGCAAGATGTTAAACTGGTGTTCTCCTTATATAGTCAGCGTCATGACGCGACGCAACGCGCTTTGTGCGAATTAAGCTTAACAGTATACGTCAAACGGAGCGAGAACCGAAAGAGCAATTAGAAACGCTGACTAACAATGAACAATGCGACCACACAAAACCAAATGATTCATTATGAAGTTGCTCGCGCCTCTGATTCGAATCAAACACTGCCTTGTTCTGCCAACTTTCCAACACAGGCCTCTTATGCTTGACATAGGCGCTTAGAATTGGAACCTTCTTGACATGGCAAATACTCAAATGCAAGTTAGTGGTTTATATCATGAGCAGGTTGCTACGATATTCGCCTTTTCCGCATGCAGTACCACTTATTGAGAAACAATGAGAACAAACACAGGCTTCTACCTTGAAAGCTATGTTTAAACTTGCTAAAAGGCTTTCCTCTTGCCTAGACACTTGTATCAACACACAGTACTTCCTTTGCTAGCGGCACAAATCGATCCAGTCCTGTTTTGCAATAAGAGTGCAAGTCTCCTTTCCCATTGCATATCAAATAACAACCGTCAATTCTGTTATGGCGCTGATGCCCCTGCCATTCCGGAGTAGCGATTGGCCGAAATCAGAAAGGTGCTTCCTGGAGGTGCCATGCGCAATACCAACGCTCAGAGAAAGATGCGTATTACCGTATCCAGAAGACCGGTCCCCCCTTCTTAGAGTGATATTATTAGTGGAGGACAAAGCTGTGTTCACTAAGTGTCGTTCACCCAAAGGCACAAGCACGGGCGACAGCAAAACAAACGGAAGTTCAAAGGCGAAATGCATAACATTGTGAACTGAAGCCTGAACAATTTGTACGTAATGCGTCTTGTTCGGCTATGCTACCAAAGTATTGGTAACAATGGTAGATAACAGAGCTTTACTGTGCAACATAAATCACCAAATTGCATTGGAGCATTGATCAATGGAAAAAGGGCAACGTTTCTAAGCGCATGCTTCACGCCCATAAGACCTACTTGGGACAGTTAGCGGAACAAGACAACGTTCAATTCGGTACCATTTGATTCGGCGGTATTGCATTGCGGCCTTTGAGTGCCTTGTCAACAAAGTGGGCTTTTCCCTGAGATAGGACAGTTGTCAGACAGACACCTCCGGATTGCATCAAGAAAATAATACATATCAAAAGACATTGACAACATAGCAAGGGCATTTGAAAATCAAAGGTAATTCAAGTCGTCGTTGTGATACTACAGTCAAATGCAACAAGTATGAAGAAAAGAATCTTAAAGGTCACCTGACCTTTGAGTTGATGGTCAGTTAGGGCAAGAGAGATGAGAACATGTGGCATTAAAAGATATTGAACATCTGATGCGCCAATTTCTTAGCATGGACAATAAGAAGCGTGGCGCAGGAAGAGCAAGAAGTGTCAGAATGATCCTGACACTCGTAGGGAACCAATGGAGGATGCCGGAGAACCAAAATGCTCCTTATAATTATGAACATATAACGCAGCCTTGAAGCGATGCAAATATGGATCTTCAGTTTATCTATTCTAATACCACATATTATGCCTTTTTGTATTGTTCAAATACATGCCACTGTACTTTAGAGAATGAGACTAGGTTATTTGCATAGATAGCTTCACGCCTCCTGGTTATTCATAACATCGCACAGACAGATGCTGCCAAAATCCAAGTTGAAAAAAATACGAGACTTCGCTTTGAGACAAAGCATCTCTACGCCATACAAACTTAGCATTTTTTAAATAGTCTTCTTATGAAGGCCTATTTCTCATGGCAACAATATATATGAATATACATTGCGATCACTGCATCTATGTCCTTACATCAACTTCAAAGGTGAAAAACTAGCACTTCACTAATGACCTCCAAATCTTAGTGTATTACTGGGAGGCCACAATATCGATTGAAATCTTACAGACCAAAGAAGACTATCGTGGATACTGAGTTTATTCAAAAATGAAAAAGTACCTTACCACACGTTACCACATAACGTTTTGAGATTGGGGGGGGGGCATTCTGCAACAAAAATATCTCCCTAATCGCTGCTGTAGGAGGGTGTAACCAAAAATATGGATTTCTTTAAAAGCAAACGAAAACATATAGCTACTGGTACGCTAAAAGCACGCGGCATACAAGAAAGAGAACAGCACAAAGCAGAGAAAAAAGGATCCATGGTTTATGTTTAAAAAGAAATAAGACTGTCAAGGTCATTGGGGTTAATCTTTTGAAATAAAATGTAAATAGAAATCTGTACTCCAAGTAAGGTGCGTTAGCAGACAACAAAAACGCCGCATAGTATACTGTGTTGCAAACGTTGAAGAGGGTCAGGGCTCATGAGAAATTTCCAAGAAATTGGATTTACCAGGTGGTTTCCCATTGCCTCAGTGCTTTGACTGTGAAATATGCAAGATTGAATCACACAACTGTGTTATGAGTCAGCGTGTTCCAACCGCTGTAGGCATTTAAGGTGTTCATAAAAAACTGATTAAAATTATGAGCAATGTGGCCATTAGAAGAAAGAAACTGATGAAGAGGACTGTAGCTGTAAAAGATGTACTAGACTGATTGATCAAGCAAGGAAGCTTCATTTTAATGTGGCTGTGAATGTATGCTTGCGTGTGTGTGTTTTTGTGAATGTGTCGCGTGTTTGTGTGTATTATGTATGTGTGTATATTATTGTGTGTATATAAAATTGTGCCTGTATAACTGTATGTGTGTGTGTGTGTGTGTGTGTGTGTGTGTGTGTGTGTGTGTGTGTGTGTGTGTGTGTGTGTGTGTGTGTGTGTGTGTGTGTATGTGTGTGTGTGTGTGTGTGTGTGTGTTTGGTGTGATGTTTGCGCGTTCTAATGTGCAGAATCTGCATGATGGCTAAACAGTTCGAGAAAATAAACAGAGTTTACATCTATAAGATATACCAAATTGAAATTAGATCAAATAAGTAGCATACCGTTTATATCCCGGAGGCTTTGTTGCTGTTTGGTGTGCGATACAGCTATCAAGACGCATTGCCGTCAAAATCAGCATAGTTGGAAGCTCTTTCGTATTCGATGAAATCCCCTGAATTCTTTCCATGTTGGTCCACTGTCTGTCGAAGCAAGGACGCTCAAAGCTATGTGTGCCTTGTTTCTGAGTTTGGGGACATCTACATGAAAAATGAGCTAGATGTTAAACAATTCATCGGCACGTGAGAAAAAACAACGCAGCAAATATTGTTACGGCTGGTGGGATTGCCCAGTGCCACTTGAGTTGCAAAGGCAGCGAAATCTAACTACCAACAACGAAGGAGGGATTCCTTGACAGGGGAATCCACGAAAGCAGTCAATGGGATCCTTCGGTGCAGCAGCAGTCTCTGCACTCTAATACCAAGAAACGAATTACATATTTCAGGTATATCAGAGCACGGTAGAAAAGCAACCAATCTGCGAACACGTTGAAAATTCAAGGCGATGACACAAACAATCCAGCTGATATTTCGCTGCTTTTGAATAGCAGGAACGCGGCTGGGAAGCAAAACAAACCTCAAGGATCCATAATCAAAACTGCCCTGCGGGGAGATACGCGCCAAGTGAGAATTCAGTGATAAAACTTCGTACTGATCGGCAACAGTACTAAATTACTGCGTACTAAACTAACTTACCAAACTCTATGTAGATCCACAACCCAGAGAGTCTCACACTCTGGCCAGTCATGCACCACTGAAAACTTGCGATTGACAATTTACGGAAAACAAAGCAATGAAGTCGACTGGAAAAGCCTCAGTAGAGGTGATTTTCTAATGAGGCAAATTCAAAAAACTCTGCTACCTCGTAAATAGGGTTCTCGAATCAGTTATTGGTGACCGGATGCCTGTTTTGAAATTTGGTACATCTGGCCGAAAACGTGTCGGCTTCATCACGTAAAGTTTATGTGGTGATCAAAAGGTACATCGTCGATCGAGCAGAAGTTCTCCAAAGACCGAGTGCGTGTGGCGAGCAAATTGCCGTAATACGTGTACATTACAGATAAATGAGTCAAGGCTACTTACCAACCGGGCGTTTTCTGGAGTAAAATTCTATAGCCGTACTGTCCGGAAGAACTCCATCAGTATAAAACAATTGATGCTTTAGGAAGGTATGAAGTAGCTTTCAACTGTCCGAAGGCCAAAGTGAAACGATATCAAAACATTCCACCGTGCATTGGATTGCAGGCTACGTGAAAGCACAAATCTCAGATAAAACACAAACTTCCAAAAAACACAAGTCTTGCGTACACAAAATAGCAACTCGGCTATTGTACCTAATTCCGACTAATTGCAATGCGAACTCAACAATCTTACATCTCATCGCTATTCAATTTATAGGGCATCATGGCGGTATAAAATAACATTTAAAAACCTAGAAACTTTCCAGAGTAGATGAAAATTTTCCATAGAATGAAACCAAGAAACGCAATGACATCTTTAGACGATTTGCCATTTTTAGCAGCTCTCAAGTGTGTGACGAGAAACCAAGAGGGATGATGAAATCGAAGGTGCAAATATTCCTTCGTTCGTCCAAAAAAAAAATTACCAGGTCATCTTGAGAGACCTACTTGCTTCGTTTAGTCAATGCGCGTTAATCAAAACACTTCTATAGATTTGGTGTAGGATTTTTCGAGCAGCAATGAGATGCCTATGTGTGAGGTACAACGAAAAGGTACTTACCAAATATTTTAGACTGGCCAAAAATTATGACTCGGTGTCCGGAAACAATGTTCTGTGCCTATGGACAGGTATGAAGTTGTCAGTTGAGGAGAATTTGCGATTCCATCCAAGCAAATGAATGCTGATTCTACGTTCCAACGTTCGATGTGAGCAAATATTCTCCAGGCATAAACTCAGGAACTCTGTAGCATGTGACAAATACAGCAACATTTATTGGACAACATCAACCATGCAAGGTATATATATCCTCTACTTCTGCACCCCATCTAAGATATTTCGCCCGGGTGGAATCAAATAAATTTAGTGGACACTCAATACTACGTAGCTGCAGTCAATATTCATAGAGAGCAAAGATGCCAGACGCTCCGCAGAGTAGAACCAGAACGAAACCTCCAGGGAAAAAAGGTACAACTAACTTGCACTGCTGCTATTTATGATTCCTGGTTCGCTGTTATAGCGCATTTGGAGATTCGATGGGAATCTTCACTCGGGAAGCAAGTAATCAAAGTTAGGACCACGTAGTGCGGTAGATTAGACTTTTACTTAATGCAAGTTCAGTTGATATGATATCGGTACAATTAGGATTCTAAAAAACAGCTGAATCAGTGTACTGCTGTTGAGTAGGAATCGGAATTTTTCTGACGTAGCAGATCACAAACTTGCTTCGAACGGGCAGAACAGGGGTCAAAATTTTGAGATTCTCTAAATAGAACTCGCTTCCAACCTAAAATTTCAGTTCATCCAACACTACTACGTTTTCAAATTTGCTTTACCCATCAATATCAGTATGCGAGTGGGACACGCACCCTACTTGAATGACGCAAATGACGCAAATGACAGGCGGACTGAAGGTCAGACGGTCCTGCGGAAGCAACCGCCATTATTTCATTTCACTTGGGTTGTCGTGTTCAATAAAAGCAAACTGACTGTATCTTCCTTTGAATTCTTCAGTTGTGGTAATTCAGAGAAGATCAATGCTAAATTCGGTCGGGCTGAAGCACATTTGGTTGGGCTGAAGTAAATTTGTAAAAAAGTTGCTTTTACAGATAATCTAAAATTCCACTTGAAATCGGGACTCCATGAAACTGGACCTTTGCTTGAAAGAGCCACCGCAGCCTGAGATGAATCTAAATTCACTTTTTTTATTCTCAAGAGCTCCACACAGATATATCATTACTCTGCTAACTCGCTTGAAATTTGCGAACGGTTTTCTGTGGAGACTTAGGCAGTTGGTATGGCGGTCAGAGCCTATGTCCACTGTCGGAATGGCTCCGCGCGTAAGGAACTCTCGTACTCTCGTCTCCCTTCGCTGTCGATCTGTCCAACAGCAGTAAATGGGTACCTAGCGTAAAGTTGTGGGGCAAAGCAAGGCGAGGAAAGGAAAGGGGCTGGCAAATCTGCCTCACAAGGCCTTGGCTCAGTACGGTAACTGTCTGACAAGGGGCTCCCTCGCACTAATTTCAAGTGCATCATTTAACTTTTGTCCCTTCATTCAGAGAGAGAGACTGGACGATAACATTTTCGCAGAAGCATTTGAAGGACTGGCAGCTGAATTAGTCGTGCCTCCAAAAATGATTTACCTCAAATAGACCCAGCGAAATCTCAATGGCTCTCCCATACCTGCAAGAAAAAGAAAATATTTTTCACTCTACTTCCTTCTTCTCTTCTTTCAACTGAAGAGTAACTCAAGAGAGAGGAAGCCGCTTCCCGAACTCGCATGTTTTCAAGTCTAACGTCTCTTAACGTCCCCGTTCAAACGCACAGAACTGACCACTGAGCAACCCTGAACAAAACTTTTCAGTGGAATGTTGAGAGCGGTTTGTGCACCCTGTTCAGCGTTGTTCAGTATTGTTCAATGCTGTTCAGTCAATTTTGAAAGCAGTCAAAAATGTTCAGTCGATCCGCAGAACATTCTATTGTTCTAGGCATTGTCGAGCTTTGTTCGGCAAATGTCCAGTGCATTTGTATACCCACTTTGTGTTGTTCATTTCGTGCATGCGCATTAGAGTTATTTCATCGCCCCAAAAAGCAAAAGAGCGAAAACTTTGCTTATTTTGCGTCAACTCTGTTCTCTGCTGTGTTCGACAAGCGAAGCAACATTAGATCCTTTTTTTCAAAGTATTCATACCCATCATTTTTAGAGCGTTGTTCAGTGCTTTTCAGGGAAGGGTGTAAAAACGCCCAAAGCATTTTGACTGAACATGGCATTTCGTTGAGAACAGTTGAGATTGCGTGTCAATAGAAGCAAAGGAAGGCTCTTCTTCGCTTGACATGGCTGGGAGAGATTGTTGTATGCAAGATACCGTGGTAGATGACGAGGTAGCTTTGTACGATGAAATTCAATCAGGATAACATCATTTCCTTGCAGCTTACTGTATCTTCAATGCTTAATTCTGCCATGATGTTCTCAGCGAAACCTTGCTCATTTCTTCTTTTCGTCCACTACTCGGTCTTTCCCCTCTCCCGCCACTTCCTTCGTCTTCAAAAAGTCCAATGATAGTAAATACCACAATTTCCCCATGGCCATTCTCTTTTTTCGATTTACAACAGCCATCTTGAAAATTCTGGGCAAATGGTGTTGTTCAACATGCGGCTGGCAAATGTACAGGAATATGCCTTGTTTTGATTCTATTGGCCATCTTGAAAATTCTGGGCAAATGGTGTTGTTCAACATGCGGCTGGCAAATGTACAGGAATATGCCTTGTTTTGATTCTATTGGCACTCAATCTCATCCCATGTTCAGTCAAAATGTTTTGTGCGTTCGTACACCCTTCCTTGAACATCACTGAACTACTGTTGAGCGTTGTTCAGTGAAATGTTCTGTGCGTCTGAACAGGGCGTTACTCTCATCTCTAACTCAATCATGGGGCAACTGAACATAACTTAACCTCAAACGTTTTACATCTGTTTCCATTTCAATAGCCAAGTAACATAAGGAAATTAAATTCGTAAACTAATTGATCGTCACAATTTAACGACTTATTACAGGAAAAACAAATCATCATTACACGACCAAATTACAGCCAAAATACAACCCCTCGATTAAAACAATAAAATTTTCACAGAATGTAATGTCATGTCATAGAATTATACCGCACACTATGTTTGGAAATTTCCCAACATCCTAGAGCCCAGGTAGAGATCAAGCACAAAGCGTGACTTCAAACGCGCATTTAAAGCTGTAACCCTATAAAGAAAACTTCTTCACTCATTCTCCCCCCAATTTCACCTTGTGTGTCAGAATAAAAACTGGAATTAGTTCATTGAGATAAATGCAATAATCTATAGCCGTAAATCAAATGCAAAGGTGTTGAGGCTTCACTGACCCAGTTATACAAATAGGTGAATGGTTTGGAATTAATCTACACTCTCCCTCTGTTAAAACTGTATAGAGTTCATCAAAATTCAATTGTGTGTTGCCTAAACCCTTTCTGAGGCAATGCTTTAAACAACCAACCATTTTGTCAATAGAGCCCCCAGCCCAGAATGCTCTTGGACGATTAAGATGCCATTTCATTCTCTATGTCTCTAAATAATCATTAAACTCTGTATCAACCTCAAGCTTACCTAAAAGTTTAGCAGCTGTCTTGAATGTTTTGGCATTGTCATAATTCATTAACCTTGGTTTGCCTCTCTTGCAATAAACATTCTCTTACATATAAGGAAGAAGTGTTTAAAATATCCACTAGTTGAAGGTAGACTGCTCGTGTTGTACAACATGGGAATAAGATAAAATAAATTGTTTCCCTTTTTCTTGTCACCTTTTACGACTTGAGAGTGGAGTAGACCTGCAAAGTTTGCACGTACATTAGTAAAATGCCTCCCTTATGTTTCTTCTTTCTTCCTCCTTTGCGGGGGCTTTGTATAGGCCACCATAGCCTTTCCCCAGCATAACTCACAAAAGAAACTAAAATATAAAATAAAGGTAATGCTGCAGTTTGAGGTATTTCAAATGCCAAAATGCCCTCCCTCCAAATTTTGGAAAAGACACAAAGTTGCAAATAACTTTTTTCACCTGCTGTCTGCCCTTGGGCACCCAAAACGTTGATCTCACTTCAGGCAATGTGTGCCTTAGTCTGCCATGATTAACTTCAAATGTGAATCTAGAATAGCAAGATTAGTAAAATGTGATTCTTCTGTAAAATAATTGGGTGCTTGGCTTAAAATCCAAATATGAGTTACCAAGTCTTCCTTTACAAATTAACACCCCTTTGTCCATTTCTAGCCCTAACTGCCTTGGGGTTTTCTTAAAAACTGGCTCTGCTCGCAAGGAATTCCGTCCATCTTGAATCAATGATATTTTTGCATTGTCAATTAGGTTGTCATTTCGTGGGTGCTTCAACAGCAAGAAGTACTTTTGGTGGGTCTATCACCTCTCCAAAAGGTTGATTGAAGAGTTCACCTTCTCTCTTCTTAGCATATCTGCCTGTTTCAAGTCATTGTTGCTGAGCTACGGCTCTTCCATCTTCACCACCAAGATTTTGTTGGATCCACCCTTGGCTATCACCGTAACTCTGGTATGGGAGGCACAGGGCTAATCACACTTGCCCACGGCATGACCCTAGACTAGGCAGTTGGATGGGACATGTTATTCCCCCTTTAATGGACTGTGGTTTCCCAGTTCCACCTGGCTTCCTTTAACTCCAAAGGCAAGAGATGCCAAACCTCTCTATGGCACCAGAAAGCTGTAGCTGTAGAAATGGTTGGAAAAGGACTGATCATGATTAGGTGCATCCACGGCCATCTCGGCTAAGTAGCAAAGGATGATTATGATGATTCTCAATTTCACTGACACTAACCCTTCCATAAATCAAATCCTTACCTTCGTTTTCGAATTTGAGATCTTCTATGAAACGAAATACTGATGCTGTTACTATAAGAGGCTTGGCTAAACTCCCATATCTTTTAAACTTGATTGCCTTGCTCGACCTATTCTGTTCCTCTGCTGAGGTTATCAATACAACTATCTTTTTCCTTTTACTCTCAGTGCATTTGGATCTCCTATAATAAAATTGCTGGGTCTGTTTTCCTAATCTCGATGGCATATCATTCAGGCTGAGCCAAGCTAACTCTGTAATCGGGCCTGTCTGAACAGGCCCTATGAAGTCAGTAGTCTGTGTAAAGCAAGGTATTTTAGCCAAAGGGATCCCAAGAATTGGTACAACCAAGCAAAAGTCTGACTTATTGGGTACAACTGAACGAGATTCAACTGTATTATATCAATTTGATTCCATTACTAAATCTACTCTTGAGGCAGTAGCAAAACTTTTCTTACTTTTCAACAGTCCAGACATCACCGAGCCAAAGCTGATCTTTACTGCAACTGGCTCTCCTGGCTTCCCTTGTATGATTTTTGTCTCTTGAAACTCCCAAAAGTAATTTAACCCAAGCAAAGAAACTATCTCTGGTCAACCTTTCGACCTGCAAATTTCACAGAACCAAACATTATGTAAATGCATAAACTTCTGTTTAATAATTCTGGATAGATATTTTGAATGTTAGCAATCTTATCAACAACAAAAGCTTCTAATTTCATTTCCTCCTTTCCATTTTCAGCAGACAGTGCCATTTCCATTATATCTGGGATAACACAGTCAGCTTTCTCATTTCCAAAACAGTTGCTACTCAATGATTCTCTCCTCACCGGCTTAACATCTGGCTTGCCCACAGCCTTGGCTGTGATAAAAAATCATGGCTTCCAGTATCAAAAAGAACCCTAACCATACTATATCTCTCTCTTGCCATTTACAACTGCTAGGGCTGTTGGCAAGGCGACATTCCCCCCTGTTGGAGAACTACCAACCCAAGAGGTTGGATTGGGGTTCGTAGGTGCGCTTGCCATTATGCAAGTTTTCTTCTCGCTGAGACAAAGAGAGCAATTATGACTATTTGATTTCAAATATTTACACTCGGTCTAATCTGTACACTTAAATGAGCGAGGACAGGGTTTTGAACAAGAACAGCACCTACCATATATCAATAACATTTTCTTACGCCCAGATAGTTTCGCATTTATCTGTGACATGATCTTCTAGGCTAAACGCACATTTCCGGCCATCGTTGCCAGCAAACAAGGCAGAGGCCGTTGAGGGCCTATGTTGTTGTGGCCTAGGTCTGCTCAGCTGGTGCTCAGTCTTCTTGTGATTGACTATGGCATACTCGGGAAGTCCAAGATTCCAGCTCCTT
Organism: Pseudorhiza aurosa; assembly: GCA_964026355.1. Classification (NCBI taxonomy): domain Eukaryota; kingdom Metazoa; phylum Cnidaria; class Scyphozoa; order Rhizostomeae; family Lychnorhizidae; genus Pseudorhiza; species Pseudorhiza aurosa. The sequence goes on along the minus strand of OZ032117.1, from coordinate 2,179,541 downwards.
CCCAAGAGCCACAAGAATTTCGTTCGAATCCCATTGCACGTGGTTTTAAACCAATTCTGTTCATATTATTTCTCAGAGATAACGGAACTTTCCCCACAATAACTGGCACAACCTAGCTTGAGTAGGTCTCTGTCGCAGAAGGTACGAATATTTGCTGTGAAGGCGCTTTTCGCACGCTCTGTTCTTTCGCCATGTAACTCATCGTTCTCTGTTATTTTGTACTAGAGAGTTCCCTTTGTCTTTTGGTAGCGCCACGGCGACTTTCAAGGGGTTGAATTTAATTACTAATTCTTCTAAAGGAAATCTTTGCTCATGCCGTCTTTTAATTAGGGACTAATCATAGCTAAGGCCCCGTCTTCACGGTGCAGGACATTTTCGAAAACGCAATCTTGTTTATTAATTTTCAAATAAATCTGCATCCACACCATGAGCGTTTTCAAAAATATCCCCGTCCACACGGAAACGCAAAACCAAATGAAAATGCCTGAAATTCGGCTATGAGCATGCGTAGACTGCTTGGTAGTAATCGTAAGAAAACAGTAATCGCTGGACATACTTCTCTTACAATTTTTGATACACGCTGGCGGGACAGACCAAATGCGTTGGCAGCTTTACGCAGTCTTCCTTCGTCACTCAGGTAGTGAAGGATGCATGCCACATTTTTCACAACATCAACTGGTGATCTCATTACTTTCTGTTTCCCTTAAATGTGCGGGCGAAGGAGTTCAGCCAGGGTCAAGTGTGAACCCCTGGACATCCTGAAATTTTCGTCTTCTTACGCCGCTCTTCTACAATAATTTGTTCGTCAGTAAGTTTCTCCCACCATTCACATGTGCGTCCTGGCCTAATCAAGAATCTTCTTCGATTGTATGGCCTACATCGCTGTGGTCGTCCCACTTTTGAAGCGCGATAAATTTGGCCTGTTAAAACTAAAGAGTGCATGAGATTTTGGCTTCTTCGAATGAACGTATTTCGAAGATTAAACAATGCAATTTTTAGCTGCAAGCAAGCAATCAGACTTGACAGAAGTGTTACCATCATAGAGTGTTTTCAAAAAGTTACATTTTCAGTCACCGAAAACGACGGCTACGAGTGGACGGAAGGTGAAAACGGATAAAAGTAATTGCGTTTTCGAAAATATCAGTCACCTTGTGGACGGGGCCTAAGAGCAGAAGTTGAAAGAAGAGCACAATCAGGTTCAATCAAAGGCATCAAAGGCATCAAAGGCATCAAAGACATCAAAGACATCAAAGACATCAAAGACATCAAAGGCATCAGTCATCTAGCGAGGGCCAGGAAAATGCATTGGTTCGGGCATATAACTTGATATTATCTCTCTCTCCTCTTAGCTGTTCGTTGTCTTCTCTCTTCCTTTGATAGGACTTTGTATAGGCCACTATAGCCTTTCCTCGATATAACCCACTAAAAGTACATAACGAGGCACCCGGAACAGTACCCACTGACCAGCACCATGGAACTGCTTCGGGGTCACGCGGCAGGGGGCGGCCAAGGTTGACCTGTCACGACGACCTAAAGAAGTGGACCGGATGAAGTCGCGCAGGTGTTACAAATGCAGCGAATGATCGTCATCTGTTGCGAACTCTTTCCTCTGTGCCTACGGAACCCCTCGGGTCTATGACAGAACAGCGACAACAATCATAACGAGTTTCATTGTTAATCACAGGGTTTAATCCAACCGACATATTTTACAACGGATTTTTATTGATGTTTCTGGGGGAGTTGGTAACTGTAGTCATGTAAATAACACGGAGTTTCTTTATTGCTAATGAAGACATAAATACGTGAAGGTCTTTTTATTTGTTGACTGCCATACTAACTACACACGCTGTAGAATGTTTGGACATTTGCGATTCTCTTATTGACTCACTGGGCCTCCCATGCAAGTAAGCGCGTCTCGATTTGGTTTTGGAGAGTGCGTTATCTTTGAACGCTCTTCTCATCGAAGGTGGGAACCAGGATGTTTAAATCGCTAAATGATCTTAGAAAAGAGAGTGCTTAAAATCCGAGGTACCTTTCCATAGAGGGCTTATTTGCTATCCAAATTTTCGGTCACCCTACCAAATCAACAGCAAAGGAAGGTTAAAACTGTTGATAGGAACTGAAATAGAAAAGCCTACGCCAAGGCCAACCAAACCAGACAGCAAGTGAAAAGCGGAGTCGTAAGAAAAATGTTGTTCTATGGATGTTACGTACAAAAGAAAAAGGCAAGAGCAAGCAAAACAACTTACGTCCTACTTGGAACAGGAATGAAGGACGAGTTTGATAAGGCAGGGCCAAATATCACATTCATCCCTCTATAGCCTTTGGCCACCGTACCTGTCTTTCAGAATTGCTTGCAAAAGGTGATATGCAAATAAAATCAGGTTTCCATAAGGAGGCCAATTCCCGCTACCTGTCTTAACCATTAGTCAAAGTTTTGACAAAAAGAGGCAGCAAATTTTGCAGCGACCGTTAAAAACACCTGACGATAGTGATCGAGAGAGCTCTAACTCAGCGACAGGTAGCAACAGTTGGTGACAGGTAGCGACCTTATGGAAACCAAGCGTAACTCCTTTTCGTTGTATAGTTAGAAAGAAAAGTTTAAAATTTACACTGCTTTCAAGAATCGTGCTATCTCAATGAACCTCTCTATGCATTCTGTCAAACAGAGATTTTCAATTATTTCCATTTTTCCCAAGCAAACAAAGGAGCAAAGGACGAACAAAAGGTTCTGTAAGTATCAAGTAAAAACTTCTCTCTTCCCGCAGCATATTTCAAATTATACATCTATAGAGTTCCTCGTCATAAATGGTATCATACATTACGTAACAATCATTTTAAGGCTCCGTTGACATACTGTAAGAATGTAAATGCATGCGTAAGATTAGCCGTACAGTCGTAAAGTAAATGAATTTGTATACAATGCAAGGAATTTCTTTAAGATGACCCAATCTGTCTATGATACGGAAACTCGTCTATCTCTTTTTCACTTAACGTAGAACGGCGGTAAAATAGCAGAATCTTTTTCGAGAATTAACCCAGTTTTCTTTCATTGCTCCAAAAAAATGTTCAACAATATCGAGCTTTTTAATTAAAGGAATGCAGGATTCGGTACCCTTTTTATCTCTAAAGGTAATAAAAAACGGAGCAATTGGAGATGCAAGATGATTCACAGTTTTCTAGATTCAAAATTAGATACTTTAATTGGATGAAGAAGTATTGCTGGGCAAATTTCTTCCACACTACTTGGGAGTTGGTCAAAGACTGAAGCACGTGCAACAATCAAAATAGTGCCATATTCGATGTACAGTGCTCCAATGTAAGCCCCTTGGTGAAGACAGCAAAAATAAAGACCTGATGTGCATCAAAATACCATTTATCAACTAGGATTTGAGACACCAGATTCATCAAAAGGCAGTGACTTATTGAAAGGACCAGTATTGATAATTTCAAAGGTTTCATATGTGAATGACGGGACATCTGAAAATATTTTCAAGTTTGCAAAGGAAAATTAAAGAAAATTAGCTTTCTCCGGCAATCTGTGACATTTGTTTCCCTTCGAAAGTCAGGAAGAGAAGCCTAGGACGCAATTGAGTTTACAAAATCAAATGCGCTCATTTTCGGTTGGTGTACATTGGAGAATCGAGAAGATGCATTGGACCTAGCTATATCAATGTGAATATCATTATATATATTCATATTAAAATGTATAAATATATATAAATACATTCATAAATATTTATATATAGTATATATATATATATGAATATATAATATAAAGAAATATATATATATAAATATGTATATCTATATTTGTATTGCATATATATACAGTATATATATATACAGTACATATGTATGTTTAGATGTGATGAAAGCAGACAAAAGCATCATGAGAGATTAGTTCACTTGCGAAAGTGCACATAGATATAAATTCTGAAGCTGGTGGAGCCATAGATAAGTTAGAATAGTAGTAATGAATGAGAATAATGATGAAAGTGAGATGGGATATATCAGATAAAAGCCTATAAAACTTGCATCCATAGAGAAAAATCTTTAATTTAAATAACTATTTCTTGATAAATATCTTCTTTTGTGTAGTGTAGTGTGTAGTGTAGTGTAGTGTGTGGTGTAGTGTAGTGTAGTGTAGTGTGTAGTGTAGTGTAGTGTAGTGTGTAGTGTAGTGTAGTGTAGTGTGTGGTGTAGTGTAGTGTAGTGTAGTGTGTAGTGTAGTGTAGTGTAGTGTAGTGTAGTGTAGTGTAGTGTAGTGTAGTGTAGTGTAGTGTTGTGTAGTGTAGTGTGTAGTGTATTGTGTAGTGTGTAGTGTAGTGTAGTGTAGTGTAGTGTAGTGTAGTGTAGTGTAGTGTAGTGTAGTGTAGTGTAGTGTAGTGTAGTGTAGTGTTGTGTAGTGTAGTGTTGTGTAGTGTGTAGTGTGTAGTGTGTAGTGTAGTGTAGTGTGTCTCTTTATCTGGTTTGCCATGGGGCAGCCAATGCTGTTATATCCCCATGTTATCGTCCTAGTAGTGTTTGTATATTCAATTAAGTAGTCTAATAAGTTGCAATCGAGTATTGGATCGTTTTATGCCAACATGTACTATACATGAATATATATATTCATTGATTGCACTTTATGAGAAACTATATCACATCGGAAACATCAATTTACCACTTCCAACTGCTGTCTAGATAGCCCACTCGCCATTTCAATAGCTAGTCCTCTTTGGCCAAGATCATTCAGCATCGCGTTTTCTAACGCCACCAGCTGCCATCCTCTTCTGCGTTTGAAGCTTGCAGAGTTCTTTTTCGGGAATTTTGTTAAACTTAAGCAGTTCTTGTTATAGTCGTTCACTTCATATTTGTTTGTGTTTGTAAGTGCGCAGTCTGTTGAGATTTGCAAGAATATTGGGCGTGGCTATAATTAATAATCAAGCCACGCCCTTAAATCGACCATAAGCCGACCATGCCCCTGCTGTCGGCAAATCTCAAGTTTATATCCCACCCCGAAAGAAGTTTCCGTAGCCCCACCCCTGTGATTCTACAGTAGACACTGCCATTAGCAATCACACTATCATTGAATTAGATCATTGACGCTACCATTATCAAATCCTTGTAAACTACATTGAAACGAGCGTGTCTTATTCTCGGCTAAATAGAGGGAAATTGGGGTTTAATTTGCAACTTAAGTGGGGGGGGGGGACACGCAACTATGAAACGCATGCAAGATTCAAAGCACAGGGCGATGAAACAGGTGCCCTAAATAAATTTATACATGTAGAGAATACGTGCAAAGAAGAAAACAAGTAAACAAGTGGCCCGTGGGGATAAGGAAAGGCACAAGGGTATTGAAGAATCTTGTTAATTATGAATGGGGCAGCCCCTAGAGTATGCTTATTCTTTGGCATTTGTTTCTTGCAGGAAACAGAGGTCAGCTCCAGCAAAAAAGACGTCTCAAAAAAGGTTCTCTATTTTCAACTTAGATGATGCGACTTAACGGTTGAAAGCGTCTGTACTCAATGTTTCCATCTTCTTAGATGCTTTCATCTTACTGCCGACCTTGTCAGGGCCAAGAACCAAGAATTTTGCTCGTCAGAAAAAATGGGCTAGAAAGCCAGAAAATTATGCCAATTGAAAAAGACATCCTTTGAAACAGGGGTGAATTTTAGAGTTAAGCTAAAAAAGTTAGAATTCAAAAGTTGTGTAGAAAAATTCTACAAAATGAAAAGTATTTGGTACAACCTAGAATACAGGGCAAAAAATGTCCAATTCGGTTTTAGAATTGGACCCAAACGACACATTCTTTACTATTTGTCATAGTCAAGTTTTAATCTAAACATTCAATTCAATAAGCATGACTCTCAGTAAACAAGCAATGCTTGCAAGCTTGGTCAGAAATTCTGATAGAGGTGCATTAGACAAAAATGTCCAATTCGGTTTCTAGCTCACGGGGCGGCAACCCGCGGCTCTCTGATCCTTCTATCGCGGCTATCTGTGGCCAGCTGAGCTGAAAGACTCGCATATTTGTCTATTGAAATGTTTTTATTATTATTATATTTTTTCCAGTTTTTGCAATGCGTCTATTATTTTCAGATTCAAAGAGTGTGATGAATCTTTAATGTTGAAGGTTGACTTCAGTGTCAATAACCTGGTAGCTAGGTTTTATAGCGATGGAGAAACGGATCTTTGCGACTGACAGCTGTGCTGCATTGCAGGAAGGAATTGGTTGTACGTGTACGCGTTGTTATGGCGGTTCATGTAGTGTAGCAATTTACGGAACCTCTTGCCTTCTTGCTTTCCTGAGGCCTACAACTTGCCATCTTTCAAATCTAAGATCAATAAACTTAATCTCATCTCTCTATCCTCTTAGCTGCTCGCTTTCTTCTCTCTTCCTATGTTGGGGCTTGTAATGGCCACCATAGCCTTCCTCAACATAACCTACTAAAAAAAAGCGTTAGAAAGCTTGGGTTTTCAGTTAGTTGTTCAATCACGAATCAGGTAGGTGTTGCGTGTAATGCGACTCCCGACATGATTATTGTTTTTGGAATCGGGTGAAATGGGCCCTTTGATTATTGAAGGCTGCCGACCCATGGGCAATCTGCTGAGCAAGTCATTTAAAAATTTTTTCTGAGGTGGAATCATTTTTTGTTTCATAGCGGAGAACGTGAAAGAGCAAAGTGACATGGCCAATCCATGAAGATGGACTAATCTGAAAATTATGACATGAAAGATTCTGCTTGTATATCTGAAATATCTTTAGATAATTAGCTTACTCTTGAAAACTGAGTAATTTCAAAAGATTCTGCTCTACAGAAACTTGGGTATCTCTTCATATCATAGAGGCATTTATAGAGACTCATTATTAGGAATCCATTAGGGAACGCAGGGGTGGATTCAGAGGAAATTTGGGGTAGTGCTCGATAGGGGTGCCATCAAGATTTCTCCGACAGGGGAGTAGGTTACCCGACAGGGGGGTTAAGTTCCCTAACAAGAGTGCAAGATCTTTAATTCACAGAAGCCTGCGTTTGGCAACGATTAGCCACAGACTTGATTTGTACCCTAATGCGGGCTGTAGCAACCCTGGTGCTCAGTAAAATATAAAATGAAAAATTAAAGCATCTACAGCAGCGATTTGGGGTTTGGATGGTGCTCCAGAGTTGTATGGGTCTTATTACCCTATTAGCAACTTTAAAAAAATTTATTCGTATGACAGAAGCGACATTTTAGCAAGAACATCCATGGGGGACGTTCAATGATTACGTAATCATGAAAGGGTGGGTAGGTGTAAGCTTTTTGGTTATGACTGGCTATGATAAACTTGTATGGTAGGTACGTCTTTTATGTTGACCATTCCATAACCCTGCAAACCTAAAAACACCGTAATCACCATAATACTGTATGGCTATGATTATCTAACTTTTCTATTGCTTTTCTTTTAATTTCCTTTTTCATTATTGGTTTGTAAACAATTGGTTTCTAGACTTTTCATTTTATGTTTTACCTATATTTGTAAACAGTTTTTTTCTGGGTTTATATAATTGGGATATATTTCATTCTGTTGGGTCCTATACATAGGTTTTCATAGACGGGCCTTTGTTATTGATGGTATCCATTTGTTGAAAAGTTATGTAACTTTAAGGTAGGTGCATAGTCGCTGGGTTATGTCTGGTTACATTTGGTAGGTAGGGGTTCCTTACAAGTGCCATGATTTGGGTTACGCAATTTTTGAACGTTCCCTTAATTATCTCATCCCGCGTGCAGTTAGCATAGTTGTCAGATTTCAACTGCCCGCGGGTGCGTGGTGCAAGGTGTCCATGCAACAGTAAATGGGTACGTGACGTAAGGCTAGGGAATAAAGTGTGACGAAGGAAAGAGCCAGCCACCCTACATCGCAATGCTATGGCTCATGATAGCCAGGGATTTGACTTTCCTTTAGTGCTTTCTTTTTACGTAACTTCAAGGTAGATGTATAGTAACTGGTTACGTCTGGTTACATTTGGTAGGTAGGTTCCTTAAAATTGCCGTAATTTGGGTTACGTAATGTTTGAACGTTCCATAAGGTAAGAACTTTTTCAGGTAGTTAGAGCAAGTTGCATGGCTACTTGGCCAAGATTCTCGCTAATAGTCAGGGACAGCGGAGTGACTGAAAGGCAAGGGGAGCTGCTAGGAACAAAAAGGCAATCAAGACCAAAGGCGAAGGAGGCAAGCTTAAAACAGGGTGTCCTGGCTACTCCCCTGGAAAATTTTCGTGACCTTTCCCTTACCTTGGCTTTAATGCTATCGAAATTGTTTCAACGAATATCAATTGCGCTCTTTTATGATATTTTGTGGCTATTCCTCCGCATGCCCTCATTCCAAATCGCATATTTCTTACTTTGAAGTTGTAGTTTCCTGTCACTAGCACCATTGACTGTCGCTAGGTACAGATGCTTGGCTGATAAGGAAAAGGACAATTTTTCCCACTTACTCCTTGCAAAGAGGCAGGAGTGGCGCTACCTCCCAGCGGCTCCTCTCCGGAGTTGCTGCTAATTGTTACAGCACATATTTGCTATGCTGAAAGACGCGGAATCAAAGCCACATCATCTCCTGTTTCTTGACTCTTTCCGTCCATCCAATTAGCAGCAAAGGGGTACCTCTTTCTTTTCTCTTTTTTTAATTTTTTTTCGTAAATCATGTTGAGGAAAGGCCATGATGGCCTATACAAAACCCGAAGAAAGAAGAAAGCAAAAGGCTAAGAGGAGAGGGAGATCAGATCAAGTTTATTGATTTTAGATTTGAAAGATGGCAAGTTGTAAGGTTCAGGAAAGCAAGAAGGAGACAAGACGTTTCATACATTGTATGTTCTAGGGATGAATGATGATTTGTAGGATTAAGTTCGTGGATTAGGTATTTTGGCACCTGAACCAATTTTCTCAACAATGATAGGACCATGCTTTTCAAGAAATGCAAGGATGGATCAAAATCAGGTCTTTTGACATGAAACACCTGCACAAATTGACCTGCCTGTCTCACGTTGGGCTATTTTCCGTTGAGCAGTTAACAGCAGCACCTCGTAGACTGCTTGCAAATAGTGCCGGTTATCTTGAACTAACTTGAAATGGTCTTGATAATGAAGTATAGGGACTGATTGAAATGCAGCAGACTTGACAGCTTCGTTGTGAGCATAGGAAGTTACGCTTTCTGCATGTATCCAGTGCATTGGTGTTGTAGAAGTATACTGTTCTTTTCATCGGAACCATAGCATTTCTTCCAGTTACAAAATCCTTGCATGACAAATGCTGGTTCTTTACGGTAGGAACAATGTCTGCAGTAGAAACAATAAACTGCATCTTCCATTTTTGAATATTCAAACCAAGGATACTTGTCGCGCAAATGTATGAGAATACTCTATATTACTTTCCAATCATATACGACAGAAATTTAATATTTCATGGTTTTACTCGTTCATCCTTGAATGACAGATCTTTTGGACCAAGTGCTGCGTAGGTGTCATTGGCAGCAGTGATTAATTCATTTGCACCAGTTACGACAGAAAAAAGTCCTTACCATTGATATGCTATGAAGTGATGGCTTCAATTGATCTGGAAGGGGGATCGAATGGAAGAAGTTCATGGCTGTTTGAGTTAGGTAAGCGGTACACTACGCAAATGTGCTTTGTAGCGTGAGAAAGAGAAACTTTTTGAGGTGTAAGGTCTGCACATGAGAGCAAATAAATACACATATCCCACCATTAGAGAATAAGTAGGTAAAAAGTTTATAGCCTTAGTATTTGAGATGAGGAGAGGAAAAGGTACTGTCATTAGGGTCGAGAGGTTTGGTTTTGGCTTCAGTGAGGAAGAGTGCATAGGGGTTTATGGATTGGAGATGATGGTGTACTGAGTTGATGTTGGAAGGTGGTCCACGGATGTTGCAGAATGAGATGGAAAAGAGTTTAGGTGCCACATTAGTTGCTGCAGTTGAGCCGTTTTTATATTATTTTCAGTCATGTTAAAGGAGTGGTGAGTGGTGGTTGGAACAGTAAAAATGACAGTGATAACGGTAATCTGAAATCCCTTGAGAGTTCCCTTAGCTATCCTATGGCCTCAGAAGGGCCCACTAGAGCCGTCAGCTAAGAGTGGCTCCAGTTGCGAACTGGTATAACAGGCAGCCCGGGATTATACACCAGCTGATGAGGCAGCCTACAAATGCACTGCCAATGGGCTTGGGCCTCTGTACTATCTGGCGTCATGGCCTGCAGTGCACTATTTCCATCGGTACCCTCAGGTACAGCCAGGGAACAGACTGGCAAACCAGTCTCCCGCAGTCCCTGTTCACAATGACAAACCAACTACAAGCGCCGGTATCTCTACCCTAGAGCAGAAAGTGACATAGTCACTGAAGGCACCAAAATGTAGAGCGGGGATACTGCCCCGGACGATGAGTAAAACTCAATTACCACCTGGAAATAATGCTAGCAGCATTAAACTGGAAGATATGCGCAGTGGTTAGTGCTTCTTCATATCTCCGCAGGTGAATTAAGCAAAGTTTTTGCTTTGGCTAACTTGGATACAGTTCAATAAAACTTAGGTCCCCACGCATACAGCAGACGACAAAAAATGTAGGCCTGCAAAAAATGTGAGACATAATAATGATAATGATAATAATATACCATTTTGTATACAGGACATGCCTGCAGATAGGCCCGCAAGAAACGCGAGACATCTACAGTCTTGCAGTCTCAATTTAGGGGTGCAGTTATTCGTTATTTCTCGGCATTTGTCTGTTGTAAGCTTTGGTCCTTAATCACAAATAAGGCTAACATTTCTTCAACTACTTTGAGAAATAACGATTAATAACATATGCTAATTACAGTTGTCATGGTAATGAGACGTGGTCGCACCAAATAGATTACAATGGTCTTCATGTAATCTCTATTCTGTGGCAGGCAAGTGCGCAAGTTCTTATGATCGAGGCTGTGACGCAATCACAACTACTATGGGGTTCATGACTGGAGGCCTTCCGAACGAATAACGATAATAGTAATAGTAATAATTTTGTTCAAGGATGTAGACACAGTTGTTAGGTGAAATTAAGAGCAGGTCAGGGCGGAGGATGTCACTGGTAATGATGCAAGGCGAGAGATAGGCAGGAACGTTGACGTAAAGTTTGGAAGATCCTATCGCTTGAAAAGTTTGAGCAAGACAGTTAAGTGCTGAATTGTGTCGTCATGTAAAACGACCTTTGTCTAGGTAAGTTTTACAACCTGCAACAACGTGAAGGAGTGACTCAGACTGAGAGCAGGAGGAACAATCAGAGGTCCGAGAAAGATTCCATAGATAAAGGAATTTTCTCCTAGTGGCAAGAGAGTTATAGAGATATTTGATTATAATAATAATGATAAAAATGATAACAATAAAGATAATAGCTACTGTTTAAAGTGGGTAGCCTGTACTAATCGAGCGAAAGTTCAATTTTTTTACAGCAGGGTCCACTGTACATAAAAATCCTTCGGAAGTTGAAATTCTTTAATTTCAATAAAAACGAATCGTAAAAGTTACTACACACAATGAATATGTATGAAAAGTCATCGATGTCAAGGTCTTGTTCAAGTTCTGTTTTGAAGAGGAGCAAACTGTTCAACTTAGTTGTTGATGCTGATACAGCGTTCCATATTTTAATAGCCCTTCCTCTGAAATTTCTCACTTCCCAGGTGTTTCGATTCTGTGCGACATGGGGGTTTTTCCCTTTTGCTGATCTCGTATTGTATCTATGCACATCAGTTGTATGCAGGAAGCATTTCTTTAGATACACCGGAGTGAGATTGCCCTGAAGCAGGCCCCTTGAGAACTCGCACTGAGCAGGGAAACTAGATGTTTCGCGAGAGAGAAAGAGAATGAAAGAGAGAGAGAGATATCGACGATTACATATAGCAATTTAGGACTTTCCTACCACTGCAGCTGTCTCCACTGTCTTTCTTCTTCCGCGCTTCGCGCTGTCAAGTTATAAATTCCCTTCGCCACTCACAAATATAATCGGAGAAGGCGTGCAAGAGCCGCTACTGATACTGAAGATCACCACGACAGACGATTAGGGCAAGCAAATACAATTTAAGAAAAAGCTTACCCTTCTATTCCTTGTCTAAGTTATGTTCGGTGTCGTTTAACAACAGCTCTCCTGCATCTTTTCCGCCTCGAGCTTCATCACCATTTCAACTGTTGATCTGAATTTTCCCATAAGTGTTGCACTTTATGCTAGTTATTGATTGTCAGCAGGTTCGCTCTGATACTTCGACGGTTTAGACTCAGAGACAGAGAAAATAGTCATTCTATAATCCGATGATGGTGATGATGATGATAATGATGGTGATGATGCTGATGATGGTGATGATGCTGATGACAGTGATAGCAATGATGATGATTAGGAGGGTGATGATGAGGATGATGATGATGACCGTGATTGTAATGATGATGATGAGGAAGATGATGAGGAAGATGATGATGATGATGATGATGATGATGCTGATGATGCTGATGATGCTGATGATGCTGATGATGCTGATGATGCTGATGACAGTGACTGTCATGATGATGATGAGGAAGATGATGATGATGATGATGATGATGATGATGATGATGGTGATGATGATGATGGTGATGATGAGGAAGATGATGATATGATAAGCCATGATACTTCTATTGTAAGGGGTCTGGGGTCTAGATTACACCATTTCTACCTTGCCTCCCCTTCTAGAATGTAAATAACTATCAATGTTGGTACCGACAGGCCTTGGAAAGCAGGCCTTTATAAAAGGCGAAAAGCTTTCATTCTTCACGAAATGATGAGCCATATTATTTTCACGTTCTCCATTGCCATGAATGGCGGTTGGCAGAAGCTTCCATTTTGTATAATAGACCGTAGATGAGCTATTTTTGGGGGAGAGAGTAGGTAAGGTACCTCCGGCCCAATTTTTAATGGATAAATTTTCTGAAAGAAGGTCGTGAAAGAAAGTGGGTTTCCAAGGGGTCTTCCAGGAAGTGGTTTGTAGGAAAAGAGATGGTTACTTTGGCGAGGGGTTCGTCCCTCTGCCAATCTCCTCTTCGATATCACAAACGAGGCGGATTACCCAACTGGGCAAATGGTGAGTTGGATGGGGCAACAGGACGGAACACAAAGCAGCTTTTGGAAGTATAGCTCTACAAGTCATGGCAGTTTCCTTTGGTAAGCATAAATCACACACGCCAACTAGATTTGAAAATCAGCATTTGACATGCGAAAGTCCCGATCTATGTGATATTATATTTGATCGCTAGCACTCCATTTTCTATCACAAAGTGCAGGCCTAAGTAGCTCGGAAGCATTCTTAGAAATACTCAAATCACGGTTAACGACTAGCGGGTCACTTTATGCAGGCGCAGATCCAGGAAAACTAGAGGGTCGTGCTCAAAACAATTTGAATGAGTCCTTTAGAGTTTATGGGTCTTGTTATCCAGTTAGCAACTTAAAAAGACTTATTCGTAATAAGATAAAACAGAGATATCAGCCGTTCGCCTGATTCTAGCATTATGTAAATGTGACTTTACGACAAAATGAAAACAGGAAGAAATCACATAGGCCTATTGCGCAAGAACGGGTCATATAAACAGTTAAATTCCGGATTTCGCTCTCCACAACAAAAATGTTTATTACTGGAGAGCAATTAGTGGCTGCCAAGTGAATGTATGGGCACATGCCTGGGAGGGCAAGCGTTGTCGCATGCCCTCCCCCCACTGAAAGCCCTGATGAAACACCCTTTTTGAAACGTTTTAAAGATTGGGACTTCTTTGTCTGCAGTGGTAAATTTCACCATAGATTTTGCCCTAGGAAACTTACCGTTTCTGATACATAGGTCATAGTCGTAGGTTTGGGTGCATAGATGCATACAAGGGAAGAGCATTTATTGCTGGTAACATTGTTTTCAGCCTCTTTATAAACATACCTTACACTTCTTAGCTTGTTCAGAACATAAGCTATCCTGAACAGGAATGGAATATTGAAAAACATGAACTAGTACTCTGAAGATAACTACTATTGCCTACTTCTACTACTAGCTCTGAAGATTTTTTTTCTTTTTTTTTTTTTAGTGGGTTATGTTGAGGAAAGGCCATGGTGACCTATACAAAGCCCCAACAAAGGAAGAAAGAAGAAAGCAAGCAGCTAAGAGGATAGAGAGATAAGATCAAGTTTATTTACATTAGATTTGAAAGATGGCAAGTTGTAGGACTCAGGAAAGCAAGAAGGCAATACGTTCCATAAACTGCACGTTCTTGGGATGAATGATGATTTGTGAAATAGAGTTCGTGGAGCAGGCAGTGAAACTTGGAAAGGGTGTGAATGAGTTGAGCTTATGGTGGTCCTGACACGCCTCAGAGGAACTGGAATAATATCCCTGATCTCCTGAGAACAATGTCCGTTAAAGTATCTGTAAACGATGGAAAGATCTCCAACTAAACGACGATGGGAAAGAGGTTGGAGCGATTTGGTGAGGTTAGGATTTTTGATGAGACGAATGGCTTTGGACTGGACTTTGTCGAGAAGACAGAGAGTAGATTTTGGAGCACCACCCCAGACGTGGGAGCAGTACTCTAAAGAAGGACGGATTTGGGACTTGTATATAGATAGAAGGTGAGAAGATGAGAAAAACCCACGGGCTCTGGCGAGAAAACCGAGCTTTTGAGATGCATGTTTAGCAAGGGAATGGATGTGAGTTTTCCAAGTGAGATTAGATGAAAGAGAAAGACAAAGTTGTGTGAAGGAAGCTGAAGTGTCCAGTTCATCACCATTCATGAAGACAGGTGGGAAGTTTTGATTACGTTTGCGTGAAATGACAGCCTGTTTCGTTTTGCTTTGGTTGAACGAAACTAGGTTGTCTTTACCCCACTTCTCAATAACTGTCAGATCATTGGAGAGAAGCGAGGCTGAAATATTTCTGTGGAGTTGGATATCGGTGGGAGCATGGCCATTTGGATTGAATGAAAATGAAGAACTTAGGAAGGTATCATCAGCAAAGGAGTGAATGCTAGAATGCTAGAGAACGTAGGGAGCAGTAGGTCGTTTATGAAGAGAATGAAGATTACATGGGAGATGACAGAGCCCTGGGGTACACCAGCATTGATTGAGTGCAGATTGGAGAGGAAGCCGTCCACTCTGACGGCAATTGACCTATCAGAGAGGAAACTACCAATCCAATTAATGAGAGTGGGATAGAGACCAAACATCGGCAGTTTAGCGAGAAGACCCTTGTGCCAAACGCGATCGAAGGCCTTGGAGATATCGAGAGTTTTGATTACGTTTGCGTGAAATGACAGCCTGTTTCGTTTTGCTTTGGTTGAATGAAACTAGGTTGTCTTTACCCCACTTCTCAATAACTGTCAGATCATTGGAGAGAAGATAACTGCTATTGCCTACTTCTTGTCACTGGAGATCTGTCAATCCTCCCTTCAGCATTTTTAATAAAGCAAAGCTCAAAGTGAAATTCCTTAGAAGTTAACCATTGAAATAGATACCTGATTCATGCTTGGGATGGAGGCTGCATTCGAATCAAACATTCTTTTTGTGCTGCACACAAACTATCGTCAGCATTTGCCGTTTATTTGTATTTGAATTTTGGTGTGGGGTCTCTAAGTAGTGATGCAAAGTATTTGAAATTGTTAAATCGACTCACTCATCATCTCATTTGCATTGGCCAATAAAGGCGTGCCTGAGTCAAAGTGATTATGAACCTGATTTTCCAGTCTCAATGCTACTTTGTGAAATCAGCTCAAGCTATTTCGTCCTGTCTGCCAGCTGTTTTGCAAAAAAGACTGCTACTAACTGCGAACCATGAGGACAATGAAACAATAGCATTAAGCCTATTTATTGGTCCAATGACAGTTTTTGCCAAATAGCAAGGCAGTCTGTCCTCTTTTCGCTTGTGCTAGACTAGGGAACCTCTTTGCTGATTTAGAGCGCCACTTCTTCGTCACCTTCCTTGTGACTTTCCGCACCAATCAGATTGACCAAGCTTTGTTGTCATCCGACCTGGCACCTTCATACACATAGGCACATGCCATGAAGGGCAAATGAAGGGAGTCTTGTGTAATTTTTGCATAAGATCTAGCGTAAGGCTACCCCCTGATTAATCCAAATATCTATTATGTGACGTCAAGTTCTTTGAGCTTCGATTACATGACTAAGGGGCATGTACTGGGGCTCAACACTAGAGATTTTGATGCAAATAGTCCTTAGAATGAAAGCTAGCTCTGCGCTTTTCCATGGTGAGATTTGCGTATTATGAATACGCAGATAGACTGTCATTTTCCAAGGTATGGTCTCAACACGGGACGAAGGTTAGGCTTCAGTCAGCTACTAAATTCTTGACACTCATCCAAGCCACGCTACGTATTTTCATAAAGAGAAGTTTTACTATAGGCGAGTGACATTGCTATTCCCGTAGAATGACATTGATTGCTTATAGATTGAGTATAGCATCGCTGTTGGTAGCATGTTACTTCTGTCAACATGGAATTAACTATGATGCCAATACTCTAGCAAAGCGGTAGAGACGAATGATAAATTTAGTTAGAGTTTCAAACCGCAATTGTATGATAGCTTTAAATACAGCTGCACGTAATATCAGCTTACTTTACAGTTCCAAGCAGGCAAGGAAATATCTACTACGGTTTCATTATAATAACTGCTTATAAAAGAAAGTAATTGTTGTCAAGTATTGTCACCTAGGAGACTCTGTCGGTCTTCATTTGAAGGCGCCCTTTGAATGAGCCACGCCTATACCAATGGCAGTGGCAAGCACAGCAACTACAGCCACGGCAACGGCAATCTCCTTTGAAGAGCCTAGGAAAAGGACAAAACTGTTAAGTACTACCATGAGATTTGTAAAGAGAGGGAATGGTGGCCAAAAAACGCTTTGTGTTTTGCAGTCATACACAACGTGTTTTTACTGAGTACATCCACAATAGCTGTGTACATTTTGCTTGCGTTTTCAGTGAGTTATATTAGGGAAAGGTCATGGTGGCCTATTTTTTTTTCATCAAGTCTTTCCCCCAAATTTGCTTGGAAGGAGTACAAACATTGACAGTTTAGCCGGAACTCCCTTGTGCCAGACGCCTTCAAATGCCTTGGGAATATCGAGAGAGATCACTCTGCTCTCACCTTGGGGGTCTATGGCGATGGACCATACATGAAGATTACCAAAGGGAAGATCACAAGTAGACCTGGCCTTTCGAAAGCCGTACTGGTGATCAGAGAGAAGATGGTTTGTTTCTAGGAAGGAAAGGAGTTGTTTCATGATGATGGTCTCCATCGTTTTAGAGGTAAGTAATAGTGATGGCAATGGAACAGTTTGTTAAAAATATGGGCAAGTTCAGGAGCACCGGTTTTGAGAACTACTGCTGGAATACCATCTGGGCCTTAGACTTTGAAGTTTCAAGGTGGAGAAGGGGTTTTCGGATTTTTCGTGTGGAGAACATAATGGGTGACATTGTGAATTTTGAAGGGGGAAGTGATGTGGGTAGAACTCTTGGTCCTCCAGGGTGCAGTTAGAGGCAAATACTGACGAAAAAAGATTGGCCTTGAATGAAGGAGTGGTACAAAAGGGTCAGAGTTGTTTTTAGTGGAGGGAAAGATGATTGGCAAAAGTTTTGGGAGACAAAAGAAGCGAGAGCCAGCCTGGCTGGAAGCGATGTATGTATGTATGTATGTATATATATGAATATATATATATATTATATATATATATATATACATCAATATCATATAGAGGGTGCTGTCTTCACCACCATATAGTGCTCTATGTACAAAGTACAGAGCGTTGATAGCAGAAATGCAGAAAAGGAAAAGACCGATTCTCTGTTACTCTGAGTTTCGTGCGAAGGTACTCGTCAGACCGACTATAACTGAAACACATTCCGAATTACATTGATTTTGAAGAAAATGAACGGGGTAAAAAAAAAATATATATATATATATATATATATATATATATATATAGTGCACGAGTAGAAGATAGCAGAAGCTCCTGCAGAAAACAGGCATCGACTTGGCTTTCTGCGAATTATCAGTGCTAACTAGTTTCGTCCATTCAGATTGGCAATTTTGCATTAGCCTTGATACTTTTCACTAACAAATGAACAATTCTGAAATGGACAATTTAATACCTGTTGAGAAACATTTCCTAATGATAATTATAATTGGAGCGTGATGTTGTCGATGCGATAATCGAAAATATTAGAAGTGGAGAACATAGCACTATGAGGTACTGGAAAAACGTGGAAACGCCTGGATCATTCATTTGCATAATTTTTCCTAATTCGGTCGCACAGTAGATTAGCCAATTACAGATTACAGATATTATAGAAATTATTAATCAAAATTATAGATCAATCAAAAAGTACAACAGAATGGCTTTGCTACAATATTTGATTCAGAAAATTTGATCGTTTCCTTTGGCAGCTAGCCACCCTCTCCTATTGAAATTCGCTTCCAATGAAATTCGCTTTGATGTTTCATTGATCAGAGAATTAGTATATTCTAAACAGAGTTGTAATACAATCATATTCTCCTGAAGGAGGCCCGATTTGGTCGACACGCGTTGAGAATTTAATAAATTGCTAAGCAATATCGTAGACGTCTTTTTTTCTTGTTTATCTACATGTATTTTTATATTGTACTGAATATATAAAAATATATATATATATATATTTATATCTATATATAAGCAGATATGTATAGATATTTATCTATAAACAAGTACATATATATACATAAGCAAATAGTTATATGTGTACATGTAGATAAACAAGAAAATATGTATTAATAAATGTATTTGTAAATAATAAAGTTTCTATGTTTTTATCTATATGTAGATGTTTGTATATATGTATATATACAAATAAATATATATATATATATGTTGAAAATTTGTGTTTGGCCATGCCTCAGATAAAATGTAAATATAAAATAGGCTACTTTATAAATATAAAATAAGCGAGGAATCGCGGGGTTTGCATTATCACTGATGAAGCCCTCTCAAGGCGAAACGTCTGAAGTAATCTATCAATAACTCTGCCTTAAAGAGTAGCCTATTTTATATTCATATATATATATATATATATATATATATATATATATATATATATATATATATATATATATATATATATATATATATATTATATATATCTATATGTATGTATGTATGTATGTATGCATATATATCTATGAACATTTCTTTCATTTTACTGCATCGCTGACGTTCATTAATGTGTCATATTTTCTAGAGTTATCAAAGCTTGTGCAAGAATTCTCCTACTTCTTAGAAGCCAGCTCACAATCTTCCCTAAGTGAAAGCCTAAAACTTGGTACCTTTGACAGTAAGCAGTAAAGCAGAGAAGGACCTATGGGTATTCATTGCAATTCGCCATTCTACATCAACTTGCATCGCTGGCGAATTGACAGCGAATATCTGTCATGGATTTCTGGTACTGTAAACAGCTACAACTGATGTAAGTATACGTTCTCATTGGCTCTGTTTTGCGGAAAATTTACTAAGACTATTAAGTTTTTGTAGCAAAGAGTTGACCGTCTGCTACCATTTTGTTGAATATGCAAGGCTACCTTAGTGCTTAGACAGTTGCTCGCACTTTTAGAGCCCTATATTTAGATTGACTTCTCTTTGAAATGAGGAAAGTGGCTACCCCTCCGTAAGTCTAGGCTCGGGAGCCATAAAATGTGATGAACTGGAGAATGAGGACTAGACTACTGCTAGGTAAGTCAAGCTTCTCAGTGTCATTAATGGCCTTCTAATGCAAGGAAGAACGCACAAAGCCAGCGTTAATGTTGTGAATCAGATTATGATATATCGCGCAAATCTTTCTGTTTGAATGCCACCTGCATATCTTAGCCGGCCTACCAACCAATAATGTCCGCTTTGTCGAAAGGTTTGCGGGACACTACTATTGCTGCCATCGCAAATTCCTCGCTGGATATTGCGTTGTCCGTGTCCAGTGCTCTGATGTTAAACTAAGACTTCCTATTCTCGGACCAATCTCAAATATGTTCATCAATTGCAAAGTTAGCTAGCTTTTTTCTTTTAGACTTGGATTCATAAGTATTTCTATTGTGCCCTGAAGCTTATGTAAACTTGGGCAAAGAGAATTTCCCTTCGCGTTATCCAACGTAACTCACGCTTTGAGATGAGCTATCTGCTACATCTGTGTTTTCAATTGCCTCAAAATATATTAAGATCGCATTTAGACTTATTCTGATATCTAAGGCAGTTTCCCTCGAGAATTTAGTAAGTAGTTGGTCAAGAGTAACGTAGGACTGAACAAAGTAAGCCACATTTTCGAGTCTTTTAAAATGGCGGCTGCTTTTCAGTAAGCATTTTGAACGTCACAATATATCCCGTTCGTTTCTAAACAGGTTGCCATAAATGCTCAAGCTTCTACATTGTAGCTTAGAAATAGACGTCGTAGGATGTTTGCAGTCCTGTGCTTCTCTCGCATGGAATTATTATTGCCGTGCGTTGTCGTCGCCTTGTGCATGATGGTTGACTAAGCGCTAAGTCGAACTGTTGCGATTTCACGAAATGATCCCCTCTCATTTCTCTCTTCCCAAGTTTGTAAAACCAGTATTGCTTAAGGGGATTTAAATGGGTCTAATTCATTGTGAAACTGTTCCAGCTAGCTCAACTTTTTGCAGTGGTTCCTTTCCCGCAGCCATTGCTAAAAGCCCTTCCCACGCCGTCCGACATTAAGTTAGAGATGACCAATTGCAGCGAATGGTTTAAGTTACTTTCTAAAAACATTCTTGGGTAATGTTGGCAGATTTTTAATCTTGCTCAAACTGCGATGGATTTATTCAATCTTCCTAGCATGGTTTTGGAGTGAAATTTACTTCATACCTGAAAGGCGATTAGAATCCGGTCCCGAAGGACGTCCATCTTCGTACGTCATCGTTCCTGCTCGTTTTGTATAAATTGCAATTGGCCTTTCCAAAATCAGTGTTTTTTCTAGTTATTTATTGTAGCCGCTGAATATCTGTAGTCTCAATCACGTTGTATCGCTCTTTTTGCAGACGGTATAGAACGCACTACGCTAGATTTGATCAGAGCTCTAACGACGCCTGGCACCTAAATTCGCTACCACCCCGTATATATTTACCATGAACGTCATTTTCCTTTTGTCATTTCGACCATTCCTAGCAGACTTAGCCTTATTCCGCGGGAAAATCCTATGGCTGGACTCTCGTCCGGAAAGTTTTGGCTTGAAATGAGTCCGGTTGCGTCATGCGCATGCCCAGCCGACTTTGTTGTACGCCGTATGCCGTCGGAAAAACCCATCGACTGGCGTAGACAGCGGGAATTCCCCGAAGCATTGGAGTTTTAGCCGATCAAGTTGGTTAGGAGCTCACACGTTCGACTACCTCCTGCCATCGGAAAAAACCCTCGCCTGCATTGGACAAAGGGAATTCCCCGAAGCGCTGGATAACACCTGCTTCGGCCGTACCGAGCTAACACTTGCAAGTTGGTCAAGTTGGCCGCAGATGAAGTAAGCGAAAAAGACGCTCGTAGCTACCTAAGGTAAGTTGCATTTAAATTATCGTTTGATGATTTTCATATAAGTTACCAACATCTAGCTACATGATATGATTTTAGCGTTACGTGAGGCTTGCCGTCAAGTGTCTCCGTCACGCAGTCCTATCGTGCCACGTCGACCATACTCAAGGGAAACCTTATGAAAGAGATGTTTGCAGCTATCTAAGCTTATGTAAGTTGCAATCATATGCAGAGTTTGTCATTCTCAACTCCTTCCACTGAATCCCAAGGAAGCTTTGACTTTTTTGATTTGGTATCAACGTTTTTACGCAAATGTTTGCCGCTTTCGTATCGAATCTACTACCTTTGGATTTTTGAGAAACGCTTCTTTGTCAATTAATTCTTGGTTCGATTATTTCATCTGCTTGGCCTAAATAAGGAATCTTTACTAGTAATTTTACGCACTGCCCTGTGTTCTTATCTTGTATTTTCATTGGCGCACTGTTTGCCCGCTATTT
Organism: Pseudorhiza aurosa; assembly: GCA_964026355.1. Classification (NCBI taxonomy): domain Eukaryota; kingdom Metazoa; phylum Cnidaria; class Scyphozoa; order Rhizostomeae; family Lychnorhizidae; genus Pseudorhiza; species Pseudorhiza aurosa. The sequence goes on along the minus strand of OZ032117.1, from coordinate 2,157,479 downwards.
AGCCGCCCAATAGAATCCTTTCAAATAACAATGCATTTAGAATACATCACCCTTGATTTTCATCCACGTTGCTCGTCGATAATCCCATGCAGCAAATTCAACTCCGAGCGTTCTCATTTGTCACTTGAAAAAAGTGCGGATCTAAAAGTGTATGAATGAAGACTTGATTTTCACCTTTATTTTCAATCAGCAATTGATAAATATTCTAGATTTAGGTATGAATTGGTGCCAGATTGCAAGTTTGGCGCTAACGAAGGATGGGCCTAGGTTTTCTTGGTTATGGTTCTCTTGTATCTTCTTAGAGTGTCATTTGAAAGGCCAGATTAATTCGGTGCAGCACGTCTGAGCACCATTCGTTCCATTAGCCCCACTAGTTGATTCCTATTGCACTGTTTGGAATTTCTGCTTATAATTTTCATACCCGAGTGCCTAATGTTGTACTTATCCTAACAGTTTCACCTTCAATGTCTTCCTTGGCATCACATCTCATCGTTCTGCGTCGCAAAGTGGTTTTATAGCTGCCTGTCTTTTGGCACCTTGACTGCAAGACTGCCAACATAATTACTACGCATCTTTGGTACCTTGACTGCAAGCCTTGTGCTGAATTAATTAGCGATTCCTTGATTTTTTATAAAGTTTTTGTTCACATTGTGATATTTGCACGTCTCCCCTCGTCTGGAGCTCCTTTGAACATGGACACAGATATAATACCGCAAACGATTCGTATCGCTCGCCCTGGACAGATTGCTACTTCATGAGTTAGACCTTTTCCCTAGGCATCATAACCGCGTTCGATATACTGGGAGCATGCCACATTTGATTGACCAAGTAACTGCTAGAATTTAGGCTCTTAGATAAAAGACATGAGGGGACCTCTTGACATAAGGGGACATCTTGACATAAGGGGACATCTTGACATAGGACATAAGACATAAGAATTTTCATTTTTACCAAAAGAAGAATGCTCAACTTGATGAAGCAGCTATGTAATCAAATGTTGGCCATCAGCCACATGGATGGGGACGAGTCTAAAAGCTGAGCCAATGCATGAATTTTTTGGACAGAGTTTATTGAAAGGCTATTTCCACGTCATAGCAATTGCTCTCGCGATTTTGGTCACCAACCATTGATAACATGCAGCCTTTGTTGTACCCTGCACATCATCGCTAGCTTCCTTAAGATTAATCTGCATTACTACTGCCATCTTTAGGCTTCCTCCATGCTAATTGACAGTTTGCACATATTGTTGCCATAAGGATCAATAGTAATTACCTAAGATTCTATGTTGCCTTGCACAGATCTAATAACCAAAGATGCCAGACTGTCCTAAAACGAAAGAAATGCAGAAGACTGCTGCAGCTAGCAGTAAGACTATAAGCAGGCCACCAGGCCACGAAGATCCACACCCATCTGGACCGGATGAGCTTTCAAGGTATGTCCTGTATCCGTCGCCCGTGGTTATTCACTCTTTTTAGACGAAAACTTGTCAGTTATATTTTACTGTTTCGGTAGCCCTGGATGCCCTTGCAGATGTTAGGAGCATTTTCCAGGTAGGGAGTCATTTGTGAATAAGCAATTCTTTTGGCTAGTATTTATTGCACTTCGGCATGCTTTCCTATTGGCCAATGGCCATTATGAAGCAAGGAAGTAGTAGATTTTCATGAAGGGTAGCTTTTTCCAACTCTTCAATAAATGTCAATTGCTCTTTGGAAGTTTCTTTCTGATCAGAGTATGCAAAATTATGATATTGTGGAAACTTGGAAATGCAATAAGCATTGCTTCGCTTGTGCTAGCTTCTTTCTATAAAAGCAAAGACTTGGGTATCTTGTATAATTGGGCCTGGAACTTTGGTACCTTGTCATGACACTAGCAGTGGGTCTTCACTAGATCCCCTTTGATGTAAGTAGACAGTCCCCCGAGGCGTTTACTTCGGAGCGAATTCTCTCGCTTTTAAACTCAAGGAAACTGTCGACTGTTTGCAGTTTCAAGCGTTACAGACCTGGCAAATATAAACATGCCCATTGCTTTTTTTACTTTACCACGAAGGTGGTCAAACTCGCCGCTGGCAGTTTAATGTTGACAGATTTGCATACGGTCCAAGACGTTTAAAACTGACCGATAGAGCGAGGAGCAGCTTGCTAACTCTCCCCCCTCCCCTCCCCCGCCCCCCCGAACCCTCAAAAATTCCTCTCTACTGTCTGTCATTAGTAAGACCGTCCTTGCAGCTTATCTAAATCATGGATATTGTGATGACGTTTTCAAAGCCTCTACTGCAAGTCGCGTGATGACGTCGCGCATGATAAGAATTCACAATTCTCTTTGTCTGTTCTAATAATCACAAAACACATTTAGGCACTACGTCATAATGTCTTTTCATTCTTCATGCACTCATTGCTTTTCTTCATTTCTTTTCAAGGTCTACTGAGACGCCAAAACATTGAAGGGACGGACCGATGTTTGCTGTAAGGATAGGGAGAAAGTTGATTCGGATATTGTTGTATTTGCTGTTTCACGCAAGTTTTGTTGCTGGAGGCATTTATCCTGTTGGCTTGTAAAGCAAGTGTGTCTGTCTCCTGTCCCACAGAAGATCGCCGCCATTCTATATGCAACTTTGGAAATGTGGAAATTATTTGATAACATGGACTAATGAAAGCAAACGTTAGGATTTTTTCGCCTATTTTTTGTCTCACTTCACCGAGTTGTCTCTGACCTGTTGTCACTTTGTGCAGTACCCAATCCACGAACTTCATCCCACAAATCATCATTCATGCTAGTACCCTAGAACATTGAATTTATGGAATGTCTTGCCTTCTTCTTGCTTTCCTGAATCTAACAACTTGCCCTCTTTCAAATCCAAGATCAATAAACTTGATCTGATCTCTCTCTCTCCTCTTAGCTTTTCGCTTTCTTCTTTGTTCCTTTGTTGGGGCTCTGTATAGGCCGCCATAGCGTTTCCTCAGCATAACTCACTAAAAAGACGTATCATCAATTAGATGGTGGTTTAGGCCTCATATAGAAATTCTACCTGACTTTGTATTCCTGGATGCAGACAAGATAAGTACAGAAAATTTGCCTTTAGATTAATTTGACAACATTGCCAAGAACTATTGCTTGGAAGAACGGAAACTAAGAGTGGAATGCAAATGTTTTATGAAGAGCTGCTGGAAATCAGAGCAGCAGCAAGCAAAACATAAACTATAGACCTAGCATGCTTAGAAAATGCAGATATCAACAGATAAAATTTAGTTACCGTGCTGCAGCATATTTAAAAATGTAACTTGCCAACAGCTCATCCAAATATTCCCAGCCGCTAATAATACTCGTAAACTTTCGTATCAACGAAATGCCAGCGTTCATTTTCAAAGTTGAAACCCGTTGATAACAGATTACTATCATCTATGGGCCATTTTTTTCTGTTCGCATTGACGTTCATCGGCGCTGAGTTTGAGAGGCGCTCCAAATATGGTGCCACAGGAGAATGCTAAAGATCAAGTTTACAGATAATGTCACAAATAAGAAAGTAAGGGAAAATATGGCGGTGAAGGTAGAAGACGATTGGGGGGGGGGCTATCGATCTTGCGAAAAGGAAGTTGAGATATGCGGGACACATACTCAGAGGCAGTGAAGAAGGGCTGTTGCAGTTGGTTCTGGAGGGAAAGGTGGAAGGGAGAAAAGGACGAGGCAGACGAAGAAGGAAGTGGGGGGATGATGCAAAGGAATGGGCAGGAACGAATAGTATGGGAGATGCAAAAAGGAATGCTGAAATTCGTGTTGGTTGGAGGAAGAAAGTGAGCGACCTTCAGTTTGAAGATGCAACATGATGATGATGGTGAACATATACTTATTTGTATTTCTTCTACCCAGCCAATGCGTAGAATTCTGAGGCAATGCCATAATTCGTAGCTCTTTAATCTTGAAAAAGGAGAAGGTATAGTTTTGTTGGTTTCGGCATTGAGTAAGCATGATTTTTGAACCATTTTACTAGATGAACAAATTAGCTTGTGAAAGCATGCAATATTTTCATCATTTTTAGTGATAATCATTGTCATTGCTACTATTATCATCTGGTTCAGCCACCCTTCCCTAAAAATGTTGATGACTTTGGAAGCTCAGCCCCATTTGAAAAGTCCATCATTGTATAATCTCTCATTTCGTGACTAGGCCATCATTACAAAATGAGCATGCCCAGTCATGTTGTGTTATGCTCGGTACGTTATCAATTTCTAAGGGTGCGGTTGAAAAATTTCATGAAGAGCCCTTCTTCCTAAGACTTCAGAACGACAACACTGCTGCGTGAATTGTGAAGATGAAAGTTTATATTCTATATCCTATATATTCTATATAAGTTTCTATTCTATATACTATATATTCTATGGAAGTTTCTATTCTAATAAAATATAATTCTTGCGCTTCTTTGAAAACTTTTTCATTATTACATTATCATCTGGTAAAAGAAGGATCTTGATGGCAAACTGCTTCTGGCGTTCTGCCTTTCTAGATTGTTATGTGGGAAAGGTCATAATGGGCAATGACGAACCCCAAAGATGGAAGAGGGAGAAAGGCTGAAACGAGAAAGAGAAATGAGATACAGTTTATTGCTTTTTGATTTGAAAGAGGATAAGAGGTTACTTAAATATCAATCTTAAAAATAGAGCCTTGAGCTATGTCCAAATCAAGAACTAAGATCTTTTGACGATTTCTCTCTCGCATTTGAGGCTAAACTTTAGACACTGACAAGCTTTCTGCCTATAAATCGGTGTCTATGTAACCATACGACATGATACGATTCCCTTGAATCATGAAGAGACGGTGACTCTCCTCACATTGACAGGAAGCTTAGATGAGGGTGTACTCAAACCATTGACGAATTGGAGGTGATTTTTTTAGCTTGTTTCTGAACTAAATGGTAATCTGAAATCCCCTGAGAGCTTCCTTAGCTCTCCTGTGGAATGACAGCCCCCCCCCCCCCCCCCAGAGCAGTAAGCAAAGAGTGGCTTCAGTTGCGAATCGACATAGCAGGCAGCCCGGGATTATACACCAGCTGATGATTCAGCCTACAAATGCACTGCCAATGGGTTTGGGCCTCTGTACTATCTAGCAGGAGCCTGCAGTGCACCATTTCCATCTGTACCCTCAGGTACAGCCAGGGAACAGACTGGCAAACCAGTCTCCCGCAGTCCCTGTTCACAATGACAAACCAACTACAAGCGCCGGTATCTCTACCCTAGAGCAGAAAGTGACATAGTCACTGAAGGCACCAAAATGTAGAGCGGGGATAATGCCCCGGACGATGATTCAGGTTCGTTCTGATACTTCGACGGTTTAGACTCAGAGACAGAGAAAATAGTCATTCTATAATCCGATGATGGTGATGATGATGATGATGATGATGGTGATGATGATGCTGATGATGCTGATGATGCTGATGATGCTGATGACAGTGATAGCAATGATGATGATTACGAGGGTGATGATGAGGATGATGATGATGACCGTGATTGTAATTATGATGATGAGGAAGATGATGATGAGGAAGAAGATGATGAGGAAGATGATGATGAGGAAGATGATGATGATGATGATGGTGATGATGCTGATGATGATAATGATGGTGATTATGGTGATGACAGTGATTGTAATGATGATGCTGATGATGATAATGATGGTGATTATGGTGATGACAGTGATTGTAATGATGATGATGATGATAATGATGGTGATTATGGTGATGACAGTGATTGTAATGACGATGATGAGGAAGATGATGATGATGATGCTGATGATGATAATGATGGTGATTATGATGGTGATTATGGGGATGACAGTGATTGTCATGATGATGATGAGGAAGATGATGATGATGATGATGATGATGATGATGGTGATGATGATGATGGTGATGATGAGGAAGATGATGATATGATAAGCCATGATACTTCTATTGTAAGGGGTCTGGGGTCTAGATTACACCATTTCTACCTTGCCTCCCCTTCTAGAATGTAAATAACTATCAATGTTGGTACCGACAGGCCTTGGAAAGCAGGCCTTTATAAAAGGCGAAAAGCTTTCATTCTTAACGAAATGATGAGACATATTATTTTCACGTTCTCCATTGCCATGAATGGCGGTTGGCAGAAGCTTCCATTTTGTATAATAGACCGTAGATGAGCTATTTTTGGGGGAGAGAGTAGGTAAGGTACCTCCCGCCCAATTTTTAATCGATAAATTTTCTGAAAGAAGGTCGTGAAAGAAAGTGGGTTTCCAAGGGGTCTTCCAGGAAGTGGTTTGTAGGAAAAGAGATGGTTACTTTGGCGAGGGGTTCGTCCCTCTGCCAATCTCCTCTTCGATATCACAAACGAGGCGGATTACCCAACTGGGCAAATGGTGAGTTGGAGGGGGCAACAGGGCGGAACACAAAGCAGCTTTTGGAAGTATAGCTCTACAAGTCATGGCAGTTTCCTTTGGTAAGCATAAATCACACACGCCAACTAGATTTGAAAATCAACATTTGACATGCGAAAGTCCCGATCTATGTGATATTATATTTGATCGCTAGCACTCCATTTTCTATCACAAAGTGCAGGCCTAAGTAGCTCGGAAGCATTCTTAGAAATACTCAAATCACGGTTAACGACTAGCGGGTCACTTTATGCAGGCGCAGATCCAGGAAAACTAGAGGGTCGTGCTCAAAACAATTTGAATGAGTCCTTTAGAGTTTATGGGTCTTGTTATCCAGTTAGCAACTTAAAAAGACTTATTCGTAATAAGATAAAACAGAGATATCAGCCGTTCGCCTGATTCTAGCATTATGTAAATGTGACTTTACGACAAAATGAAAACAGGAAGAAATCACATAGGCCTATTGCGCAAGAACGGGTCATAAAAACAGTTAAATTCCGGATTTCGCTCTCCACAACAAAAATGTTTATTACTGGAGAGCAATTAGTGGCTGCCAAGTGAATGTATGGGCACATGCCTGGGAGGGCGAGCGTTGTCGCATGCCCTCCCCCCACTGAAAGCCCTGATGAAACACCCTTTTTGAAACGTTTTAAAGATTGGGACTTCTTTGTCTGCAGTGGTAAATTTCACCATAGATTTTGCCCTAGGAAACTTACCGTTTCTGATACATAGGTCATAGTCGTAGGTTTGGGTGCATAGATGCATACAAGGGAAGAGCATTTATTGCTGGTAACATTGTTTTCAGCCTCTTTATAAACATACCTTACACTTCTTAGCTTGTTCAGAACATAAGCTATCCTGAACAGGAATGGAATATTGAAAAACATGAACTAGTACTCTGAAGATAACTACTATTGCCTACTTCTTGTCACTGGAGATCTGTCAATCCTCCCTTCAGCATTTTTAATAAAGCAAAGCTCAAAGTGAAATTCCTTAGAAGTTAACCATTGAAATTGATACCTGATTCATGCTTGGGATGGAGGCTGCATTCGAATAAAACATTCTTTTTGTGCTGCACACAAACTATCGTCAGCATTTGCCGTTTATTTGTATTTGAATTTTGGTGTGGGGTCTCTAAGTAGTGATGCAAAGTATTTGAAATTGTTAAATCGACTCACTCATCATCTCATTTGCATTGGCCAATAAAGGCGTGCCTGAGTCAAAGTGATTATGAACCTGATTTTCCAGTCTCAATGCTACTTTGTGAAATCAGCTCAAGCTATTTCGTCCTGTCTGCCAGCTGTTTTGCAAAAAAGACTGCTACTAACTGCGAACCATGAGGACAATGAAACAATAGCATTAAGCCTATTTATTGGTCCAATGACAGTTTTTGCCAAATAGCAAGGCAGTCTGTCCTCTTTTCGCTTGTGCTAGACTAGGGAACCTCTTTGCTGATTTAGAGCGCCACTTCTTCGTCACCTTCCTTGTGACTTTCCGCACCAATCAGATTGACCAAGCTTTGTTGTCATCCGACCTGGCACCTTCATACACAGGCACATGCCATGAAGGGCAAATGAAGGGAGTCTTGTGTAATTTTTGCATAAGATCTAGCGTAAGGCTACCCCCTGATTAATCCAAATATCTATTATGTGACGTCAAGTTCTTTGAGCTTCGATTACATGACTAAGGGGCATGTACTGGGGCTCAACACTAGAGATTTTGATGCAAATAGTCCTTAGAATGAAAGCTAGCTCTGCGCTTTTCCATGGTGAGATTTGCGTATTATGAATACGCAGATAGACTGTCATTTTCCAAGGTATGGTCTCAACACGGGACGAAGGTTAGGCTTCAGTCAGCTACTAAATTCTTGACACTCATCCAAGCCACCCTACGTATTTTCATAAAAAGAAGTTTTACTATAGACGAGTGACATTGCTATTCTCGTAGAATGACATTGATTGCTTATAGATTGAGTATAGCATCGCTGTTGGTAGCATGTTACTTCTGTCAACATGGAATTAACTATGATGCCAATACCCTAGCAAAGCGGTAGAGACGAATGATAAATTTAGTTAGAGTTTCAAACCGCAATTGTAAGAAAGCTATAAATACAGCTGCATGTAATATCAGCTTACTTTACAGTTCCAAGCAGGCAAGGAAATATCTACTACGGTTTCGTTATAATAACTGCTTATAAAAGAAAGTAATTGTTGTCAAGTATTGTCACCTAGGAGACTCTGTCGGTCTTCATTTGAAGGCGCCCTTGAAATAAGCCACGCCTATACCAATGACAATGGCAAGCACCACAACTACAGCCACAGCAACGGCAATCTTCCTTGAAGAGCAACAGCCTAGGAAAAGGACATAACTGTTAAATACTACCATCAGATTTGCAAAGAGAGGGAATGGTGGCCAAAAGACGCCCTTCCATGGAGGTCATGGGAAGTTTCTTATTGTTAGAGTTAAAAGTTATGGTTAGGGTTGGATTTAGGGGAGTTATGCTTACAGTGTGGGCTAGGGTCAGGGTCTGGGTCAGGGTTAGTGTTAGGGTTGGATTTATGGCAGTTAGGCTTACAGTGTGGGTTAGGGTTAGGGTTAGGGTTGGATTTATGGCAGTTCGGCATACAGTGTGGGTTAAGGTCAGGGTCAGGGTCAGGGTCAGGGTTAGGGTCAGGGTTAGGGTTAGGGTTGGATTTATGGCAGTTCGGCTTACAGTGTGGGTTAGGGTCATTGTCAGGGTCAGGGTTAGTGTTAGGGTTAGGGTTAGGGTTGGATTTATGGCAGTTCGGCTTACAGTGTGGGTTAGGGTCAGGGCCAGGGTTAGTGTTAGGGTTAGGGTTAGGGTTAGGGTTAGGGTTAGGGTTGGATTAATGGCAGTTTGGCTTACAGTGTGGGTTAGGGTCAGGGTCAGGGTCAGGGTCAGGGTCAGGGTCAGGGTTAGTGTTAGGGTTAGGGTTGGATTTATGGCAGTTAGGCTTACAGTGTGGGTTAGGGTAAGGTTCATTGTCAGGGTCAGGGTCAGGGTCAGGGTCAGGGTTAGGGTTAGGGTTAGGGTCGGATTTAAGGGACTTAGGCTTACAGTGTTGGTTAGGGTCAGGGCTAGGGCTAGGGTCGGCTAAGAGCTTGATTTGGTTCAAGGTGGGGCTGAACTTTTTGTCAGGGTGGATTTATATTGAGTTGAATTTAGGGTTGTGGTGATCGTTTTGGTTAAGATTAGGTTAGATTTTGGGTTGGGGTTATGGTGAGTATTTGGGTTAGTGTTAAGCTATATATTATGGTGTAAAAATATGAAGAATTGATATATTTCATGAGAATGTTTTTTGGTCCTTTGCTCGGTTCATTTCTGTCCTTTGAGAAATTACTACGTCGTACTTCAATGCGAAGAATAGGTTTAGTTGCCCAAGGGCTAATTGGTATGTAGCTTGCTCTTTAATGCGATAGTCCGGGCAAGATTCAAGCTCATATTTCACTAAGACTGAGGACTGGTATTGCTTCTATGTATGATATTAGTAGCAGCAGATTTATTCTTTTGTTTTGATTTTTCTTTTACTTGTGTACCTTATTTCCTATTTTCATTATCCCTTTTACAACATTTCCAACATCGTTGTCTTCTGACCGTGCATAAGCGCGTTGAGAAAGGAGAGCCAGCAACATATTTATTTGATAGAAAGCGCAGCTTGATAATCAATTTCGACATAAAGACCACGACCAATGCAAGAGCCATTTTGATAATTTTAGTTTATGTTGACATGACTATGAAGGTGACAGTATTCGAAGTTGACGATCCGGTCATGACATGCTAATTAACTTATAGAAGGCTGTTTCGATTCCATACTACGACAGTCATCATCAGTCATAGAGAGAAAGGAAAAAATTTCAAGTTAAGCACTCTATTAAACAAAGAGATGATTCAATTTCTGTAGGTTTACTAAAATTGTCAAAGTGGCTCTTGCATTGGCCGTTTTCTTTATGCTGTAGCTCCATGTAATAACAGAAGTAGGAAGCTATTCAATGATTGGCGGACTAGACAGTTAAGATTCATGGGAGGCTTGGCAAGGAAAAGCGGTCTGGAGAATTTAGCAGCTGGAGAACTTGTAAATTGGATGGAAAAGGGAGCAGGGGACGAAGGCGAATGCTTTGGATGGCCAGTCTAGTTCAGTGGATTCAGGAAAGAGGCATAAGGGCCTGATAAACAAAAAGCAAACAACAGAATTGTGGCACTACGTGATAGGCACGGGCGCATGATATGGCAGCTAGGAAGAAGAAGGAGGAGTCATATAAGCAGAAGGACCAAGCATTGCTCTATGTTCGTCGCTTTTCAGTGTCCCAAAATTTGCCCCTCGGATGATGGGTAGGAAACACAAAGGACTGGTAATAGTTGGGGACTTAAGGTGCAATTGCTATTTTGTTGTTCAAATGGCGCAGCTGCAAGATTTCACTCGAGCTCCTTCCTTTCTGGTATTACATAAGTTAGCAATTAATTACCTGACGATGGGAAGGTTGTCTGCTAGTTGATGCTAGTTGATTCGTGGGGCTAATTGACTCCACAAGGTGGCAAGAGATTGTAAGCTTCTTCGATGCGAAACCTCGGTTGAAGCACGTGTTCTGAAACGACGAAGCAGGTGCTATGAATGAGCAATGCCAACCAATCACGTTGGTAGAGAGAACGATTACACCGTTGCAGTGAAACCGGCGAGATGCATGGTGTGAGGACAGGTTTGGGAGTTGTGCACTGTTTGAATACTTTATTCTCATTACAGGCAGCTTGTCAAATGTACCATTTACAAACTGCATAATGCATCCCCAAGCAAATAATACGAGAACAGCGTAAACTTTGATACTGTCATCCATGCCGGCACATTTCTGATGAGCCATATTCCGTGGAGAGGAAGAGGGCTATTAAGCAAATTCTTTTTTAATTTTAGGAAGCAAAGAATGGCCTAAGACCATGTAGCTCACTATAGGCTAGTGGGGGCTGTTGTGAGGTCATCGGAGATGGTTTCCAGCCTTTGTAGACTATTTTCAGGTTTTCAGATCTACTACCCAGTAAACCCCTGAATAGTCAGGATGAATAATAATAATAATGGATATAATATGAATGAGGGTAGCGTAATGGGTTCCCATTATGCTTGTAAGTGTTTTGCAGTCATACACAACGTGTTTTACTGAGTACATCCAAAACAGTAGCTGTGTACATTTCGCTTGCGTTTTCAGTGAGTTATATTAAGGAAAGGTCATGGTGGCCTATTTTTTTTTCATCAAGTCTTTCCCTCAAATGTGCTTGGAAGGAGTACAAACATTGACAGTTTAGCCGGAACTCCATTGTGCCAGACGCCTTCAAATGCCTTGCGAATATCGAGAGAGATCACTCTGCTCTCACCTTGGGGGTCTATGACGATGGACCATACATGAAGATTACCAAAGGGAAGATCACAAGTAGACCTGGCCTTTCGAAAGCCGTACTGGTGATCAGAGAGAAGATGGTTTGTTTCTAGGAAGGAAAGGAGTTGTTTCATGATGATGGTCTCCATCGTTTTAGAGGTAAGTAATAGTGATGGCAATGGAACAGTTTGTTAAAAATATGGGCAAGTTCAGGAGCACCGGTTTTGAGAACTACTGCTGGAATACCATCTGGGCCTTAGACTTTGAAGTTTCAAGGTGGAGAAGGGGTTTTCGGATTTTTCGTGTGGAGAACATAATGGGTGACATTGTGAATTTTGAAGGGGGAAGTGATGTGGGTAGAACTCTTGGTCCTCCAGGGTGCAGTTAGAGGCAAATACTGACGAAAAAAGATTGGCCTTGAATGAAGGAGTGGTACAAAAGGGTCAGAGTTGTTTTTAGTGGAGGGAAAGATGATTGGCAAAAGTTTTGGGAGACAAAAGAAGCGAGAGCCAGCCTGGCTGGAAGCGATGTATGTATGTATGTATGTATATATATGAATATATATATATATTATATATATATATATATACATCAATATCATATAGAGGGTGCTGTCTTCACCACCATATAGTGCTCTATGTACAAAGTACAGAGCGTTGATAGCAGAAATGCAGAAAAGGAAAAGACCGATTCTCTGTTACTCTGAGTTTCGTGCGAAGGCACTCGTCAGACAGACTATAACTGAATCACATTCCGAATTACATTGATTTTGAAATAAATGAACGGGTTTAAGAAAATATATATGTATATATATATATATATATATATATATATATATATATACATATATATATATATATATATATATATATATATATATATATATATATATATATATAGTGCACGAGTAGAAGATAGCAGAAGCTCCTGCAGAAAACAGGCATCGACTTGGCTTTCTGCGAATTATCAGTGCTAACTAGTTTCGTCCATTCAGATTGGCAATTTGGCATTAGCCTTGATACTTTTCACTAACAAATGAACAATTCTGAAATGGACAATTTAATACCTGTTGAGAAACATTTCCTAATGATAATTATAATTGGAGCGTGATGTTGTCGATGCGATAATCGAAAATATTAGAAGTGGAGAACATAGCACTATGAGGTACTGGAAAAACGTGGAAACGCCTGGATCATTCATTTGCATAATTTTTCCTAATTCGGTCGCACAGTAGATTAGCCAATTACAGATTACAGATATTATAGAAATTATTAATCAAAATTATAGATCAATCAAAAAGTACAACAGAATGGCTTTGCTACAATATTTGATTCAGAAAATTTGATCGTTTCCTTTGGCAGCTAGCCACCCTCTCCTATTGAAATTCGCTTCCAATGAAATTCGCTTTGACGTTTCATTGATCAGAGAATTAGTATATTCTAAACAGAGTTGTAATACAATCATATTCTCCTGAAGGAGGCCCGATTTGGTCGACACGCGTTGAGAATTTAATAAATTGCTAAGCAATATCGTAGACGTCTTTTTTTCTTGTTTATCTACATGTATTTTTATATTGTACTGAATATATAAAAATATATATATATATATATTTATATCTATATATAAGCAGATATGTATAGATATATATCTATAAACAAGTACATATATATACATAAGCAAATAGTTATATGTGTACATGTAGATAAACAAGAAAATATGTATTAATAAATGTATTTGTAAATAATAAAGTTTCTATGTTTTTATCTATATGTAGATGTTTGTATATATGTATATATACAAATAAATATATATATATATATGTTGAAAATTTGTGTTTGGCCATGCCTCAGATAAAATGTAAATATCAAATAGGCTACTTTATAAATATAAAATAAGCGAGGAATCGCGGGGTTTGCATTATCACTGATGAAGCCCTCTCAAGGCGAAACGTCTGAAGTAATCTATCAATAACTCTGCCTTAAAGAGTAGCCTATTTTATATTCATATATATATATATATATATATATATATATATATATATATATATATATATATATATATATATATATATATATATATATATATATATATATATTATATATATCTATATGTATGTATATATATATATATATATATATATATATATATTATATATATCTATATGTATGTGTGTATGTATGTATGCATATATATCTATGAACATTTCTTTCATTTTACTGCATCGCTGACGTTCATTAATGTGTCATATTTTCTAGAGTTATCAAAGCTTGTGCAAGAATTCTCCTACTTCTTAGAAGCCAGCTCACAATCTTCCCTAAGTGAAAGCCTAAAACTTGGTACCTTTGACAGTAAGCAGTAAAGCAGAGAAGGACCTATGGGTATTCATTGCAATTCGCCATTCTACATCAACTTGCATCGCTGGCGAATTGACAGCGAATATCTGTCATGGATTTCTGGTACTGTAAACAGCTACAACTGATGTAAGTATACGTTCTCATTGGCTCTGTTTTGCGGAAAATTTACTAAGACTATTAAGTTTTTGTAGCAAAGAGTTGACCGTCTGCTACCATTTTGTTGAATATGCAAGGCTACCTTAGTGCTTAGACAGTTGCTCGCACTTTTAGAGCCCTATATTTAGATTGACTTCTCTTTGAAATGAGGAAAGTGGCTACCCCTCCGTAAGTCTAGGCTCGGGAGCCATAAAATGTGATGAAATGGAGAATGAGGACTAGACTACTGCTAGGTAAGTCAAGCTTCTCAGTGTCATTAATGGCCTTCTAATGCAAGGAAGAACGCACAAAGCCAGCGTTAATGTTGTGAATCAGATTATGATATATCGCGCAAATCTTTCTGTTTGAATGCCACCTGCATATCTTAGCCGGCCTACCAACCAATAATGTCCGCTTTGTCGAAAGGTTTGCGGGACACTACTATTGCTGCCATCGCAAATGCCTCGCTGGATATTGCGTTGTCCGTGTCCAGTGCTCTGATGTTAAACTAAGACTTCCTATTCTCGGACCAATCTCAAATATGTTCATCAATTGCAAAGTTAGCTAGCTTTTTTCTTTTAGACTTGGATTCATAAGTATTTCTATTGTGCCCTGAAGGTTATGTAAACTTGGGCAAAGAGAATTTCCCTTCGCGTTATCCAACGTAACTCACGCTTTGAGATGAGCTATCTGCTACATCTGTGTTTTCAATTGCCTCAAAATATATTAAGATCGCATTTAGACTTATTCTGATATCTAAGGCAGTTTCCCTCGAGAATTTAGTAAGTAGTTGGTCAAGAGTAACGTAGGACTGAACAAAGTAAGCCACATTTTCGAGTCTTTTAAAATGGCGGCTGCTTTTCAGTAAGCATTTTGAACGTCACAATATATCCCGTTCGTTTCTAAACAGGTTGCCATAAATGCTCAAGCTTCTACATTGTAGCTTAGAAATAGACGTCGTAGGATGTTTGCAGTCCTGTGCTTCTCTCGCATGGAATTATTATTGCCGTGCGTTGTCGTCGCCTTGTGCATGATGGTTGACTAAGCGCTAAGTCGAACTGTTGCGATTTCACGAAATGATCCCCTCTCATTTCTCTCTTCCCAAGTTTGTGAAACCAGTAATGCTTAAGGGGATTTAAATGGGTCTAATTCATTGTGAAAATGTTCCAGCTAGCTCAACTTTTTGCAGTGGTTCCTGTCCCGCAGCCATTGCTAAAAGCTCTTCCCACGCCGTCCGACATTAAGTTAGAGCTGACCAATTGCAGCGAATGGTTTAAGTTACTTTCTAAAAACATTCTTGGGTAATGTTGGCAGATTTTTAATCTTGCTCAAACTGCGATGGATTTATTCAATCTTCCTAGCATGGTTTTGGAGTGAAATTTACTTCATACCTGAATGAAGATTAGAATCCGATCCCGACGGATATCCATCTTCGTACGTCATCGTTCCTTCTTCTTTTTTTATAAATTGCAATTGGCCTTTCCAAAATCAGTGTTTTTTCTAGTTATTTATTGTAGCCGCTGAATATCTGTAGTCTCAATCACGTTGTATCGCTCTTTTTGCAGACGGTATAGAACGCACTACGCTAGATTTGATCAGAGCTCTAACGACGCCTGGCACCTAAATTCGCTACCACCCCGTATATATTTACCATGAACGTCATTTTCCTTTTGTCATTTCGACCATTCCTAGCAGACTTAGCCTTATTCCGCGGGAAAATCCTATGGCTGGACTCTCGTCCGGAAAGTTTTGGCTTGAAATGAGTCCGGTTGCGTCATGCGCATGCCCAGCCGACTTTGTTGTACGCCGTATGCCGTCGGAAAAACCCATCGACTGGCGTAGACAGCGGGAATTCCCCGAAGCATTGGAGTTTTAGCCGATCAAGTTGGTTAGGAGCTCACACGTTCGACTACCTCCTGCCATCGGAAAAAACCCTCGCCTGCATTGGACAAAGGGAATTCCCCGAAGCGCTGGATAACACCTGCTTCGGCCGTACCGAGCTAACACTTGCAAGTTGGTCAAGTTGGCCGCAGATGAAGTAAGCGAAAAAGACGCTCGTAGCTACCTAAGGTAAGTTGCATTTAAATTATCGTTTGATGATTTTCATATAAGTTACCAACATCTAGCTACATGATATGATTTTAGCGTTACGTGAGGCTTGCCGTCAAGTGTCTCCGTCACGCAGTCCTATCGTGCCACGTCGACCATACTCAAGGGAAACCTTATGAAAGAGATGTTTGCAGCTATCTAAGCTTATGTAAGTTGCAATCATATGCAGAGTTTGTCATTCTCAACTCCTTCCACTGAATCCCAAGGAAGCTTTGACTTTTTTGATTTGGTATCAACGTTTTTACGCAAATGTTTGCCGCTTTCGTATCGAATCTACTACCTTTGGATTTTTGAGAAACGCTTCTTTGTCAATTAATTCTTGGTTCGATTATTTCATCTGCTTGGCCTAAATAAGGAATCTTTACTAGTAATTTTACGCACTGCCCTGTGTTCTTATCTTGTATTTTCATTGGCGCACTGTTTGCCCGCTATTTAGCCGCCCAATAGAATCCTTTCAAATAACAATGCATTTAGAATACATCACCCTTGATTTTCATCCACGTTGCTCGTCGATAATCCCATGCAGCAAATTCAACTCCGAGCGTTCTCATTTGTCACTTAAAAAAAGTGCGGATCTAAAAGTGTATGAATGAAGACTTGATTTTCACCTTTATTTTCAATCAGCAATTGATAAATATTCTAGATTTAGGTATGAATTGGTGCCAGATTGCAAGTTTGGCGCTAACGAAGGATGGGCCTAGGTTTTCTTGGTTATGGTTCTCTTGTATCTTCTTAGAGTGTCATTTGAAAGGCCAGATTAATTCGGTGCAGCACGTCTGAGCATCATTCGTTCCATTAGCCCCACTAGTTGATTCCTATTGCACTGTTTGGAATTTCTGCTTATAATTTTCATACCCGAGTGCCTAATGTTGTACTTATCGTAACAGTTTCACCTTCACTGTCTTCCTTGGCATCACATCTCATCGTTCTGCGTCGCAAAGTGGTTTTATAGCTGCCTGTCTTTTGGCACCTTGACTGCAAGACTGCCAGCATAATTACTACGCATCTTTGGTACCTTGACTGCAAGCCTTGTGCTGAATTCATTAGCGATTCCTTGATTTTTTATAAAGTTTTTGTTCACATTGTGATATTTGCACGTCTCCCCTCGTCTTGAGCTCCTTTGAACATGGACACAGACATAATACCGCAAACGATTCGTATCGCTCGCCCTGGACAGATTGCTACTTCATGAGTTAGACCTTTTCCCTAGGCATCATAACCGCGTTCGATATACTGGGAGCATGCCACATTTGATTGACCAAGTAACTGCTAGAATTTAGGCTCTTAGATAAAAGACATGAGGGGACATCTTGACATAAGGGGACATCTTGACATAGGACATAAGACATAAGAATTTTCATTTTTACCAAAAGAAGAATGCTCAACTTGATGAAGCAGCTATGTAATCAAATGTTGGCCATCAGCCACATGGATGGGGACGAGTCTAAAAGCTGAGCCAATGCATGAATTTTTTGGACAGAGTTTATTGAAAGGCTATTTCCACGTCATAGCAATTGCTCTCGCGATTTTGGTCACCAACCATTGATAACATGCAGCCTTTGTTGTACCCTGCACATCATCGCTAGCTTCCTTTAGATTAATCTGCATTACTACTGCCATCTTTAGGCTTCCTCCATGCTAATTGACAGTTTGCACATATTGTTGCCATAAGGATCAATAGTAATTACCTAAGATTCTATGTTGCCTTGCACAGATCTAATAACCAAAGATGCCAGACTGTCCTAAAACGAAAGAAATGCAGAAGACTGCTGCAGCTAGCAGTAAGACTATAAGCAGGCCACCAGGCCACGAAGATCCACACCCATCTGGACCGGATGAGCTTTCAAGGTATGTCCTGTATCCGTCGCCCGTGGTTATTCACTCTTTTTAGACGAAAACTTGTCAGTTATATTTTACTGTTTCGGTAGCCCTGGATGCCCTTGCAGATGTTAGGAGCATTTTCCAGGTAGGGACTCATTTGTGAGTAAGCAATTCTTTTGGCTAGTATTTATTGCACTTCGGCATGCTTTCATATTGGCCAATGGCCATTATGAAGCAAGAAAGTAGTGGATTTTCATGAAGGGTAGCTTTTTCCAACTCTTCAATAAATGTCAATTGCTCTTTGGAAGTTTCTTTCTGATCAGAGTATGCAAAATTATGATATTGTGGAAACTTGGAAATGCAATGAACATTGCTTCGCTTGTGCTAGCTTCTTTCTATAAAAGCAAAGACTTGGGTATCTTGTATAATTGGGCCTGGAACTTTGGTACCTTGTCATGACACTAGCAGTGGGTCTTCACTAGATCCCCTTTGATGTAAGTAGACAGTCCCCCGAGGCGTTTACTTCGGAGCGAATTCTCTCGCTTTTAAACTCAAGGAAACTGTCGACTGTTTGCAGTTTCAAGCGTTACAGACCTGGCAAATATAAACATGCCCATTGCTTTTTTTACTTTACCACGAAGGTGGTCAAACTCGCCGCTGGCAGTTTAATGTTGACAGATTTACATACGGTCCAAGACGTTTAAAACTGACCGATAGAGCGAGGAGCAACTTGCTAACTCTCCCCCCTCCAAT
Organism: Pseudorhiza aurosa; assembly: GCA_964026355.1. NCBI lineage: Eukaryota > Metazoa > Cnidaria > Scyphozoa > Rhizostomeae > Lychnorhizidae > Pseudorhiza > Pseudorhiza aurosa. The sequence goes on along the minus strand of OZ032117.1, from coordinate 2,138,526 downwards.
CCTCCGCCCCCTCCCCCCCCCCCCCCCCCGGACCCTAAAAATTCCTCTCTACTGTCTGTCATTAGTAAGACCGTCCTTGCAGCTTATCTAAATCATGGATATTGTGATGACGTTTTCAAAGCCTCTACTGCAAGTCGCGGGATGACGTCGCGCATGATAAGAATTCACAATTCTCTTTGTCTGCTCTAATAATCACAAAACACATTTAGGCACTACGTCATAATGTCTTTTCATTCTTCATGCACTCATTGCTTTTCTTCATTTCTTTTCAAGGTCTACTGAGACGCCAAAACATTGAAGGGACGGACCGATGTTTGCTGTAAGGATAGGGAGAAAGTTGATTCGGATATTGTTGTATTTGCTGTTTCACGCAAGTTTTGTTGCTGGAGGCATTTATCCTGTTGGCTTGTAAAGCAAGTGTGTCTGTCTCCTGTCCCACAGAAGATCGCCGCCATTCTATATGCAACTTTGGAAATGTGGAAATTATTTGATAACATGGACTAATGAAAGCAAACGTTAGGATTTTTTCGCCTATTTTTTGTCTCACTTCACCGAGTTGTCTCTGACCTGTTGTCACTTTGTGCAGTACCCAATCCACGAACTTCATCCCACAAATCATCATTCATGCTAGTACCCTAGAACATTGAATTTATGGAATTTCTTGCCTTCTTCTTGCTTTCCTGAACTTGCGTTCATCGGCGCTGAGTTTGAGCTGCAGCAAAGAGCTCGGAATCACAGAGATTCGGATTATAGAGATTTTTTGTCAGGAGATTTTCTCAAAGGGACCTGAAAATTTTGTTCGAATTACACGAGTTCGAATCAAACAGAGTTGAATGTATTATACAGATATCTCATAAGTCATAACGTTATACATTTTAACAACAGTTAAGAAATGCCCTTTTATCAACATATTACGTAAGCCTTTATAGTCATTCTCGTCAATGTAGAGCTTATTAGCCAGCCGTGGCCCTCTTGACATGCTTCCTCCAGTTGTTCCTGTCCTGAGCAAGTCTCGCAGTCATTTGATTTCTAAGGTGAGTCTTTTTTCTCCCTCTACCTCGCGTACCCAAGGAGCAAGGTTTTTTCGAGGCATACTTTACTAAGTTTACATCTGATGAAAGATAGGGGGAAAGCATAAATCGTCTTCAGCAGACTGTCATCATAATTTATCTTTCGTAACAGATACTTTTAACAAAATGATAAGAAGGCGAGTTGAGGCGCTCCAAATATGGTGCCACAGGAGAATGCTAAAGATCAAATTTACAGATAATGTCACAAATAAGAAATAAGGGAAAATATGGCGGTGAAGGTAGAAGACGATTGGGGGGGGGGGGGCTATCGATCTTGCGAAAAGGAAGTTGAGATATGCGGGACACATACTCAGAGGCAGTGAAGAAGGGCTGTTGCAGTTGGTTCTGGAGGTAAAGGTGGAAGGGAGAAAAGGACGAGGCAGACGAAGAAGGAAGTGGGGGGATGATGCAAAGGAATGGGCAGGAACGAATAGTATGGGAGATGCAAAAAGGAATGCTGAAATTCGTGTTGGTTGGAGGTAGAAAGTGAGCGACCTTCAGTTTGAAGATGCAACATGATGATGACGGTGAACATATACTTATTTGTATTTCTTCTACCCAGCCAATGCGTAGAATTCTGAGGCAATGCCATAATTCGTAGCTCTTTAATCTTGAAAAAGGAGAAGGTATAGTTTTGTTGGTTTCGGCATTGAGTAAGCATGATTTTTGAACCATTTTACTAGATGAACAAATTAGCTTGTGAAAGCATGCAATATTTTCATCATTTTTAGTGATAATCATTGTCATTGCTACTATTATCATCTGGTTCAGCCACCCTTCCCTAAAAATGTTGATGACTTTGGAAGCTCAGCCCCATTTGAAAAGTCCATCATTGTATAATCTCTCATTTCGTGACTAGGCCATCATTACAAAATGAGCATGCCCAGTAATGTTATGTTATGCTCGGTACGTTATCAATTTCTAAGGGTGCGGTTGAAAAATTTCATGAAGAGCCCTTCTTCCTAAGACTTCAGAACGACAACACTGCTGCGTGAATTGTGAAGATGAAAGTTTATATTCTATATCCTATATATTCTATATAAGTTTCTATTCTATATCCTATATATTCTATGGAAGTTTATATTCTATATCCTATATATTCTATATAAGTTTCTATTCTATATCCTATATATTCTATGGAAGTTTCTATTCTATATCCTATATATTCTATGGAAGTTTCTATTCTATATCCTATATATTCTATATAAGTTTCTATTCTATATCCTATATATTCTATATATGTTTCTATGAGTGCTTTCCCCTCACTTCATCGTTGTAAACTGACCAGGAATTCTATTTTTCTCTCCAAACCTCGCTGCGAAATCACGCTCTCCCAGCCATTGGGCTGAATAAAATTCTTGCGCTTCTTTGAAAACTTTTTCAAATTCCCCTCAAAGTTTGACAAGCTGTGATGACGCGCTATCTCAATTAGTCTTATTGACTTACCGTTACAGACACTCCTTTCATATTGTAAATGCAAGGATGCGGGATCGATGATAGTGAATGACTTGTCAAACAGATGAGCTGTTGCGATCATTTCAATACACCTTTTGCAGCAGGGCTGCTGTATCAGTAACTGTTTCTTTCCTATTTTCGGGTGTTGAAAAATGCATCTTCAGAGCAATCATACAGCTTTCTAGGCTAGGCAAAAAAACAGTGTCCAGGGCCTTTTGATGTGACCACGACGTAAACTTCAGAGAAGACAGAACATTTGAGTGTCTCACTGAGGTGTCTTTAAACATTCTTTTGTGTGCATATACAGAACCCTTCCCAGTCGTCAGGGTAAGACTTTTAACTGCATCCGAGGATAAAGCTCTGTTCGGTAGTGGATGCTTGGCGTGTAGATTAGTCAACCTTATTCCCAAGTCCATCTTGACGGAGGACGGCTGTACCTACTACCCGTAGTGGCGCGATTGGCTTGACAAAGGCTCGATAACTCAATCGGCAGGTTTGGTGACACGAAGGGCATCCGGTCGTAAAGACCATTGCCGAATTACATGATAATGCAGACCAGATCAAATCTAGCTCATGATGAGGTATCTTCTTGAAGTTATGTTCAGTCAGGGGCGTCGTGGAACCAGTCAGGGGCGTTCAGGGGGGCCGAGTACCAATAATTTCCAACAAAATTTATCTTCAATTGTGTAAAACGTGCAAGAGATTACTGCACTTTAGTGGATTCGGAAACTTTTCCGACAAACCCGATCAAATTTTTGACAGGAGAGCCGATTGCCCCCAGCCACAACGCCAGTGTGTCCAGTAATAACTGTTGTAAAGCTGTGAGAATCAACAGGGTCTACTTTGAAGGAGGATGATGCCAGGCATTGGATGGGGTGGAGTAGACCAATCCGCACCTGCGACCCCAAGCATGCGGGGAATAGAGCCAGAGGAATAGAGGCCTTTTTGTTGGCGAATCCTGTCACTACCTGCACCGAGTAGAAATACTATCTCCTTCGCCACTTTCTTACCATGAAACGAAGTCAAAGTTCCTTCCCTCACCATCTTTGGTGAATAGGGTGGCGCCCGTCTCCGTTTTATCAGCCTGTGGGCCACAGAGCTGTGCAAGCACCGTGAATGCAACAGTTGGGGGCTGGTAGCCATACATACATCTGGTAGCACTGTGCGTTTAACTCCCCTGCTCTTTCTCAAACTACTGAGTGCTTAAAAGGGAACTACCATGTACCATTTTTCAAGTTTTTTTGTATTACTCGACCGGGTATCGCATCCCGATCTACTGGTGTACAAAGCGAGCATTCAACCATTCCGCCATGGATGCAGTTATTATGTAGCACCTGCTAGACATATTTTTACAGGTACGATGACATGAACCTTAACTCGGATTTACCAATTTCAGACTGCTCAGAGTAACTTTGGGGTAACTAGATTCCCTTACGAAAGTGAGCGATTACATTTAAAGATGGTTTAGTGGTCGCTGGGTTAGTTGGCAGATCCCAAGACCAGTGTCCCGAATTGAATCTTTAGCTCAACGAGGAGGGTCGCCACTTCTTTGTTTGTGTTGGGCAGTGAAAGCGTCCTTTGGCTGAACCACATCTTACCATTGCACGCTCCAAATTCGCATCTTTCAATCATAAGCCCGTTCATTTTAGATGTTTGCATTACTAACCAGTACTCTTCTCATACTAGAAGGCTCCGTGGTCTAGATTTCTGCCATTATTCGCTGTACTATGCTGACGATGGCTAAGGCTAAGAGATCTTCAGATGACGTACCTATATTTTCGCTTCCTACGCAGCAATTGGATGGGATAAAATGGGAGAACATTTCCCTGGAGGTTTCGGAGTCTGCTTGTGCTTATGAAGTTTCAGCAATGACATGGAGCTGATTGAGATATTGATCATATAATGTGTTGCCTCCTCTAGCATCTGGAAGGACCTCAACTCGGTCTGATTGCCAATGAGGCCACCCTCTTTAGCTCCCATTTCCTTCCTTTGAAAGTACACGATGATGCAGTCTCCGATCGGATGTGGAGAGTGTGGAAATCTAACTGCAGCAGAACATTGAAAACGTGACTCTCTAAAGCATGCATCGAGCACACCCTGCTGTGTGGAACACAAACCTGGACTCTCGCCAAGACTCTATCAAAGCGAATCGATGGCTGCTACACTATATTACTCTGTAATTCTCTTGGATGGATGTTCAAGGACAGGTAGGCTCTGGAAGAAATCTACGGCGAACTGCAGAAACCATCAGAAATACTTTGGAAGAGGCGGCTTGAGTTTGTCGAGCACTGTTCTCGGAGCGAGAAGCAGCCAGTAGGGAAAATGGCACTCTGGCAGTCCTCAAACACTCCGAAGAAGGGACAGGGATGCAGACTCACACACATCAAGCAGATAGCCACAGATATCCCACATCTGGGCATTGACGAAATCGTCAATCTTGCTCAAAACAGAGCCGCGTGGAAGAAGGAGACCACACCTCCGGCAATACCAGCCGATCAATGATGATGATGATGATGATGCAGTGGTGGCGCTGTAGTTTAGCTCCCTGAATGTCCTCCCTCGTAGCGTAGGCGGTGTGGCTTCAGACTGTGTCTAGTTCATAACGTAGACACTGCCAGTGAGAAAACTAACCAGGACAAATCTCATGAAACCACTTCCCTAGATAGAACTCAGAGCACCGTCGCTGGTTTCTGATACACTAAAACAGATTATTCTTTGCAATTCTCCCTGCTTTGCACATTTCTTTTGGCTTCGTTGCTCGCTTTCGTCAAATTTAATGTTGCGATGATAAGGTATCCCTAGCTGAATACCGTGATTCCTTGAAAATAGGCTAACTCGAACAGTTGGTCCTTCTCTGCATTATGCTATAACACAGACCGACCTTGAAAATAGACCGAATCAATATCGACAGTCCGATGCCACTTTACCGTTACGATTCTACATGCAGCATTGCGAATCCCAGTGCTTTACTTAGGCTGTAAGAAGGTTCGTACCTTCTCGGATTTTGCTCATTATGCTATCTTCTCCTTGGGGCTCTGTTTTCAAAAATCCTTGAAAAGAAGCCAGTTAAATAATAGGCCATTAAATTTCACGAAACGATTGGCATCAGCTGCCTCTTAACTGCAAGTAATTATGGTACATAATACTTTCCGATATTTTTTGCAATAAGAATTACCTAACAATGCATAATCAAAATTTGATTCTTAAAATTATTTCAAAAATAGGCGCATCTTGCTAAAATACAAACTCATAATTAATTTCTTCCGTCTCTTTCTCTTGATTCGTCACTTAGACAGCATGCTGGCAAGTAGGATCCATCACTTTGCAGCAGCAATGGGTTTGGTCGAGTGTTCTCTTGAGATCCTAAAGATGTGTAGCCTTGATCGTACAGACTGCAGTAAGGTATTTGCAACAATTTGATGAACTCCCAAACCTCTTCGTATGTCCAGTCAAGAATAGACAAAATCCTCATAAAACTAGGCCAGTTTTGATCCGTAGGAGAGAAGGATCGAAGCCTTGAGGAATATGGATCATGGCGTCTTGTACCCATCAAGCAAGCTTTAATCCAAGGCTTATCTTTACGCAATGATTCTAGTGCTTCCTTCATCCCACTTTGAATGACTAATAGATCAAGATTATTTCTCATCGCTGTTTGTTTGATGAAACCTTCTGCCTCTGGAAATGGAGCTTCATTCTTTATGTAAAGAGCAACTGGCTTGTCTTGAAACCGGGGATATTTCATTTTCAGAGCCACTAGCCAAAGGTGTAAGGCGACAGTGCAGTCCTTGCCACCATTGAAACCAATGCAAACTTCATTTAGTTCATATTGATTAAATGCTTCATGGAGAACAGCAAATGCAGTCTTCACAGCAGAAGCCAAATGACTGTGGTTGGATGTCTTCAGCAACTCTTCTGCTGCCCCAATTGTGACTTGATCAACTAAAAAGAGAATGATCTATTTGTGACATTCTATCTGGGGCAATGTTTTTGGGCATAATACACTTATCATATCGAAAGCAACGTATCACTAGAATTCCTTTCAACAGGGCTGCTTCCCATTTTCCGTAATGGTAATAAATGCTTCCTTCATTAACTTTTATTCATATTGTTGCCAATGTTCAGATGCTTTCTGAGATACTTTCTGAGACTTTGCAAAGGAAGTTTTCGCATTAGTACTTTGGAATTGCAAGGCAGTATTTTGCTTTGCCGCAAGGTATCTCAGGGGCGGAAGACAGAACTACTTGTCAGAAGCAAGAGCTATAATCTCAGTGGATCTATCTGGTGGTGTGGCCGAGTGGTTAAGGTGCAGTACTTTGAACCATTCAAGGTCTACTCGCGTCAGTTCGACTCCCCGTTGTCGGAACCACTAACCACAAGCAAACAGTCAACTCAGCTGCCCATCCTTCGGAGGTCAGTGTATGAGTACTCAGAAGTAATTCTGAGGGTACAAGCAGTAATGCCGCAGGCCCACATCAGCTGTATAGATGCCACATACCCAGCTCGCGTTAACAAATAAAACTTGCTTTGCTTTGCTTTGCTTTGCCTATGCAAAGTCCCAACAAAGGAAGAAAGGAGAAAGCAAACGGCTAAGAGGAGGGAGAGAGATCAGAACAAGTTTATTGATCTTAGATTTGAAAAAGGTGAAAATCATAAAATAGCATAGCTTCAGAAACCCTCAAATCTTCCAGTATATATACTACGTGGTAAAAAGAAGACCTTTCCTTTGTTTGGAAATGAAAGACCCCATGATAGGAAGGATTGTTTTACTTGCCATCAGTAATACTGTTGAGCCTTCCAGGTCTGTGTCCTGGTTTAAACACTGCTTGGTACATTTCTCTTGAATTCTCTGAAAACTTTTTGACATAAAGTATTGATCCTGTTGGCAACTGCCTCACCAGTAGGTCATAGGCAGCCTCCAATGTACTCAGATTGCTCGACTCCAAAGTGACCTTCACTTTGTAATTGTTCTCATCAACGCATGGGTATGATCCTAAGTGCATGTTCTCGCTAAAAGCTGAGTCTACTTCACTCAATGCCTTTGCTATTTTTGACTCATCGACCGATACATAAAGCTTATACAGATAGACCTTACAATCAGGTGCGTGGAAAAGATGCCTAAATTTATTGAATGATGCCTCTAAGTATTCTGGGATCCCGGGGAACACATAAACGTTATGGATGTTTATAAGTGGAAACGAAACTTTGTCTTCTTCACTGCCATTTTGTGTGGGAAATTTGAGTGTAGCTGATGTTGGAAGCATCGCCATTTTCAAGATGGAGTCATTTACAACCGTATTCTCTGTATCACATAATTTTTGCAGCACATCGACCATCTCTCTGCTGCGTTCAAGGGACTCGTTGAACGCTTTGGCTATGCCGGATATCGTTACATCATCATGAGTTGGACCGATGCCACCCGACGTTAGGACTATTGAAAATTGTGACGAGAATTGTCCCACTTCTTCAGCTATACGATCGATGTCATCTGGGACAGTTGAAACTTTTGCCACCTTCACCCCCAGCGACCAAAGCTGGCTGAGAAGGAAACTGGAATTAGTATCTCGCGTGTGTCCTTTGAGTATTTCGTCCCCAACAATGATAATTCCTACGGTTTTCATGTCCATGACTGTTCTTTTGATCTTTTGATGCGACTGTGGGCTGCAGCTGCCCTGTTACAAGATACCTAGCTGCTTGTTTGGAGACCTCGTGCTCAAGTAGCCTCTCTTTCGTCTCCACATCCAGCAAGGTAGCTGGATAGAGAATTTCTCACTTGCAAAAATTGCATTTTAAGCAACACGAATCGTGCAAAAGGATTCCTAGCTACTTTCCCTCTTACCCGTATCAGTTGCACAGTGGTAGATTCATCGCTTTTGTGTGGTAGATTGTAGTTCAAGGCCTAGGTCGAATCGTACCAGAGAAATACCTACATGTTTCCTTTGCTTGGTACACAATGCTAACAGCTAGCCAGCTCCCAAGAGTAGCACTGCACTAGCCTAACTGTGTGACCCAAAGGCTAAGGTTAAGGAAGCAGAGATGGACTGTTCTGCCTGATTCACTAATAAGATGAGGGAATGAGCTTAGACCCCTTTTTTACTACCTGTCTCCACCAAATTTCAAAGGGTATTCAATATTTCCATTTTCAAGTAGAAACCCAGCTCTTGGAGACTCTTGAGCACCTCACCAGGCATATTTGAATGGGTCAGAATGAGAAGTGTGACATTCTGTCTCTCTGGAGCCTATCAGCAGGATGGAAATACGAAATCTCTAGAAATCGCAAGTCAGTGACGTCTTGAGTCAGTCTCTAAGGCGAGGTTTTCTTGTTCTTTTCTTTTTAGTGGGTTATGTTGAGGAAAGGCCATGGTGACCTATACAAAGCCCCAACAAAGGAAGAACGAAGAAAGCGAGCAGCTAAGAGGATAGAGAGATAAGATCAAGTTTATTTACATTAGATTTGAAAGATGGCAGGCAAGTTGTAGGACTCAGGAAAGCAAGAGGAAGGCAAGACGTTCCATAAGTTGCATGTTCTTGGGATGAATGATGATTTGTGAGATAGAGTTCGTGGATTAGGCAGTGAAACTTGGAAAGGGTGTGAATGAGTTGAGCTTCTGGTGGTCCTGACACGCCTCAGAGGGACTGGAATAATATCCCTGATCTCCTGAGAACAATGTCCGTTAAAGTATCTGTAAAAGATGGAAAGATCTCCAACTAAACGACGATGGGAAAGAGGTTGGAGCGATTTGGTGAGGTTAGGATTATTGATGAGACGAATGGCTTTGGACTGGACTTTGTCGAGAAGACAGAGAGTGGATTTTAGAGCACCACCCCAGACGTGGGAGCAGTACTCTAAAGAAGGACGGATTTGGGACGTGTATATAGATAGAAGGTGAGAAGGTGAGAAAAACCCACGGGCTCTGGCGAGGAAACCGAGCTTTTGAGATGCATGTTTAGCAAGGGAATGGATGTGAGTTTTCCAAGTGAGATTAAATGAAAGAGAAAGACCAAGTTGTGTGAAAGAAGCTGAAGTGTCCAGTTTATCACTATTCATGAAGACAGCTGGAAAGTTTTGATTACGTCTGCGTGAAATGACAGCCTGTTTCTTCTTGCCTTGGTTGAAGGAAACTAGGTTGTCTTTACCCCACTTCTCAATAACTGTCAGATCATTGGAGAGAAGCGAGGCTGAAATGTTTCTGTGGAGTTGGATATCGGTGGAAGCATGGTCATTTGGATTGAAAGAAAATGAGGAACTTAGGAAGGTATCATCAGCAAAGGAGTGAATGCTAGAAGACGCGGAGGTAAGCAGGTCATTGATGAAGAGGATGAAGAGTACAGGGGAGATGACAGAGCCCTGGGGTACACCAGCATTGATAGAGTGCAGATTGGAGAGGAAGCCGTCCACTCTGACGGCAATTGACCTATAAGAGAGGAACCTACCAATCCAATTAATGAGAGTGTGATGGAGACCAAACATCGGCAGTTTAGCGAGAAGACCCTTGTGCCAAACACGATCAAGGGCCTTGGAGATGTCGAGAGAGATTACTCTGCCCTCACCACAGGATTCTAGAGCAGAGGACCAGACATGGACAGCATAAGCAAGAAGATCGCCAGTAGACCTAGCTTTTCGAAGAGAGAAGATTGTTTGTTTCAAGGAAGGTAAGAAGTTATTTAGTGATGATGGTCTCCATTGTTTTAGAGATGAGTGAAGTGATTGCAATGGGACGATAGTTGAGTGGATTAGACTTATCGCCTTTTTTTGGGATAGGAAAGACGTGGGCTTGTTTCCACGAGGTGGGAAATGTGCCAAGAGTGTAGGAAAGCTGGAATAGTTTGTTAAGAATAGGGGCAAGTTCAGCAGCACAGGTTTTGAGAACCATTGCTGGAATACCATCAAGGTCGTAATGGTCCAGAGGTAGTAATGGTCTCGTAATAACAATTACCTAATACAATATTTTTATGGATGTGTAGTATTTTTCATTAATTTCAAGTAACTTGTGTTATCATATTGGCATAGTAGTAGCAGTTGCAGTAGCAGAACTAAATTGAATTGTCATGGCTATTTTATCTGAAATTCCAATTGAATTGGAAGGCCAATTTCAGTATAACTGCCATTATTGTTTCAGCTTATGTTCTGGCTATCTTTACTGCCCCCCCCCCTAATTACTCCTGTTAGAGGAATCACAACTAATGACCAAGGGCTAACACTTTTCTTAATATCCTTGCTGTTCCCAAGAGTGCAGTATTTTGCATATCAATGACTTTGCATGGGATGTCAAGCTTTTCAATCCATTTATCAACTTCTTTGGTTACATCCCCGAGGACTACTGACATTACTTGCACTTTCCTCATTCCCCAAATTCATCCCATCTTTCTCTACAAGTCTTGATGTTTTTTCTGCTTTTCCTTTTTCTTCTACTCTTCTATCGGCAGGCTCAGCAATGTCCACAATGACGCAAACTCTCTCTTCATTATCATTTACAACAATGCCTGGTCGAAAACTCTCTGTAATTATCATTATGACTACTAATTCTAATCACTATTACATTTTTTACAGTGGGCTTGCTGCACAATTCAAAACATAGTAAAGGCAGCATCATGATACTGAAAAGGTTAAGTATTCTATCCGGAATCATTTGTTGAAGATCTTGCATGCATTAGTTTTCCCGGCAAACTATGGTCCGCGGGCCACATCTGGCCCTTTATTTAAGAGAGATTTCACGAGAGATTTTACACGGAATGTATGCGGATGGGATGAAATCCTCACAGAAATTCCTTGAACTCTGTTTTGTCATTCTAACGTCTAGATTGCGTGCAATTTATGGAAATCCTTGCCTTCTTGTTCCTTTCCAGAATCCTAAAGCTTCCCTTCTTCCAAATCTAAGACCAATAAACTTCATCTTTATCCCTCTCCTCTTGGCCCTTCAGTTTCTTCTCTTTATTTGTTGGGGCATTGTATGGGCCACCACAGCCCTCCCTCCATATAACTCGCAAAAAGGACCAGGGCAGAGGTAGCATCTGCATTGCATACTCGATTTGGAGCGTAGCAGAAACCAGAGGCAGGGCTCCAAGCTCTTTCTAAGGACGTGAGCTCTATGAGATGGTTTCCCGTTGCCTTCTTCACCAATGGTGCTTATTGTGACCTGTACAGAATTTGAACGCACAACCTTTGATATGAGTCCGCACGCTAAACCACAACAGCACGGCACAATGGCACAACGGCACAACGGCACAACGGCACAACGACTGAGTGAGGGGTTGGGTTCAGAAGCCATCGCTAAATTTGGATTCTTAATTCGTATAAGAAGGTAAAAAAGTCTTTGTGAGAACTGGATGAACTATAGCCCCCAATCCTCCCCAAGTCTACCCTATTCGGCAGTTCTTGTGACTTGAACCGTGGGAATTGCTCATCGCACATGTCACCAGTTGTGATTGTTCGCCTGCAGGTGCTACCGACAACAGCAGCAACGGCAGTTAGCATTGACAACACAACAACAGTTGATACACTTGCTATGATATACCGATACATTTCCACACATTATCCTCCGTATTATGAGATCAATTTTATTCGTTTTGGTCATAGAGTTATTCATAATGACGACGTTGCAAAAGCAAGATTTCAGCATGTATTTTCCAAAAGTCATCCTCTTCGGTGATTCCTTGACTCAGGTAGGTGTCACGCGTGTACATGAGACTTGTATTACTAACTTTATCTTCGTTTTCCTATCACACTGATAAGGTCCAGTTCGTTAATTATGCCTAACGCCGGGTATTCTCCTGGATCTTTAAATCTGGACACCAGCTCGAATTTTTGAAGGAGAAACAGCATTGTTTTGTAACAATTCTCTACCCAGTAATTTTATAACTGATTTGATAACGCGGTGGCAAATAAACCTGCAGTGCGCTATAGCTAAGCTGAAAAATAAACAAAAGGTGCACAAAATAGCCCCTTGTATTATCAAACGATAGAGCGACAGAAACGATACAGTGCTTTGATTTTTCTTGTTTATGTCGCATAAATCTTTATCATCTTAGATTATTTTCATTCCAGAAAGGATTCCACGATGGGGGCTGGTGCATAAAACTAATGGAAAATTTTGAGAGGTGCGATTACTCAAGTCATTTTGGTGTTCCGTTCCATAAAAATTTGGTACTATTTGTTTGCTTTGAGTGGATATTTCATACTTTTAATCGTATACGCAACTTTTACCCATTATTTTTATCATATACCTTTTTCTCATTTTTTTATTGAGGTATGTTGAGGAACGGCCATGGCGGCCTATGCAAAGCCCCAACAAAGAAAGAAAGAAGAAAGCAAAAGGCTAAGAGGACAGAGAGATAAGATCAAGTTTATTGAGCCTAAATTTGAAAGATGGCAAGTTGTAGGATTCAGGAAACCAAGTAGAGGGCAAGACGTTCCATAAATTGCATGTTGTTGGGATTTTAAACCACATTTTGTACTACTTTGTTATGCATAAGTTAGAAGAAAGTCTTCAAAAAATCCATGCAATATTACAGTAAATGCAACTAGGGATGTCCTTCAGTATCTCGCAAAATCTCAGCTGTTGCTCTCTGCGGCTTCTCATCAAGGGTTCAATGGAGAGAAACCAGATGCATTGATAACACAAAATTTCTAATAGGCAAGAACTATCCATGCATGAAACTTAGTTGATTGGAGATAAATGAGATTAAAATCAAGATTGAATTCCTTACTCAATGCAAAAAACTGTGCTCAATACAAGCATTGAAGAATGCCTTTCAGAGGGGTGCAATCCTGAGCCATGGAAATGTGACAAGGGGTGGTTAGATCCTTCCCCATTTTTTCAACTGATTTACTTTACTTTACTGAGCTGGAAGGTTTCTATCAATTAAAACTCATTCAATCCAACAATGCATGCTGCATTGAAGTATGGGACCCCTATTTTGGTACCCCTTCCAAAGAACACAAGGCGAGTGGCACAGCTATGCCTCAAAGAAGTTGTCCATCCATAGTTTGGCCACACTTGAACAATCCTTACTTCAGTCAGCTGATGGAAACTGTCTAAATTTTGTATTCTATCCAAGCACTTCAGTTGAATACTGGACACATAGCCTAAGGTAAACTGGAGTGAGATCGTTCAAGCTTGTAAGTGTCATTGCTGCTATATCCTTTGTAAAAAAGAAGTTCTAGCTTCACTTCTACTTGCCCCATTTTGCCCTAGCTTTTTGCCAGGTAGCCATTTTCAGCATGGTGGGCACTGTGGTATCAAAGTATCCATAAATTGATCAGAGCACGGAACCCAAGCCAATGACCTTCAGCCTGATTGGCTTGTGCTCCCACTATTTTGCCAGCTAATTAAAGAAAACAGAAACCATACCAACTAAAGTTTAAGAACCAGTTGCCCAAAGTGCATTGTTTGAATCAAGATTCCTATCTCCGACATTTTTGTTGATTTATATATGAGACACTTGGACCATTGTGAGCAATGATTTTTCCAATTATCAAAGCAGCATTTGCAAGACCTTATTCTCTTTTTCCACTTCTTTCCCGCCTCCAAGTTTCATACGAGTAGCATTTGCTAAATGAAACAACATCTCTCTGTTGTCCATTACCAATTTCAGTTGCTTGATTGTCACCATTCTGCGAGAAATTGTGCAGTGCTCTGCACAGATGATTTCTCCCAATCTCTTACAGATGCTATCTTATCAGCAAGGAATAAGCTTCCACAAGCTCATCCCTTTATAGAGTGGCCTAAGAAAGTCCCACAGCTGCTTCCTTGCTGTTTTTAAAGGGGATACAATCTTTACCCCCTCTTTCAGATTGCCATATTTATTATATTTTACCCCCTCTTTAAGACTGCCATATTTGTTATATCTTTATACCCTCTTTCAGACTGCCATATTTGTTATGTCTTTATTTTCTCTTTCAGACGGCCATATTTTTTATATCTTTATCCCCTCGTTCAGACTGCCATATTTGTTATATCTTTAAGGAATCATTGTTTACCTGAGGAGCCATGATTATCCACCAGCGACCATCATATGAAAAAGCTTTGATTTATTTTAATCAAGAAAATGCCTAAGGCAAACAGTGCAAATCTCTGCAAGTAATAGACAGAGTCTTGAATAATATGCTGTAATAGAAGCTTTATTGATTTTTGTTGATAATTTCCAGAAAGAGTGATTTTCTGAACCGTGGATTCAGTGGATACACTTCTCGCATGTTAAGAGTTGTTCTTCCAAAGTTGCTGCATTATGATGGAAAGCCGAAGGGGTCCCTTTATGCTGCAACAATCTTATTAGGAACAAATGATGCAGTGTTAGAAGAAAAAGACGATAGACATGTGCCCATAAAAGAATATAAAGAAAACTTACAAAAAATTGTATCTTTGATGGAGGGTAGTGGCATACAAACTGAAAATATCATTCTCATTTCTCCTCCGCCCATTGATTTAAAAGCCTGGGAAACTCATTGCAGCATACAAGGTCAGTGCTGTTAAATTTTCCGTTGAAAACCTTTAATTGGTTTTTTAAGCTGCATAATTTACTGACCACTAAAGTATCATGATTCAAATGTTTTGCTTGTCATCATCATCATCTGCTTCTAGCTTTTCGTGGTTGCGCCAGGGCCGCTCTTGATGCAATTCTCCGCTACCAGACTGCGTGATCTTGTGACGTCTCCAGTGTTAAGTCAAACTCGTAACTTCTAGTGTTTTGCTGGTCGTTTCTAAAAACCGATGAATTGACATAGTTGGGCTGATGTGATGCAGCACAATTAGATCAGCTGCAAAAATAACAAAACAGGGGTGTTAGAATCGTAACCAATAGCCAATTTGATTCCCCCAAGTAGATCGCTGCTCGCAAATGTTGGTCGCAAGGCTACCCAATGATCAGTAGATTATGAAGCAGTTATCATGACGTGTAAATCCCTAAATGACCCCATTCTATCTAAAGAAAATACATTCACACGTAACTCTAGCTGGTCTTTGCGAGCTCTTGGAAACACTCAAAATGTTCTTAAGTTGCCTGTATGAAATTTAAAACAACTTTGGCACTGTGGATTCTTTATTCTCGTTTAGAGGATGAAATCATTGGAATGGCCTGTCATTTTCCGCTAAGCAGGCGCCATCAACAGTATCTTCTAAAGCAACCTTTCAAAAATCAATTTCAATTACATTTTGTTTTTTCACCATATTTCGAGACTTAAATCGTTAATAAAAGCTTTTATTTTAATCCTTATGTACCTTCGTTTTGGAAAATAACTGTGCAGATGGACGTCTACTTGAAAACCAGCAATGCCGAAGGGGTTATCGTCCTAAAATGATTGAGATCATTATGACCAGTTCCGTCCACTTATGTCTTCCCTCTGCTCCTCTGTCGCTCCCACTGCCTCCATGTCCTCTTTACCGCAGGCTCTACATCTTCTCTTTAGTCTTCCCTCTTCGTCTTCCCCATCCCAATTATCCTAACCCTCTGACCCACACGCTGTTTTTACTTACATGCCCCATCCATCTTACCACATGCCCCATCCATTGCATCCTAGTTTCTCGCAGTTCCCCCCCCCCCAGTTCACTAACTCTGATAGCCTCTCTGATTGTTTCATTGCTCACTCGGCCCGGTCTTCTTTTTCCTAGTGAAAAGCGTTACATCCTCATTTCCCCACATCCATCTTTCTGACCTCTTCCCACTGGTACTGTTTCCAGACAGCATTGCAGTTTTTATCATGCCTGTCGGTCACATTTTTATCAGCTGAGTCTCTGACTTCCACTGGTACCATGTGGTCCAATGCAAGCTGTTTCATGGTCCAGTCGTGGGCGACTAAACCGGATCCCCCACTCAGCCTCGGCCTTGTGAGGAGGATGGTTTGGTCACACAGTAGGACTAAAAACAACACCTTTCAAAGGGCAAACGAGCTGCCAGAGAACCAAAGGCCATCCCCTGCAGCCACCACTAATGGCAACGTATTGACTCTGTCTTTCCTTGGAGCCCGCTAGTGGTGGCCAAGAGTTGCTCCTGCAGCTTGGGCAACGCTGGAATCAATCTTCTCTCCCAGACTGGTGCAATGAAAACGGCATTTCATCATGATACAAGAAGGCATCGAATTGGCGAGGGGTGGTAGAATGGCTTGCCCCATTGGCCTTGAGAAGGACTGCTCGAAATGTCTTCTGTTTTGCACTGTATAATCTCCTGTAGATTTCGCAGCCGTTTTGATTGTGATTGCATTCTTAGTTATTTGACTTTGGTGAATATTCTTCTTTTCCAAGGATGCCTTCCTGTATCTCATTCAGAAGAGCAACTGTTTAGCTATGTTAATGCTTCCCTATCTTTGGCAAACGAGCTTAACATTCGTAGCATTGATCTTTGGAAAGGGATGCTAGAGCAAAAGGTAGGACCCTTTACATTTCTGTTCCATCGAAATTTTCCCCGTTAATTCAATCTTCTATTTTTAGTTTCTCGTTTGCCACAGCAATGAAATTGGCTCCTTGCTAGCATCAAGAAGATGGTTTGCTATTATCATCTGCTCCCTGCTGTGCTCAGATGGAAGGACTATAATGCACAATTAAGAAACAAAGAAGGAATCTAAACTATCATCATCATCATTGTCGTCGTCATTGTCATCATCATGATCACCATTATTATCATCATCATCATTATCATCACAATCATCAGTATCATCATCATCGCCATTATTGTCATGATCATCATCATTAGCATCATGATCATCATCATTATCGCCATTATCATCATCATCATTAGCATCATTATCATCATTACAACCAGTCTCATCATCAATAAATTATCAAATTAGAAGCAATCATCATAATCATCATCATGATAATTTCCACTAGCTTCTCCCGCAAGAGGTCGCTGCTCCTAATACACTATTATCAAGCACTTTACGCAAAATTCACCTGGAAAGCGCCATTTGTAAGATTTCCAGCCACCAGTTTTTATCGCTTGCTTCCACGCGGTTGGGGGGGGGGGTTATTTCATATTTCGACACTGCTATAGGGAAAGTATTTCAGACTGTTGGGAGATCCTTTTTGGACAGCTGTGGGTCGGTGGCAGTATTGTGGAGGCTGTGGGAAGTTAAGTGAGATATTTTGTGCATGAATCATCCATTTACTCTGGAGCTAACCCATATAGAGAATCTTACAAATTTATTCTTTCAAATCCGAAATCTACAAGCTTGATCGTATCTCTCTGTCTTCCCAGCCTGTCTCTTTCTCCCCTGTTATGGCTTTGCTAGAAGTCACCGGGACCTTCCTACAGGGCCTCTTTTAATATGCAAACTGGGGGCAAATGCCCAGTACAGCTTTTTGTGATGTTCTGCCCCCACCCCAGTAGAGGTCCATGTCTTCTGTTTGCTAATTGTGTTTTGGCACTTTCCACTTTTCTACATTGACTGGAAAACCAAGAGTAACTGAAAGAACTAGGAAAATATTTTCGCGAGATTAACCTCTGGTCCCTTTAGCGTTTGCCCCCAGTTAAAAGAGACAATGCTTTCTTAAACATCTCGATGTCAATTGGAAATACACTTATAGAGCCACCTCTTTCTTCTGAAGAGTCGCGTATATAGTCCTTGTCTGAAATAACTCCATAGCTACTTGATCATACTCCATCAAATATTTCTTGTTGCTGACCGATCTGGCTGAAGATTTTGTTGTTTTTTCTAGAACTGGAGAGACTTCTTCTCTGACGGATTGCATTTTAGCAAGCAAGGACATGAATTCATTTATCAAAGGGTTAAAGAACACTTTGACGTGATTTTATCACCTCTTATGTCTGTGTACCCGAATTGGAAAAATGTAAATCATGTTAACCCAGAAACTGATCTTGCAGCTACAGGCTGACCTGTACAGGCTTTTTCCTCAGACCGTTTCTATCTGTTAGCATTAATGACAATAATGATTTTACAGTTGTAGTATCTCGTCAGTGTAACTTAGTCTCCAGCCTTTCAATTCGATTACTTGCTAAAGCGGCCCGGACAGCATTGTCATCCTTGGATTTTATCTGATTCATTCTTCGGAAATTTCCACATGCTCCATTCACGAAATGATATATTATTGCCGTGGCATGCCCTGTATCTACATGCCATTATATGGCATCAGTGGACCCGTGGTGTAGTGGTTAAGCGTGCAGACTCGTAACGCATGCGCTGTGAGTTCGAATCCTGCGCGTGTCACAATAAAAACAACATTATGAAATAAATAAAACGTAGAAAAGCAACATTTAACAGCTAAACATAACAACTTGTGAAAGGCTATCGTCAGCAAATGAATAAATGCAATTAAACTGAAAAAACTTCATCAATACGGCTCTCTGTATAACATTGATGAATTCAGAGGTAAAAAAAACGTTTTTATCATTAAAAGTTAAAGCAAGTGGTGTCCCATGAATCGGATTCGACTTTCGAGCATCAGATATTTATGAAATGAAATCCGCACTTGGAATTAGGAGATGCAAACAAATTTGGAGCAACACAAGGCGTCAAGATTGCACATAGCAGTGAAGCGTAAATCCATAACAGTAACAGAACAAGCTTGGCTTGCATGACAAACGTTCAGCTTAGAAGGCGAATACCCGTGCAATTTTTGCCAACTGAAGTGCTACTAAGTACTTAAAAGCAAAACACAACTTTTTACTTGCAGCCATTGTGTTACAAAATAGTTTCACCAAAACGTTTATAAATCAAATCCCTCTCAAACCCCTCACACAAATGTTGCAATCAAGCTATGCTTTGATTCAGTGCACTTGTGAGATCTTACGCGAGTGATTCATCTTGATCAGAAATGTCATCCATCACGATCTTTTTTATTATCGTGTTCCCAGATGAATCTTCAGCTATGAGCTCCACTTCATCGAGATTTCCTAGCTCTGAGTCCTCTATGGTTTCTATATGATGGAAAAAACCACATCCTGTAGGCAACTGATAGTCAGAATTCATTTCATTGCACTTGCCCAAAACTTTTCCGCTGTTTAAAAGCCCTCGTTTTATACAGCATTGTGTGCCCGTCGTCACTTTCATGTGTTCATCTCTAGCCGGTGAACAACTTGATACTTCGTTGTTATTGGTAGTTTTAACATCAAAATCATCGGCAGTTTTTGAGTCCGAATGATAAAGATCTGGCATCTTTATCTGATTTTTGCTGATGCATCCTTCGTTGTCGATTGCTCGCGTCAAATCAGTTGCGATTCCGGTCACATGGTGCTCTACGTCAGCGCTATCTTCCGATCTATTCGTGTCGATCTTCGGATTGCATTGGCCAATGGTATCATCCTTCAAGCCTTCTTCGCGCGAAGGCTTACTGCCATCTTCATCAACCAAGAATCTACTGCTTGGAGTCAGAGCGTCAAACGAAGCATCACCTTGCAATGGTTTGCACCCCGAGCAGTCTTCATCTATCTCAGCAAGATTTACCCTATCATCCATGTTTTCAAGCAAGTATGTATCCTTTTCATTAAAACTTTTCTCATCTAAAGCAGAAGCAGGAATTCTCTTGACACCTTCATAGTCGCAATTGACATCCTCCACAGTGAATTTGCTTTCTGTTGCACAATGTAAATGAGATCCGCTTTCGTTACTTCTAGGTATTTCATCATTGGTCACCAAGTCTGACCACAGCTCATGTTTTGCTGGATGCCCCCAGATAACTTCTTGGATAACGGACAACACTTTTTCTTTAACTATCTCGGCAAGTTCTGATCTTTTCAAGTTGTCCAGCATTAATAATGCATTTTCCACGACTTTTTCTGAAAGCAGCTTGTTTACGACGAATAGCAGAAACTTTCTACTTAAAGACGCAGCAGCATTTAAGGTCTGAAGCAGATCGCGTCTATTTTCGTGAAGCAAAAGGCGACGGAAAAATCCTCGGTCCATCCAGTGATGATCGTTCAGCTGCTTTTTCTCTGCGTCGTTGCCATGCTCTTGAATCGCCTGGTATTGTGCGTTATAAGCACCCGCCATAACAAGTTCATCAATGCTAGGACAGAAACCTGCGTTTGACATGATCATTCTCTTCGCCATGTTCAGTTTCGCGTTAAAATACGTCATTCCTCGTGTTCTTGGTCTTACTGCAGGATGGAGCCTCGATTGAGGTGATACGATCTGAGTTTGCCTGTCAATGGGCATTACCGCTGCCATGACAGCAGCAGGGCTACAAGGAGATTGGTATCCGGCCCGATATGATTTAGATGAAGTTGTAGCTCTAGAACGTCTGTCATTGCCATGTTGATAAAGATAAGTTTGCCAGGGGTTGACGGCTCTGCACGACACCCTCTGTACTTTCGCAATAGGTTCACTGCAACTCTCACGAAAACTCTTTTCACTGTAGTATCGATTGAAGCGCTGTTCAGCGTCATGATTCCTTGGTGATAAACAGCCACTGCTCGTTGTATACTGATCAAAGGAAGAATCCATGCATGCCACAGCTTCGTTGAAACGCTCTCTAGGATCGAATACTGGCCTTCTGTTAAAGGACGCACCCGATTTTGGCATTGGAAACCATCTATATGGTATCGGACGTCTGCCAATATGTGCCCTGCGTAGATTTTGACTGTTACACGACGCATTTAATGGCGAGAAAGGTGGTCTCCTAAATACTTGCTGTCCTTCAACTGCTATGTTTGCACGAATGTACACTGGCGAATCTTTTTCGTATCTTTCCTGCCTTGAGCTACAACAGTGATCTTGATGATGATGATCGACCTTTTGCAATTGCTCAACGAGTGGCAGTCTGTCTTGCGTTAACCCGCTATGAACAGCCACAATTTTTGGAAACTTTCCATAATCAAAGGCAAAGCCTACGTAATCTTGCTTGTCACTTTCCTCCGGGTCGTTGAAAGATGGTGGTCCTTTTAGCAAAGCTCTGTGATTTTTACTGTTGATGTCGTTGCATTCGGAAGTGTCTCCCTCGCTGAAAACAGTCTGATTACCTGGTGCTATATCCATAGTGCTAGGCTGACCTGAAAGATAGGGCAAACGCATAATTAGTATACAGAATGAGAAGATGGCGTGGTAGTGAAGGCACTAAAGCGTCTATTGTTATTTTTGTAGCAGTTCAACTACGAATCGCTCGTTCTACAGATTACAAATGTTGGAAGAATTCAATCCAGAAAGACGCAATCAAATCGTTCCAATTTTCATCATCATTAGTATACCCCTGAACGTATACAGAGCTGGTTCCCGTCTCCTGATTTTTACTCGTAATCTTATCATATAGCTGCATCGACAATGCCCCTAAATAAACTGACCAATCGGAATACAGCATCTACATACGTAAAACGAATTAAGATATGTAATTCCAGGAAACGTTTTTCAAAGTCTTCTGTCGTTAATTTGATACCTAAAAGTAGTGTAAGATGCTGCGATCATGTGTAATATCAAAATTATTAATACAAAACGAAGCTAAAAACTAATCGCTGACATAAGGAATATCCGAGGAAAAAATTAGTTGATGCACAGAAGGCAATTAAAAGCTAAAAGAAAAAAATGAATGAACATGTGACTTCAATTCATCCAAGTAGCTCGTAATCGAAGCATCGTGGTGTGTGCTGTGTGGGGTAGGTTTCCTGACCATCGTGTATTCATGGGCCGGGCTTTAGGAAAGTAATACAAGGAACACAGCTGATCAACATAACATAACATAACGTAACACAATATAACGCAACACAACATAACATATCACAGCATAACATAGCACAACACAGCACAACATAAGATAACACAACATAACATAAGATAACACAACACAACACAATATAACACAACACAAGATATAGCAACATGACGCAATACAACATAACGCAACACAACATAGCATCGCACAGCATGACATAGCACAACACAACACAACATAATATGACACAACATAGCATAGCACAACACAAGAGATATCAAAATAACGTAACATAATAAAACGCGATATAACACAACACAAGATAGCACAGCACAACACAACATAACACAAAACGGCATAACATGATATAATGCAAAATAGCATAACGCAACATAACATAACAAAACACAGCATAACATAACATAACACAGGATAATATATTTGTTACAGGAAAAGCAACTTTAGAATACTCGTGTCCAAGTTAACAACGTTTACTTACACTATATAATACAAAAAAAGTTGGCAACGACCAATGACCTCACACCTAGCTACAGTAGATATCGATATCTGCCTGGCTAAATGTCCACAATAATTGTGCTGAAGGTCCTGGCTTCAGTACCGGCTTCGGCCTATTGCTCGGTTGCATTTCTGGGCGCTGTCTTTCGGTCCAGCCGCATCGAATGAACATGTGGGTTAAAGCTTGGAGTGGGGCGGGAAAAAGAATTGATCATCCTGTACAGTTTCACTGCCAATTAGACAGTTGGCTAACATGGCTGAATTCAAAACCAAGGTCATACATAGCTCGGAAGGGAAATGAATGCCAATGCCAGTAGCAGGGCAGAAATTTTGCTCCATTTATATGTACTTCATGAATCTTACTGTCTCTGTTCCTTTACTATGAATTTGTTGGCTTTTAATAGCTATTTCTTGTAATCTAGATTGATACATTTATGGCTAGTTTATACATACTCTTGTGCCAACTTTGGGCGAGTGTGCCGATCCCGTATTGGGCTCTACAGTCACCAGCGGAGCTGCAAAAACGGATCCATTATGTGGCGCGAATCCATGGTCGGACACGACCGACGAAGGCCTGCTACTATGCCAACTTTGCAAACAATGTAATATTATTATTACCCTACCCAAAAACGCCTTTACTCCGGACTGCTTGCTCATAGCCAGAGTACGGCAATCAAAGAGTCAACAAAATGCAATTTCGCACTTCTCTTTTCGAATGGTCAGAAAGACAGTGTCGCACGCAAGCAGCCTCCTGTGAAACCAAATATGACAATTTTATACTATAATAAATAAAGCTACAGTCGACTCTGTCTAATAAATCGGACTCTTGTAATTCGAACTCATGTACATCGAACTTTTGGTAATTCGAACAAAATTGTCAGGTCCCTTGAAAATCTTCAAACAAAAAGCCTCTTTTATTCGAATCTCTATGATTCGAACTTTATATTATTTCAACATTTTCACGGTCTCCAGAGAGTTCCCCAGAGACAAAATTGACCGTATTCTACAGCATGTACTAAGGGACAGTGTCTCTTTTTCTCATACAACATCTCCGTTGAAACGAACAGTTGGCTAGCACAAATGAAAACCTAGAAATTTATCTGCAAGCCATCTCGCGTTCTTTATCCGGCTAGGAACTCAAGAAAATCAAATTCTTTACCTCTTATTACAGAATAAGTAAATGCTTGTTTGTAAGGATTTCTTTGAGCGATTTAATCAATATTTCTATACTCTTTGCTTCTTTTTGAAAACCATTCTTCATTCTCTGTACCGAATTTGCTGCAATAAGGATCACTTACCGGTCCATCACAGCAACGATTTAAACTTTTACCTGTTTCTGGCAGCATCTTAAGGACACTTCGATTGTGCCTCTTTTGCCATCTAACAACCAATGCTTCTCATTTCCTAGTACAGGATTTCATTTCATGTACCATAAATTCTGTATGTTACACTTAACAATTTGCATTAGTTCTACTCCATTGTTGTTAAAGCTTTCGCAACTATTCCCTGACACAAAAAAATCTTGTCGAGCATTTCCGGCTATTTTGGGAATAGGGCATTCCTGTGGTCACTTTTGAGATGAGAACTGTACGAATTCACAAAAACCTGTTATTACGTTAATTCATCTATTTTGAAAGAAATTTGGCAATCTCTGTACACGAATTTCTTCACATTTGTACAATTTCTGTGAGCATTTTCATAGCGAATTCCTAGATTTGCCAACTCCCAAATCCCCATAACATACATCTTCCACTTCACGTGTGAAGATTCATAGATGATAATGACAACTTGGAAGGGATCAAGCTATCTCTAGAAAGAAATTAAAAGGCATGGAAGCTAACGTTTCAAAATGCAAGTCGAAGTATACAAATTTTGATGACCCAATGGCAAAGTTATTTTCAATTTTTTCAACACAAGAGAAACCCTATGCCGAATTTTCAAAGGGCCTCTCCAAGGAAAAGCTTTTATTTTTTAATTAGCTCTGGTCGAGTGTCCTGATTTCAATGTTGCGCCTATTTCTGACATCTCGTGCCGTTATCATTGTACAAGAGTTATAGGCTTGCTTTTTTTTGAATTTGCTCAAAAAAAATTCTCGGAGACTTACTTTGTGACTGCAAAATGACGTATTAAACTTTCTCGGTCATTCGTTTTTATCGAATCTCAAATCCGCGGTTATTTTTCTGATATATTGTACTGTTTTCGTGTTACAAGGGCTTTATATCACCGAAAAAAAATGAGAAAAAGCGAGAGCTTAAAACCTACTTTGTGACTTTACAAAATTTATCACGATAAATCACGAGAATTTGTGAAGATCGCCAATTTGAACAACTTACGACTGAAGGTGACGTCAGTGTATCAGAAATTGAGTCCGTTATTTTTCTCACAATCCGATAAATCCTCGTGAGAAAAAACGAACGACTGTGCATCATTTTGACGTCAAAAGTCTCCGAGAATTTTATTGAGCAAATTCTGGGCTCGAAAACGAACTTTGAACTCTTATAAAATGAAAACGGTGCGAGATATCAGAAAAGGTACAGATGCGAAACCAGGGCAATCAACGGATTCTAATTCGAAGATGAAAAGTTTTCGCTGTGGAGGCCCTCGAAAACGAGGAAAGCAAATTGGAGAACAACAGAGAGTACAATTGAGAAAACAAGAAAGGTAGTACAACTGCGTGTGCGTAACATTTGCTTACCAGAGTTCGCAATAGGATTGTGTCCACACTGCAATGTATTAAAATCAATTGTGGAAAAAGGGCTTGTCCTGGGTTAAAACTAACCTGGGGCGAACCCGGGTTAGTTTGTGTACTGCGGACAGCGCCTATCACATGCAATAAATGGTTCAGAACTTAAATCAAATTGGCTGATACTGTGTTCAACTTGGAAATGCTTCCGCCTTTAAAACAAACATCTCTGTAATGCTTTCCGTTCTCAAAAAAGGTGATTGTGGGAAAATTATCAATGTGAAGTGACAAACCAAAATCACCTAAAACCAATTGCCGGGGAGGTTAATTTGATTTTGTCACCTGTAAATCCCTCTTCAAATTTCAAGAAAGTTTAGTATTCTTCTCGATATCAAAGATACCTATCTGACAAGGTCAAACAACTCATCACTGCTCGTTGCATTCATGTTGATTCTGAGCTTCAACCGTTCATAGTTCATGAGAAAATTCAGGCGCATGCTCTAAACTCGAAGCGAGAAGTGCGCATCCTTTAGAAGATTCATTTTTGAATTTGATTTAATTGAATGCAAGACTGGGCGACTGTGCTCCTATTCATACTGTGAAGTTGTGGAAAGAAGGCTGTAGTAGAACGAGGCTGTAGAAGGGAAGCTCGTTGCGAATTAGAAGCAAGAGAGAGAGAACCGAGGAAGTCGCATGGAAGGAGAATCAATTTGAACAAACCTTAGGAATTAGGATAGTGTTTGTTGTTGTATTATTGGGAAACAAAGTAGTGGAAATTGAGCCTTTTCGTTGTAAGAGTCTGCTCTTGAATTCTTCGTTACAGTACCACTTATTAAGGTGAACCGCTTTGTGAGATATACCATTTGGTACTCGTCATGCCAAAGCAACCCTCATTTCGTCGTTGTGAGATCTTTTTTCAGTGTAATATGTTAAGGAAAGGCCATGGTGGTCTATAAAAAGCCCCATTGAAAGAAGAAAGCGATAGGCTAAGAGGAAAGGGAGATCACATCAAGTTTATTGATCTTAGCTTTGGAAGATTGTGAGTTGTAGGATTCAGGAAAGGAACAAGAAGGCAATACAGTATGTTCCATAAATTGCCCGCTCTTGGCATGAATGATGATTTGTAGGCTAGTTTATATATATTGCGGGGAACATTGATTCTCGATAGGTGATTAGAGCATTTTTTTTTTTGAAACTTTTTTCTTCTTTCTATTATTTCTATTATTTCTATTGTAATTGATTTACTGTTAATACTTCGTTGAACTGTTAATATTGTTGTAAGTGGCAGATGTAGTGAGGACCCGGTGACCATGCGTCTTTCCTCGCTACGATCGCCACAGTATTTGTATCAAATTTGTTGTTTTTTAAGTTTTTAGACTGATATAAGAAAAAAGAGAAAAAAGCTGCTGTACTGTTAATTAAAGCCCTGCCTTATCAAGTCAAATCAAAATAACAAAGAACTGCAGCTCTGAGTGAAGAAATTCCCGTTCGTACGAAAAGCCAGCAACGAAAGCAAAATCAAATAGTTGTTAGCATAACAACTGGAAATAATACAACTTTGAAAGTTACTTTGCTGCAAAGCATTGCAATAATGTGTACTGGTAAATGCAATCACTTAGAAAGCAACGCACCTTTCAGTGTCTTAGCGAACGTATACGAAAAAGCTGTAACACACCTTTCCTGGGAGAGACAGGATCGCCTCGTGCGATATTCCAGCAGGATCAATAGGATACCAGTCATTGAAGTGGACATGGACGAGACTGGAATCTAATGATCTCTTCAGTGAACATACCGACATTGGCCATAAATAAACAGAATTCTTTATAGAACCAATAACATCATAAAAACGTCAACATGTACCGCCGTTGTTTTCCCATTTTTCGTTTCTTAACCGACTCTTCTTGCTTTGCATTTCAACCCCCGTCTATTCCCTTGAGAAATTTCCTTCTATATTTCACACTTTTTGGTACTTTTTCCTTTACTTTGTAATTGTTTGCTATTCTCTTTTGGTTGTTTACGACGTTCAGCTACAGGTGACACAAAGCTAGTCTCTTTCGTTCCTCAAATTGTGTGCTACTAAATCCATAGGGAGATGGCGACAATAGATAATTGGCAAACACTCGTCCCTTGCCACTACTTGTTTTTGAAAGTCTTCATCGACACTCATCAAGAACGAATTACTGACACAATTTATCTAACTTCCTTTAAAGACATATCAAGCATTGCTCGCGATTTTTGACATGAATTATCCCTAATTGTTTCCTCTCTATTCCACGATGAAATTCATTGAGTCCTTCAATTGGGAACTCGCCACGCCCAATGTTGCAGTATTTACTGCATGCTAATGCATCAATTTTTTTTAAATGGGTGATTATTCCAATGTTGTCTTGGCCCAGTCAACTGCTACTCCACCTACGCAATTATCTAGGTGCTTATGTAATTTTGCTGTAGTTTTCATGGAATTTTAGTCGCAATTAACATACTTCTCCATGGGTGGTCAATATTGAGGTATGATTCAAGATAAATATTCGAGCTGCTTCTTGCAAGAATACGATACATTACACGACATCATCCTATGACAATGCATCATCATCATTGTTCGGTATAACCGGGATTATTCCAGTTTCGTCACATTCTTCCACTCTTCTCTGTTTCTGGCAGCAGTCAAAACTTCTTGAAGTTCGATGTCCGGAAGATCAGCGAGAATAAGCTTCTTGTAGGTCATCTTCCTCCCCTTCCCTTTGCATAGCGGCATCAGCATCATCATCATTTTCATCGATTGATACTTATAATCATCGAAATTTTGTGGACTTGCTTCACCTTCTGTTGTATCATTACCGTTCACTTCTAAAGGAATTGATAATATATAATAATAGACAGGAATTTCTTCGTTTTAGATTGTCATTGCTGCTTTATCTGGCAGTATACCAGTAAACTTCCTAGATGTGGCATGCTATCATCTTTATAGTATTTTTTTTTTGTCTTGGTAAAAGATTCTTGCCTTCGTTGAGAGAACACCAAGTGTCATTTATCCGCTTTTCACAAACACAAAAGGAGCCTCTAAACAGCTTTGGTAGAGAATAATTTCTTTGAGATTTATGTTTCTCTAAGGGCTAGTAGGCTAAGACCACCTATAAATCTGAAAGGATTTCATAGCCTCCCCTATAATTTAAATTTTACTTAAGAATAATGATTCTTCTGGCCACTTCTGGGGGAGCACAGATATCACAAAGGCCCGGTTGCACTATCACGTTCATGTAAAATTTGCTCCACATTTTCTGCGATGGCGGACAACGAGAAAATGTTATAGTGCTAATCACCGCGGCATGCTTGTTTGCTGTTAGGGTTGTTGTCAGGATTTCCCCGATGTGGGGCTTAAGTGCCCCAACAAGGGGTCAGGTAATAATTTACAGAGCTTGCGTTTGGAAAACCCGGCCACAGACTTCTGATATGGGTTTTGCCCCTAAGTGCAGCTCATTTTTTCTCTTGTTTGGTACACACCTCCCGTTGATCCAATCAGGACATTTGAGTAGCTAGAAATACTTCTTTCTTTCCTTGACAATGAAAGGAAAGAAGTCTAATAACCATCGACAGCCTTGCATAGACCAGAAAATGAACCAGCGAACCTGGTGACATCAACGGGCAGAAGACCAAGAAAAGACCTTGAGAATGAAATTAGACGGTACCTGAGAGAAGGTGGGATTGAAGACATTGAAGAAGCAATGACGGAGGCCAACAACAGATAAGACTGGAAGCAGCGAACGAATATGTGATGACTGAGTATAGAGGTGCGAAACTGTTGAATAGCCTCTCAGCTGAGTAAAAGTAGGCATCTTCGCTGCATATTTTTAAGAAAATTATCCACAGTGCGGGATCCCTTTCGTTTTATTGTTAATCAAATATTTCTTTTTCGATTTTATGGCATTTAGTTTTAATTATCATAACCAATGATTTATTGATCGAATTCATCTAATTTACTGTTTGTGCCGTTATCAGCGCGCGAATGAGTTTTGAGTCAACCCGTTATCACAGATTAGAGCTGATGTTTTGTTGGAGGGCCGCTTGAAAACTAGCATATGCTGAAGGGTAACCCTTCTCAAAAGAATTAAACATGAAATATTGAAATATACGCAGTAGAGGAGTGGTGTTTAATGACATGACTCTTCGAACATAGCTAGCAGCAGTATGGTTTACAAATCATGGAAACCCCAGCTTGACGGACATTATGAGAGATTACCAGGACCTTTGCTTGAAAAGGAAAGTTTTTGGTGTCCTCAAGCTCAATCTTGGGATAAAAATAGCTCGTTTTGCCCGCCCTGGATGGGCGTTGTTGCTACTGGCAACACAGGAGAGCAATTAACTGTTCAATTCACTTCAATCATTTCAATTTTCCTCGAGCAAAATGGCGACTGTGATGTGAAAGCTCCAACATGAAGCGTTCATTAACCTACCAATCTGCTGAGATGGACATATTGCTGGTTGGAATACTGTGATACTTGTTAATATTTTATCAAACTTTGTATCATTCATCTATTCAACAAAGGTGAAATCTTCTCTCTGCACGGACTATCTTCATTAAAGATCAAATGGCGAAATAAGATGTCAGGTATCCAAAACATGTCGACAAGGTGAGAAAGACATATTTTTTGTAAACTTATTCCTAACGTTACTTGAATCAATAATTCTTGAGTAATAAGTCGTGGGCTAAGTCTTTTTGGAGATTGACATTGTAGATTTTCGAATGTATATTACAGAAACAGGCTGTGGGAGCAATTTCATTCCACACTTCCTTGTCTCTCACTCTCCACGCATCTTCAAGCATCTTGAAATACTTAAAATTTCTTACATTTTTAACTTAGATTCAACTCATGTCTTTACTATGTCAACATGACTTTGTCTGAATGCTTCCATACTATACGATACTATACTGTGCTATACGTAACTATGCTACTGTAGACTATATTATGTTACAATAAACTGTAAGGTTTCCCATAAAAATCATATAAGAACACAATCAGTCAGACTATAATGCAATGTGTTCTTTGCATATTAATTGAGACTATGATACCCCATGGAAGTTGAGACAACTGCACTTTTGTTAAAGGGCTGCAATCATCTCTGTTGCTTTTAGCTTTGGGGCCACACACATTGAAATCTACATTTCATGGCCTTGCATCAACATAATTTACTAAAAAAAGTTTGGACTGGCCATATAGTATGAAAGTGTCTTTCAGCTTCCCCTCTTCCAATTCTATGAAGGCAAGTAGCCTGTACCATTTTTCAAATCTTTGGTTTGACCTGTGCCTTCCACATGAAGATTAAGCATTCTACCACTTAACAATGGACGCAGCCTGTCCTAAAGAAAGGCGATCTAATTCATCTGTTAAATTTTGCAGAAAACAAGAAAAAGATGCTGTTGGAGTTATTGAGAGAAGCTGGTGCAGTTATAGAGACAGCCAAATGTATAAATTGTTGAAGTATGCAATTTGTGCTGCTGTAAGTGGTCATTAGTTTTTCTACCCCCACATAGTGGCAGTTCCTTTATATGGGCTGTTTTACACTACCTTTGATCTATACAGCCTGTCTCTCAAGTTTTTCATTGCATGAAAAGCGTCCCTTACCCAATGTAACTGCATCATGTAATGATAGTTTGCCTCTTAGCTGTGCTGATTTTCTATGAGTCTGCATCGTTTGTCCTGAATCCATCTCTTCATGTGCCAGCTCCAAGTCAGACTTTGAAGTGCTTGTCATATTTTGTGGAAGTACCTGATTTGTGGGATTCTACGTTTTGGCCTAGCCAGGTGCTTCTTGCGATTAGTCAACAAAAGCTCTTGATTTACTCATGTCATATTAGATAAATTAGGCAGCACTTGTTAGGAAATTTTCCCTTGATGTCAAATCATCTATGCATTCTTAACAAATGATTTCACAATTTTGACATTTCATTGATTATTGCATTGACTCCATCCTTATTTGGCAAACAATAGCATTGTATTGTTTGTTTCCATAGGAACACTCATTGACGTATGAGATTTTGAGGAAAGTCTCACCAACTGAAGCCAACCTTCTGCGTGATCCAGTTTTCCAACCTAAAGTGAAATTCAGGTATATTCTTCTGTTCACTGTAACAGCAGATCAAGCTGAGCATTTCAGATCAGGCTGAGCATGTTTGTAAAATTGTGTGAGACCTTCTTTTAGGCACGAAAGAGTTGAGATATGTCATATTTATCCCCTTGCTTCACTTAGAAAATCTCATTCACTGATTTTAATACGTTTTTGGCATTCCTTGGGCAATGGCATACCAGTTTATTGGGTACTTCTCATAGATTTCCCATCTGTTTTCGTTGTTAGCTCTGCATTGTCCCGTACTTTGATATCTTGCCAACAATACCATCAGATCGGAAGTATATGAACATTCTGAAGACACTATGCTTATTTTTTTGTAAATGCCAGGATATCAATTCAATTTTACTGCAAAGTCTGCATTGTTTCTTGGTTTTAAGCAAGTAGCTAACAAGAGTTAGAAATACAAACACATGCACACACTCACACAAGTTTGTGAATCCATAATAAAGGGGAAGTTAATTGAAATCCTGCAGAATTGATGACAAAGTGACTACCACTGAGGAAGGCAACAGCAATCAGCTTCATTAGATTTGCCCCATTTGAAGCCACTTATTTGCCCTTATTTCTGCTCTCTAAGAGTTGGGTTTACAGTACTATTTGCTCTTAGTTCATGGTTCATGCTAAACAGACATGGCTATTTTTTTCGCACTGATTTCCATTAATGACTTGATGTCACCTTTAATGTCCTGTTCGATTTCTCCTTATTTGTTTACATTATGTTTGAATTTGTGCTCTTCTAGCTGTTGAATATTGTATTGAGCGAATACACATCCAATAATAATCGAATTAATCATCGAGTATAGCAAAATATAGCATTTGTAATACTCTATGCGCAAGCTTCATGAGAGTCATGAGGTTAAGAAAGTTTTTTTTAGTAAGCTATGTTGAGAAAAAGCCATGGTCGCCTATACGAAGCCCCAACGAAGGAAGAAAGAAGAAAGTTAAAGGCTAAGGAGAGACAGATCAGATCAACTAATGACCGGTCAATTAAGGTCAACATAACACAGCAATGGTGATAATGATAATCTTAAGTTCAAATCTCAGTTCTCAACACTGGCGTCTATCAACTTTTCTGTTCAAGCAGAATGGCGCCCAGCTACTGTTATAGTATCACATGTTTGTGCCTTAAGATGATGGAAGTGATGAAGAACTGTCGTTGAAAGCAAGGAGCTTGTCTCAGCAATAATGCGTTTCCTTTGATTGTGAGGATCTCCTGTATTTTGCAGCTTTTTCTATGCTATTCCATAGAGAGTTATGCCATTGTAGCCAACAGCGTTCATTCATGAGTTTTCGCTTCTATTTTCCTGCAGATTTTCAGGTATGGAATTCCCACCATATATTGTTTTCAAAGTTTACTTGCAAAACTTTGGAAGGGGCTTGAAGTATC
This sequence comes from Pseudorhiza aurosa, assembly GCA_964026355.1. NCBI lineage: Eukaryota > Metazoa > Cnidaria > Scyphozoa > Rhizostomeae > Lychnorhizidae > Pseudorhiza > Pseudorhiza aurosa. The sequence goes on along the minus strand of OZ032117.1, from coordinate 2,105,700 downwards.
TCAGCGGCAAACGAGTAATCAAGCCAGCATCTGAGGTAATTATATGCGTCTTAAAAAATCAGTGCTCTTACAGCTGATCTGAGAGTGGATTTTAGATAAAATGACAGTCTAGAAGCAATGGTCTGTGCTTTCAATAGGGTCTCTTTTTTATATTAAGTTAGATGGGTCATTAGCCCTCTGTAATTATTAGATTATAGATCTTGGCCTGTGTTCACGTAGATAGGGTGGGTCATGACCCTGTAAGTGGAACTTGGAAAAGGGCATAGGGGGATAAACCCCATGTGTCAAAGGTGGCTCCCAAAATGCAAGGTTGCATGGGGTACATTTGTTCATTTCAACACAATTTTGATAAACAAAAGTTATAGCACTGTAAGTTGTAGTGTCACTTGACACTACTTGTAGAAAATTGAACTTGTATTAGTGAAATATAAGATTTTCTGCTTTGTTGCAACATTCTTATACAAAAAGTGATTTCATATATTTTCATAATTAATCCTTTTAAGGAGGGTTGCCTTGCAGCATAAGCCGGTTTCCAAGGGACCCTCTGGCAAAAACATCAATTATAATATATGAGAATGACGCAAAAACATCAATTATCATCTATGAGAATGATGCAAAAACATCAATTATAATCTATGATGATGATACGGATAAGTGTAATTTTTCTTCGTTTTCAACTGTTCTACCTGGCAAAATGGCAAAATGCAGAAAATTCTACGGCAATGAAGCTATGCCAATAGTACAGTTGTGTCAGCAAAGTACTCTCAGAGAGAGCAAGAGCTCAGAGAACAGCCTCTGAGATTTATTTCAACTGTGACGTTTGGTTGTGATAAAATGGGCCTATTTCCACTTCCCACCCTTTCATGTCGATTCACGGTTAACTGTATCTGCAAAATGTGTTTTCAATTTGCATTTTATTCGTAGGCTGCCTCTGATGCATGTAAACAAATGGGCAATCGAAAGTGCTATGAGCAGATGATAACTGACTTTTGCCAAACGCAAAAAGACCAAATCACGGATGAGGGTGACGTAACAAATCTGAAAGAATACATGCAGGTGATATATCGTATTTGCTACTCAGTACCAGCAAGCTTTCATTTGAGCATGTGATAAAATGCAACCCTTTTTGATTCATGCTTCTCTTTAGTATTTGAAAGTATATTTAAAGGAGTTACGAGGTTATGCTTATCAAGCAGTGTTGTATTCAAAATCTTCTTTAGCTCTTTGTAGCTATTTCACCAAAAAAATTGTTACTATTGACACAGCTAGCCAGCGTACCATGCAGTCGATTGATTGTTGGGTGAATCTTCCAGTTTAAGTCCAATGCCGCTCTAAACGTTCCCGTGTAAGGCCTAGGATCTCCTCAATAATCAGGGAAAGAAGAGCACGTTTGGCGGGGCGTTGCTTCAGAAGAAAGCAGGAGTTAGTTAGTGACGTATTACTTTGGGACCCAAGCACATAACGGCTAAAGTAGGAAGACCTGTCAAGACATACCCAAAGCTACTTACAGAAGACACTGGTGTACAACTTGCAGAACTTCCTAATGCTATGGACAATAGAGAGCTATGGAGGGAAATGGTCAGTTCGGTCTGGGCTACTCGCCCGATATGATGATGATGATGATTGATACAGCAGCTTTTTCTGTCGTAGAAGTTGCAAACAGCAACTATAGATGTCAATTATTACGCCTGAATCGGCCAAATCGGCCGGGCCGGGCTCTACCAATAAGATCCCATCCCGACCATTTGGTTTATTCGTAAAAATTCATTGTAATCATTTTTTCCGTTCAATTTTGTCATTCTGCTACAATTCAACTTATTTGTTGTTCCTTCATTCATTAGTTTTATTCTACTTTACTCGCTTAGTCTTCATTGATTTCATCCCTTTTAATACCTCGTTGGTACGCCATGTGTAGAATACCAAGCACCGCTTTATGCTCCGAAATACTCATGCCATTTGGAATATTTTTTCTCGTTGTACAAATCTATCTTCATCTATTGCAGTACTTAAGAAATACAGATGAAATGCCTGCAAGGCTGGGTGGAAAAGACAATTCGTGGAGGAAATTGTCATTAGAAGGTTTGTCCCTTCTAAGTTGACAAAGTTTAAGTCACGTTTGTTACAGGTTTTAGGAAAGCGATAATCATGTACCTGAGTGGGATCGACTTACTCCAATATACGGTCAAATCAGTGCTGTTTCTTATTTCTTGCAGTCCTTCCAAGACACAACATAATGTATGATATCATGGCATTCATAGACGGTGGCCGCGTGTCACCAAGACTCGCTATTGAAATGCCTCATATAGTCATGACACGACCAGTTACCCAGGAGAATCAACTCGAGCTACTCCAAACACTTTATAGTGCAAGAAGGTATGCCTTTATCGCATTTCTATGCCTCATTTGACCTTTTTTTAGTGAGTTATGTTGGGGAAAGACCATGGTGGCCCCATACAAAGCCCCAAGCTCACGAGATGCCATCACATCGAGAGCAAGGCCAGGATGCTACACGTCAAACATAGTCTCTCGTGTCTTAAAGTCTATTGCGCGAATTGCAGGTCTATCGAATCCCTATGTGTGGCTAAATTGAGAGGAAGGCCTAGGACTGTTTTTCAGATGTCTTTCTCGTGCCAACAGAAATAGAAGCTTCTGGTTTCGATCTTTTTATCTCAGCTATAATATGTTAAATCAACAATAAACAAATTAAAACTTGCGAATCTACGCTTTCATTTGTTACAGAACTACTGTCCAAAGTCTAGTTAGAGTTTTTTAAAACGCACTACTATTCCACAAAAGTATGTCCCATGAGAGCCCCATATTCGCCCAATGTTCGAAGCATGCCTCCTGAGAAAGCTTGACCCCCTGGCCCACCCCCGCTTCAGTGCTCACAACAAGGACACTTCTCGACAAGCTCAGCTTAAAGTCCAACTTCGTATATCACATAGGAGACATCTTGAAGTGAATGGATTTTTCTTTTATCTTTGTATCAAGCACGTTTTTAAAACTGCTCGTTGTAGTCAGATAAACAGCATACAAGAGTCTCTCCCATGCTTTCATTGCATTGATTATAACATGAATTTCAAGGCATCACGATATAAATGTTTTGTGAATCCCAATACTTGACATGAGCGTCAAGGAGAACTTTGTTAGAGAGGTACCATCCTGAGCCAGGGTTTTGTGATGTACCAGCTCATTTCTTCGTCTTACTTTACCCCTATCTTTGTGTCACGTACCCGGTTACTCCTGGCTGGAGAAACACTGGAATGAGTGGACCTTCACAACAGAAGGTATTGCTTTTGCAATTAAGATGTTCTGATTCGATACAGAATCTTGTAGAATTTTAAAGAATATATATTTGTTTAACTTTTTATCGATCACTAGCTTGAAGCCTTGGCTTCTCAGCATTCTTTCCTCAGCATTCTTTCCTCAGCATTCTTTCCTCAGCATTCTTACCTCAGCATTCTTTCCTCAGCATTCTTACCTCAGCATTCTTTCCTCAGCATTCTTTCCTCAGCATTCTTTCCTCAGCATTCTTACCTCAGCATTCTTTCCTCAGCATTCTATCCGCGTTTTACCCAGATTCAGCTACTAAGTGTCGAATGGACTACAAAGAGACGCATTTGTTAAGTTGCTGCCTATAAATTTGTGGTAATTCAAGATTTCAAACTTTGTTTTAGTCGAAAACCTTTAACAAAGTCGAGCCAGTCTGGTAGGAGGACCAAGAAAGCGAGAGACCGTGTCGCAAGAATGAGAAAAATTTACGGTCTCGATGAAAATGACACCCAGTTAGATGTAAGTGTTTTTGTTTGTAACGAAGATTCAAGCATTTGATCGAAGGTTGCAATGATTTGCGATTGATTTTTGTTTTCACGCCGAAATTAAAGTCAATTTCTATAAAGACATAAGAACCTCTGTCTTCTCCTTCATTCAACTTCTGTCTGCAAAATCCCTGTATGAGAAGTTCCAGTTGCATCAGAGATCTTAGAGAGCCATTCTTCTTTTTATATCCATTCATAAATTCATAAATTCAAATTAAATTTAACTAGATGCACTACTTGCAAAACAATTTCACTGCACTACCAAGATGGTACCACAAGGAGCACGAGGCTGTGTGTACCCTGCGGTCATTCAAGGTCTAGTTTTAACTGCAACTACAACTTGCCATCTTTCGAATCCAGGATTAATAAACTTGATCTGATCTCCCTCTCCTCTTAGCCTTTCAGTTTTTTCACCATGGCCTTTCCCCAACATAATTTACTAAAAAAATAAAAAGCAACTGAATTTTCACCATAAAATGCTAACTGCAAATGGATATGAAACAAAAGGAAAAAACCACCAATTACCAACACAAGTTGCAGTGCAGAGCCATTCTCAAAGATCTTATCAGCAAAATGGTAACAACCAAATACCAACACAAGTTTCAGTGCAGAGCCATTCTCAAAGATCTTATCAGCAAAATGGTAACAACCAATTACCAACACAAGTTTCAGTGCAGAGCCATTCTCAAAGATCTTATCAGCAAAACGGTAACAACCAAATACTAACACAAGTTTCAGTGCAGAGCCATTCTCAAAGATCTTATCAGCAAAATGGTAACAACCAAATACCAACACAAGTTCTTTCAGACGTTCTCGCATGCTTATCTCTTTTCTGCTTATGCGTTTTTTGATTATATTGCGTTTCAAATTTTACTTTATACTTTCGGTGGTAAATTCATATTAATTGCTTTACCTCTTTGCGAAAGCTAGCAATTGGAGGACGGAAATTTGATAGCAATGGCATTGTTGATCAGAGCAATTTTGCTTCATCGGAATATTGACCAAATCACATTTGTAAAGTCTCTGGATAGGTAGCTTATAATCGGCTACATGAACGACAGTTGTGGCGCAGTGGTTGAGAATGCGGACTAACAACACAGGGGTATTCAGTTCGATTCCTCCATGTTTCACTTTTAGAACGCCATTGGTGAGAAAGGCAACGGGAAACCACCTCGTGAATTCCACTACCCTATAAAAAAACTCAGAGCCCTGTCTCTGGTTTCTGCTACGCTCGAAATCGAGTATGCAACACAGATTTAGAACGACAGCAACTTAGAAATAAAGGAAAACTTTAAGATACGAATGAAGATTTGTACAATGATAAGGATTCGGGATTCGGGATTATAATTTTTCGGCAGCAAACGTACTAAGACGTCTTTGTTCCAGTTGCTTTAACTTTTTGAATGCCTTCGTCTATTGTCGAATTCTGGATTTTCTAGCATTCCTGATTGCAATAATGTTAATGCCTATTGTAGTACGCAGGTAGTACGTAGTAGTCATTGTAAGCTTTACCTTGTATAAAAAATGTCGACTGAAATGAATCGATGCTACTATTTCTACAGGATTTCAAAGAGGACATCGGCCACATGACAAATGACGATTTTCATGATACAGAAGAAGGATTTTATGATGCCTACTTTGATGAGAACTGGGACGATGAGGGCAAAGATCTTTACGAATGGTCACAGAAGCTATCAATCGAAGCTGTTGGGCAGCCTTTTCCTTAGTGCATTTTCCTCCTCGTACCCAATCAGACTTGACCACAGTAGTAGTATTTGTAAATAAAGAGAATTCATGTCTTTAATTACGGACCAACGTCATGACAACAAGCATCAGTTTAATTGCTCCAGTAGTAATTTTTTTTATTTATGATATACAGGGCCATCTAGAGCCAGCTCGGAGTATTTTGCAGGAACGGGCTCGAAGGAACTGGGTTTGCTTGGGGAATTTTGAAGGCACGATCGTGAAAATTTTAGGACATTGAGATAGAAACTTGCTGTCCATGATGTTTTTTAGTAATGACCATTTTACGGTGGCTGGAATTTCATCAGTCATTTTCATCAGTCATAATCATAATCATCATCATCAACAATCGCCAATCATGATCATTATTTTCATAAGTTATCATCATTTGTCTTCATCAATCATCATCATTGGCCATCATTATCGGTATCAATCATTATGCACCCACGTGATCAATCATTATGATAATTATCAATCATCATTATCATCCTTTTTTATTATCATTCGGAGCATTTGTAACCATCAATATGTAGAATAAATGATTTTAACCATTAAGTAATTTGCATTGATAAATTTCATCATCAGAATCGCCATGATCGTCGCCTTTAACCAGCACTGTCACCATTCTCGATCATCCTCGTCGATGTTTGCCTGTGGCTAATCCCTTTTGTTGCGGGGATACATTCTCGATCCATATATCTAGCTTTTGATCGAAAGTTCACCTGAGGAAATCTGCAGACGTGTCTTCAAACAAATACAGTGCTCGATATCAACTACCATAAATATCAGAAAACTTTATTCAACACCATATGTACAAATCAGTCTTAAATTTCAACAACATAAACTTATATAAAATAAAGATCCTAATGGGATATTTTCATTCTACAGCGGGCGTTACTACCCAGTACGTTCTGTATTCCCCTTCAAAATCGGGATGCGTCGTGCGTGTGTCAACCAGAGAGATCTCGTCTTTATTCCGTATCATATCTGCACAAGCCTGTGTGATTAATATTCCATTAGGCTTCCTAATCTCTAGCAGCTTCAACGCGATGTCCGCCACTTCGCTGACGACGCGATATCTCGCTGTCTTGCCAATGTCGTTGATCATACCAGCAATCCCGCGGTCGCTGTGTACTGCCACACTGAATCGTAGCTTTATCCTTGCGTTGTACTCTATTTCGATGGCACTCGTGCATTGCTGCATGGTGATGCAAAATCGTAGAAGCGCATCGGCGCTTGTCGCATTTGAGCTTCCATCTGAAACTGTGAGAATAACTCAATCGTAAGTGCATTTGCTTGCAGATTCGAGCTTAAATTTCACATGGAATAAAACGGGTTGCTAGATTTCTTGAATTCCAGGCGTATGAATTACGAGGCGTGTCTTACACGGAGGAAGGATCCGGAGACTGCTTTATAAACAATGCTTCTCAATGTCCTAAAGAAAGCTAAGAGAAAGTTGTATCACGTGTTGGATATATTGTTCATTAAGGGTGAGACGTTTTAAGATGACTTAGTTATTACGAGGTTTGATCACAGACCTAGTTATGCCCAGTTGGAATCAATTGGAATCAATCAAGATCTGATATCATGTTTTACGTATAGGGAGTGGAGTCACTATATTTTACGTATATGGTGTGGAGGCACTAGCTGATGTCCTTGTAGGTATGTATATAAGAGGCACGAAGTGTTGTCACTTTGAGAGGAAGGATAAGAACACTTCTCGACCTGCATATCTTCTCCGTATCTTGAAGTGTGTTGTAGGAATCGCAAGTCTTGTGAATAATCCTTGTCACATCATCGAGATAAATGACCAAGACGCTTGTCCGTAGGCATGGCTTGTCAGGGACTTCAAATCTACCTTCATTTTTTGGACTATACGCATAGAGCGCATTGCTTGTCAGGCTTAAAAGCTATTCCTTCCAGGGTCGCGAAAGTGACTGGTCATAGCCTGAATCCATTTAAAGGCTTGTTACGTCTAATCTTTTCGCATTCTAATCGCATTGATACGTTGCTATGAGTAGTGGTTAAGCAAGCGGACTAACAACACAGGGGTTGCCAGTTCGATTCCTCCATGTGCCACTTTTAAAACGCCATTGGTGAGGAAGGCAACGGGAAACCACCCTATGAATTCCGCTTCCCTAGAATAAACTCAGAGCTCTGTCTCTAGTTCCTGCTACGCTCAAAATCGAGTATGCAACGCAGCAAATCAAACTAAAAGCCCTAGATTTTAGCTTTGATTATGGTCGGAGCAATGCGGGTATTCGATTTTGTATATCATGTAATTGGTTATTAGTTAATTTGGTAGATAAATGCAACAAGCTGGTTTTAATTTGCTATCTCTTCTTTTTGTCAGCTATGCATAAATCATTAAGTAATGCAAACATGATTTTTGTGACTTACGTATCACGCAAAGGTCAGACATGATATCCATCTCTGTAATTGCTAATCCCTGATTGCAAGCAACTGCCTGGAAAGACTTGACTAGGTAGTCCATCAAATCAATCAACTCGTCTGGGCTAACGGCAGATACGATGTCTTGAAAGTCAGCTATTTGAAACACTGCCACAGAAACGACCTCAAGAGACGTTGCTTCAATTGCCTCCCCGTCCTTTATTTGACTGTATATATGTGGGGGAAGTGTTCTGTATCGCCAGTCGTCCATTTTCTCTTTCTCTTTGCTGATCATTCGCGTATCGTAAGCGATGTATCGTTCAAGTGCCTCCGTCTCTTTCTCCAAGAGAAAGGCCCTTTTCTCCATCTGGTCTCCTTTCAAAGGTGCAATTATGCGCAGCAATGTTTTTATGTGAGAAAACGGCGGCCTACCTTCGGGGTCTTCTGACCATGCACTCTCGATCAGAACTCTCAACATGCTTTTTCCAGGCTCTCCTCTCGGGAGTTCGCTATCGCGTATACTTGGCCGAAAGGTCTTGCCTGGAATAGATCAAATGCTTTTTTAAAGGGCCGGATTAAGGAAATGTTCGTGCTGCCCATTCACTTAAGCCCTGTCTACGAAAAGATAAGATAAGTAAAGGTAAGACAAAATAAGGTAAGGTAAGGGATGAAGGGCCAGGCTTGATAAGATTGACATCTCATAGTCGCAGAACCTGCTTCTTAGCTACTAAGCCAATGTCATTTATCCCACTCCCTGCACTTGGTACCCCGCACTTTCAATCAACTGCTTACCCTGTTTTGAAAGCATTTCCTTTCCGGCTTTTGGAGAACCTGGCCTTATGATCTCTAAATCGACCATTGGCTCTTTCATGTGGGCAACAGCTTCGATTATGTGCTGTGTCGACATCACTTTGATTTCACCATACGGCGGTCGTCTTGTCAATATCTCCACTAACAATATCCCAAAGCTGTAGACATCGCCTTCGAGTTGAACTTTTCCGACTTGGTCAATGTTCACAATTTTCGGTCCAAGATATTCCGGTGCTGTCCATAAAAGCCCTACGATAGAAATGGCACAAGTGAATTTCTCACGGAGGATTAGTGTTTCACTTCGACATAGATACTCCCAAGTAACGTGGTGCCTCAGCTAGTCAAAGCACTCCATCGTCATGATGGTAATAGCATTATCATCATAATCATTATTATTGTTGCTGCTATTATGAAGAATCAATTGAAATTAAGCTCTAAATACCCATATTCAGTAAAGATTAAGTGACTCTCATTTACCTAGTCGAAGCAAAAGTGATAAGTGATGCGCAATAAAGCTAATTGGCTAACTGTTGAGAATGTTATACGATTTGGTCGTTCTGTGATGACGTATAAGATTCTGAGCAAGTTGAGCCGGGAAGGCCTTTGGGATAAGTACCAATTTAGATCCATGTACTCAAATTATGAAACAAGAAACTGCAAGGATCTCCAGATCCCAAGGCTCATAACTGAGCATGCTTTGCAAAAGGATTTTGCTACTCTGCCTTAAAGACTTCGAACGATATCCCTGCTAATATTAGACAAATCCAAACACTCGGGCGCTTCAAAAAAGAACTAAAAGTGCACTTGACGAGCTAAGAATGCTAAGTACACCCGAATACGACCCTCTGGAAGAACAGCTTAGACGATTTTCTCTTTTTTCAATTAATTTTACCGTCTTAATTGTTTTCTTTGACATTTAAACATTGTATTAGATTATAGCTGAAATGGTATCATGTATGAATAATAATAATAATTATGATAATGCACATCCAGTTAAGTTAACTTTTCATCTGAATTAGGCTTTTAACGATAAGTATCGAAGAAAATTTAGCCCTTTTACATTGTATGTATAGGTCAGCTTACTTTTCTTTCAATTTTTCTTTATTTCCTTTTTCAAACAGGGCCCTTACTAATAGCAGTGCCTGTAGTATTGATAAGGTTTACCGTGTATAAATATTTCTATTATTTTTATGATTAATATTCAATAACTAGATTGGCAATACAGTCAAAATTATTGTAAGCACCGCTTGCAGAGTGACCCCGGTGGCATTTTGCCTTTTTCCTCTATGAATGGCACGGTGTGAAGTAGCTTTTGCATCGCCTGTATAAATACTTCTACTATTATTATCATAATTATTATTATCAAGATTAGCTCAACTTTTTCAAAGCCGAATTGCGATGATTTTCACTTTTTTTGGTCGCGCGCTCTTTGACGTCGGTTTCCTGCATTTTCCTAACGATATCAAAATGCTTATACATTCCCATGCTCTCTTAATAAGTAATGAACAGATGGTGATACCAACTGGGCGCTGAAGAACACACGAGCTGTAGCGCTTGTTGATCGATACAGGTCTTTTCCCAATCTGGCTAACAGTTTCTCATCCTAATTTTTACTCGTCTTGATTTGGGATAGGCTATCCTTCTATAAAACAAAGCAACTCGGGTTAAAGTGGCAGCTGGTAGAGTGGCAAGAGCATGTTTCTCGGGGGGAACTCGCCCATGTTTCTTGTTCGCCCTGTTATCGGTCCACCCATCAGACCAATGGGTAGGTGGAGAGGCAGCGAAGGAGAGAACTGGCCACCCTACCTCACCATGCCATTGCTCAGGATGATACCTCTTCGGCAAGGGTGCTCCACAAAGTTTGTTTCCAGCTTGGGGCTCAACTTTTTTTATACTTACCATTGTAATCTGCTGCCAGGGATTCGAGTTGTTCTGGATTGTGTTTGTATTTTCCATGCAGTCTCGAACAGTTACTGCTCTCAGTATTCTTCCTTAAACAGCACAGGCCAATATCTGTTATTTTCAATCGCCATCCTTTATACAACAGGCAATTTGTGGACTTCAATCTTCCGTGTGACATTGAGCATTTTTCGTGTAAATACAGCATCCCTTGGCAGATGTCTTCCATAAATGCGTACTTGATCTCCAACGGGATCTCGACGTTCTCACCGTGCAGTGTGTCGTATAAACTTCCCATGGTAGCCAGTTCTGTAATTATAGCGACAACGGGTGGGCCAAGGCAGATTGACTTGACTTTTTCGATGTTGACATGGTCAAGTTGTTTCACCTTCTTGATTTCCATTCGCACGTCCAGTGAAAGCTTAACTGATCGTTTTTTTATGCATTTCACGAAAACCTGCTGTTCTTTCAACGTAGCCTTGAAGTACTTTGTGTAGCGAAACTTTTGAATCAGATGTCTTGCAACTATGGTTCTCTGTAACTCAGCTTCTTCGCAGTTTGTCAGCTCCTTCCAATCTGTAATCAAGCTAGATTCGTCTATGCCCACTGTTTTGACTGCGTTCTGTTTGCTCCGACAGAACTTCAACAGATAACAGGCTATGATCATCACTACGATTGTAACGCTCACTGCGCAGAAAATAATTCTCTTGAGTACAATTGGATCTTCACAAAAGACCCCTTCGTGAGTCCACTTGCATGCAATGCAAGACCCGTCTCCGAACGCGCCATCATTGCATAAGCCGTTCTTGCACCAGTTCTGGCAGAGACGAGAGCAGCTGCGTCCAAAGGTACCTGACAGGCACTCACAAAGCCTGTCCCCGACGCATTTTCCCTTCCCTTTGGAACAGTTGTACGGGAAACAAACTGGAAGGCTGCATTTGAAGTCCGACCAACCTCTCAAACAATTGTACAGTCCAATTTGAGGCGGTCGCGCCTGCATTCCGGACACGAATCGTAGGCCATCCAGCCTTCGCGGTTTTTTCTTTGCCAGCAAAGATATGAGTTTGCTTGTTGTTATGGTCACGTTGTGCTTTGATAGCGTTTTTATGCACTCGACGATGGCTGTTACACCATCTAGTGCCATCGCCCTGAGTAGTTCGATGCGAAAATAGCTCGTAGCGTTGTTCAACGTCACAGAATCCAGCTTGCTTGTTTTCCCGTCGACGAAAGACGTTTTAAGATCAACTGGACGGAATCCTTTCATCATGATAACACCGCGAAATGCTTCACCGCAGCTTATAGGCTTGTGCCGGTAGCAGTCTTTTGACCCTATGCCATGCTCAAAAACTCCACTTGCTGATCCTGAGATCCAATTGTATCCATCCGTGGGACTAACATGCTCCTTCACAGCAGATATAAACAGTCGTTTCGACGTAGCATGATCCACAATGAAGTATATGTTAGCTTTTGCACCCTTCAGTGCTCTGAGATGGTTTGAAATGTCCAAGGTGCTTGCCCTGTCGCTTATAATGATATCTTTAGTCACTACAAATTTCATCATCTGCAAATGGTACGCAAAACTTGTTGGGATCTTTACCCTCTCCGATCTCACTAGGACCATCTTAGTTATGTTCATTTCTCGCAACTTCAACAGCGTCACGTGCAATGGAGATGCTGTGTCCTGCTGTAATATTGCCCTATTATTGGCATTTGCATTGATCGCACTGGTTCTTCTCGTGAGCAGCAGAGCGTCGTGCACCCTCGTTAAAGAGGCCAGTACGCCTTGCACATCGTCTGCATCGAGATCAATCATTGCATGCAGCTGTCCAATACCTTCTCCGCCCTGTTCTCTCGCGTGTTGTAGCATGGTGACAATGGCATTCGCATTTCTGTAGGAAACTGCTACGTAATCGATCTTTCTCGTTCCACCATCAGCCTCCGTCTCTAATTCCTTCACCACGTTACTCAACTCAAAGTCTAAATTTGGCATTTTCTTGATCCTTTCATCGTTTACTATTATCACTATGTTAACCCTTGATACCATAGTAACGTTCACCTGCGCCTTCACCACTCCAATTCTCGGCACCAACGCAGCGACTGTTATCAACACATCCGTTTTATCTGCGCATGTTGCATCTGGATAAACCGAGCCGTTGTAAAATCCAAAACCTCCTTTTAATACCAGTGATTTGTCTGTATTAGAAACGGGGCAATTAGCAAGGACAGTGGTGCTGTATTGAATGCTGGAGAATTCTCCATGCTTTATCAAGCTGCCATTGAACAGCAATGCAACTGTATTGTCAAAGGGGAAATTTGCGTTGATTTCGTGATTCCTCAGATGAATGGTCAGCTTCAGAAGAGTCGAATTCGTTGCTAACGGTTGGTAGTAGCACAAGTGATACTGCATTGCTTTGGGAGTCGAGTTTGATATGGTTACATACGGATGAAGTCCAAACGCAATCCGCCCTATGTCATCCATTCCTTTGTCAATGAAAACCTCGCTCATCTCAGTTGTACTGTTAGTGTTTGCTACATCCGGGCATTTCTTCATCACAGGTATAAGGTAGAAAGGTACTGACGAAGGCAACTCCATCTGGTTTAAAGTGGTATCGTTTCTGCAGCAGTAATGCATCTCCATAAAACAGCAGTTTGCATCGCTTGCATTGTAGTTTGTGAAATCTATGAACGAAAGAGTTTCCAAGCGTAAGAATTACCATGTATAGATTAGTTCGAAAAATTCATTTTGAGTCCTGGTTGAATCACAGTCCCAAATCTCGTTAGACCTAACTCGCAACAGGTCAACCTGAATTGGATTTGACGTCACAGCAGTGTTACAACAAAAACATTCAAAATCAGAGAAGCAATGATATGTGAACAGTGCACAGTTATGAAAAATTTTTATTAAGAATAACTCCCAATTTTTCTACCACGTGTGGAATAGTTTGAATAGAAGCTTACGTTTAGGCACAGATCCGTTAACATGACTCCAACTTTGACTAATGCTGGTTTTATTTTCAAAAAACCTTAGACTTCCATTTCGAAAACCCTCGGGACAGTGTTCATGTACCTTATAGATGCAATATGATCCTGGAGGGAATCTCTTTCGCTCTTTTTCCCTGGTCTCTGGTGACTCTTTGGTGCAAAACTCTTCGACAAAATATTCCGGCGAAATAGTGTTCCTAAGGTTTATTGTTATTTTTTCTGACACTGTCAAGTTCTTCGGAATTCTACGAGTGATACCATCACTTAGACGGTAGCCATATTTCCACCTGTCTGAAGAAGGGCAACCAGTTTTAGGCCTAGGCAATGCGTATAACCCTGCTGGCCAATCAGACTGCAGCTTGCGTAGCAATGAACTTCGGCGGCCTTCTATGAGGATACTGGACTTCGTAAAATTTGGCTTCCGATCAGACATCTTGACCTGCAATTCAAATTCGATATATTCAAATGCTTGCTTCACCATACCTCTGTGGTATTTAGGTGGTATATAAAACGTGCATCCTCTGTGTTTCTTGAAGACGACTAAAAGAGGTTAATGGCAGGAGAGTATCTGACAGTAAAAACCATATCCAAACATTCGTTGAGATGCCGACATGATTCAATGCTACGTTTGGTGCAACATTGAATGGCCTTTTCTGAGGTTTGAAATTCCAATTAACAATTAAAGGTGAGTTTGATATCTTGGGCAGACAAATTTCCTGGGCCTCAAAACCGTTTTTCAAGGAGGGCCACTTTCAGATGTAGGCCATAGATGGAGGATCACATTTGCACGTTTCAAAGTATCCTCTTTCAACGTTGACATCCGTGCGGGCGACATCAGACAATAAGGCGGGCCAAAATAGGATCCAGTAGCCACAACGTGGCCTAGTTCGACCCTGACCTTTACTGACAGCTCAACTTTTTCAAAAATAAGATATGACATTAAGAGGCAATAGACTTGAAGATTTGTGAAATATATTCTCACCGGAAAATCGGAGAAGGATTGCAAGGAAAGTCCATGAATTTCCAGTCGCAAACAGAATCGATGCACCAAATCTTTGCAGTTGTTTTCGAATGCTACTGGGTTTACACGAACGCTTCTAGCAATGAACGGCTTTGTAAACGGAATCTTTTTCTTCAGATGCGGATTCTTATTCCCGGTGAGTGGCGTTGGGTCATTTTCGTAAAAGACCCACTTGCCAACAGCTGGTTTGTAGCTTACGTTGAACATGGTAACCCAATGGCCACACAACCGACCCTGCATACCTTGTATTGTCAGTCCAGTTAGTAGCATCGCGCCGCCCAAGTTGACTTCAAGGTACTCGTTTGCTGAAGTGCCATTGGAACACCATCCTCCTTGTGTAGCTGAACCCACTTTAAATCGGCTGTCAAGCCTCCCGAACTTTGCTTTGTAGCCTATAGGCTCCGTCTTAGATTGAAAATCTGACGAGCTCGATAGCTGATCGTCTTTGATTGCCCAGTTTCCAAGGCCAATGGCAACTGGGTGTCTTTTTGTAGAGCAAATGAACTTTGCACTTGAGTCACAACCAGTGCTTACTTTGGAGCCACTTCTCAATCTCACCAGGCAAAGGTCTTTGGATGAACCAGGACCAGCACCTTTGAAGGAACACGATAGATTTCGCAGAGCAGGCGTCAAGCTACTATTATAGGTCCATAGTTTACTTGCTTCACTGACCTTTCCACTGTATATTTCATCGGTAGATATGCGACTACCATAAAACTTACAGATCTCCACTGCGTCACAGAAATTAGCTTCGTTAAAAATGTGCCAGCACGAGCCACTGGTATACTTCCATTTATCAATGCAGGTGTATTCGAGAGAGACTCTAGCACCGCAACTTGAGATTGAAACCACCACTAAAAGCATGCCAAAAGTCTGATGCAAATTTATTTTCATCGTATTGAGAGCCTTTTTGGACTATATCTGAATGGTAATGTGCCAATACAAAAGCTTGAATCGTCCCTTTGTCAGGAATGCATTTTCATGAAACAGGGCAACGTACTTGCCCGTTCCAAAATGAAGAGGTGATTTCATCGCTGAATCTTAGATTGCCAAATGATGCCCCCAAGAACTTCTGCCATCGTTATTCTAGTGTGAATGCTCTATGACGTCAAATTCACATGCTGTTTGATATTACATCTAATAGCGAAAAAGTCAAAGTCTAAGTCTTTCCTACACCAATCTTGCTGAATAGGACGGCGCCCATCTCCGTTTCATTAGCCTTAGGGCCATACAGCTATGCAACCATAGTGAATGCTACAGTTGGGGGGCTGCCATCTGATAGTACTGTGTGCCTCCCTCCCATCCTCTTTCCCAAAGGGCTGAATGCTAAGTAGGGAAATGGCATGTTAAGTTTTTCAAATCTTAGGTATGACTAGACCCGGTATCGAGCATTCTACCACTGGGCCGCGGACTCGGTTAATGGCAAACGCGTGACACTGTTCCGACGTTGGCGATCATAGTTTTCCACACCTTACTATGTCCAGCAGCCTTCAATAACTCGGTCTCATCTTACCCCCCACACTTGCTTAGATTATTAGTTTGAGTTGGTCTTCGCTCTCCTCTGCTATGTTTTCAATTTGTTTCTCTAACGAGCCCTGTGTTCACCTTTGCACAAGAAACTTCCCAAAAATCTGAACTGTGCCGGATAGCTATCGCCCAATTAAATCAAAAGTTTGCCATTTGTCAAATATCCAGTTCATGGCATCCTTAGCATTAATCTATAGAATAAGTCCTCTTCAATCTCTTGTCTCTTACGCTACCTCCTCAGTTATCTGCTACAAATGGGATAGTGACACTACCAATAAACAATGTCCTATCTTCTAGATCAAGCCATCCCTTCCATTTAGGATTTGGTTTTGGCTGTCTTTAATTCGATCCCGTTTCAGTCACTCACAAGCAAGTGATTTCTGGAGCACATTTCTTTCTCTTAGTAAATCATGTTGAGGAAAGGCTGTGACGGGAATGCGTCCCGACCATGAAATCCATCCATCAGCTTGATGGAACAGATCGCATAGTCATTAGGAGTTCTGCAGAAGCAGGATTGAATGACACAGGAAGTTTTAGCCTTGCATCCTTGTGATATCACAGGCCCTATAAAAACATCACATGATCTGCAGAATACAAAATGGTGGAGGAGAGTTGGTTCAATCTTTAAAATCGACTTTGAGGAACACTGCGTAACGTGGTCGGTCGCAGCACATCATCACAAATACTTTTGATCCTATTTTGTATAATAAACAGTGATAATGGTGAGTTTACAGATAGGGTCCTTTTGGAACAAGAGGCCTTCTTAAAGATGCACTCGTAAGTTTATTAAGGCACTCACAAATCCGCATACTTTTTTGACTCCAACCGTCTCTCCAGCCCCTCTAACTTACTTTTTCAAGCTTTGATTTCTTGTTTGAATTTCTAGGCACAAATATTGATGGGAATTGACAAAATTACAGACCAGCAGGGGTATCTGGTGATAAGTCTCGATGGAGCAGTTTTAGCTGTAAGTAGCAAGAGTAACATCTACCATATAGAGTACTTTTAATGTTGGATGCAGAGCTTGAATTGTTTTATGACTGCAAAGACGATACTTAGTTGCTGCAAGCCACCTTTCCACATTACAGAGGTGGGCAGCAGCAAGTATGGGGAGTAAATGAATCCCCAAATTTCCAGAGGTCCGTGGAGGCTCAAATACCAATAACAGCATCCTCCATTGTCTGGTTATGAGACTGGAGGGAGACAACTGGATTGTATATTAACATAACAAAGACTTCAGAGTGTGGAAATGTAGCCATAGACTACTACTGCTGTTCAATCCTCAATCCTAAGACAATCTTGCTTTCCTGAATCCTACAACTTGCCATCTTTCCAGTCTAAGATCAATAAACTTGATCTGACCTCTCTCTCCTCTTAGCCTTTCACTTTCTTTATTCTTCCTTTTTTGGGGCTTTGTATTGGCCACCATGCCCCTTCCTCGACATAACTCACTAAAAAAATAGCTCTTGAATTACTGTACTTGTGGTATTATCAAAGTATTGATATTTTGTTTCAAAATTGTATCATTTTTGCAACATTCCGTAAATGCAGCGTAAATGTATTATATGAATGCTAATCTCTTTAAGCTGAAAAAAAAACAGATTTAGAGGCAATAGCTGTGATGTAAGCTCAACTATACTATCTTCAAATATTTCATTTTCAACATTCTTTAACTGAAAGGGCATTGGTGTATCCTCTTTTGTCTGTAGTCTGCGGGAGATTTTGAAAACAATGAGAAATTAGCAAATCACATTACAAGTATGGTGCAGACGTCAAGTAAGATTCCACTAACCAAGGATGGCAGCCAATATTTCAAAAGACTTACAGGTAAAGAGATCGATTTCTTTACATTCCAAAGCTTCTTTTTTGAAATATTGATTCATAGTCAGTTCACATGTTGATAATCTTGTTTTATTCCACTAAAGCATAGACACTCATAATATGATTTTTTCATTCCAGTTACATACAAAGATTTCAATCTTCTGGTTACGATCAGCAATCAACGTATTTATGTTGTCAAAAGGCCACTGAATAGAGACGAATAGAGCAGAATAAAAGAACTGCAGACAAAATTTTTGATCAAGCCTGTTCCCTTTTTTGCGAATAAATAATTAACTGTTCAGTATTACATAGAAAATGATTAGTCACACGGCCCTTGTGCTTTAGACTTGATCAAAATGGGTTTTTTAGAAGTGAATAATGAAGGGATCTGTGATGAATTTGTCATCTTATTTCAGTCTTTATCCAATGCGTCCTACTTTGATGATAATTTGCAAAGTCTTCACTAGGACCCAATGATTTTCTGCCTCCCGGGTAAAATTGGAGCCCTGTGCAATATGGAAGCTTTTTACATTGAGACATCATTTCATTAGGAGATATTATTTGCCAACATGTTGATGCGTGATTATCAAGAAGACTTAATGAAGACAAACTTAGAAACCAGCAAGGAGGCCTTAAAAACAACGCTGGAGGAGATCAAATATCTTTTTTTTCTTTAAAACACATTTTAACGTTCACAATTGCACTTTAGAACACAAATGGTACATTGCACTCAACTTTTTATTATAAATCCAGTTGCCATTTTGTTACTAGAAAAGCAATTTTGATTGAAAAATGAATGCACAGCATTTTTGCATTTATGAGGATGCAAGTATTGTTTCTTGTTCCACTGTAATCAATCACCACTCTCAAGGGATTTCAGTTTACCGCTACCACTGTCATTTTGACTGTCCCAACCACCACTCACCATTCCTTCAATCTAAGATCAGTAAACTTGATCTTATCTCTCTATCCTCGTAGCTGCTCGCTTTCTTCTTTCTTCCTTTGTTGGGGCTTTGTATAGGTCACCATGGCCTTTCCTCAACATAACCCACTAAAAAAAAAAAAAAAAAAATTGTTTCTTGTTCCACTTTAATGATTAACTGAACATTCAACTTGAGAATATTCTCTATTTGTTGGTGCCAAGACACGCTATGAATGGTCACTTGAGCACTGTGTAGGTGAGGAACCCAAGCAATCGTCATTAAAGGAATTGAGTCTTTAGTAAAATTCATGGTTCATCCTTTTTCTAATAATTTAACTTGATAGGTTAAAGAAAGATCACCACATGTTCGTCCGTTGTTGTCTTATACCAAAACTCTAAGTTTCATACCCAATGTTAGTGCTTTATAATTTTTGGCTAAAACAGTTGTAAGGTTCTAATATTCCATTTCCAGATCTTCTTGTTTTATCTTATTTCAAGGTAGAATATTTACTTGTGAATAATAAAAAGCCATTTTGCCGTTGTTGGATGAATATACATTGGTTGTTTTAACTGAGGACTTGTGAAAATCTTTTTCCTCATTTAGTTTACTCTCAGAAAAACAAGACATTGATATGAAAGACTTCAACAGAAAAACTCTCAAAAACTCGTACTTCTTTAGCCCCCTGGGGTTTTGACAGAGTTCGCTATTCCCTTATAAAATCTACTTGTATGAACCTTTCATTTGGCTTGATGCCTGCCCATTATGATAATTCTTTTTTAGACATGATAATTTTACTGAGTTTAATATCAAATTTGCAATCATGCACCGAACTACTTATAGGCAGAACATAACTGACTTTTCTGCAGAAAAGTGGTGCCGTGGCGTGGTGGTTAAGCGTGCGGACTCGCAACACAGGGGTTGTCAGTTCGATTCGTCTATGTGTCGCATTTAAAAAGCCATTGGTGAGGAAGGCAACGGGAAACCGCCTCATGAATTCCACTTCCCTAGAGAAAACTCAGAGCCCTGTCTGTGGTTTCTGCTCCGCTCGAAATCGAGTATTCAACGCAGCAGTTCTTCTGTCAGAGAATGAGAACTTGTGGCTGATAGTAGAAAATAGTAGAAGAAAATAAGAGAACTCATCCATCAAATCAGGGCTCATCTATTCTTGGCTTCGTTTTTCTTCTTCAGTGAGTTATATTGGGGAAAGGCCATTATGATCTGTACAACATTCTAACAATAGAAGACAGTGAAAGGCCAGGAGGAAAGGGAGATCGGGTCAAGTTTATTGATTTTAGATTTGAAGCAAGACAATTAGCAGAATCCAATCAAGGAAGAAGGAAGCAAGACGTTCCATAAAACGACGGTTCTTAGGATGAATAAGATTGGCGGGATAGAGTTTGTGGAATAACCAGTGAAACTTGGACAGGGCTTGAATGAGTTAAGCTTCTGCTGTTTCTGACACACCTCCGAGGAACTGGAATAATATCCCTGAGAGCAATGCCCGTGAGAGTATCTGTAAAAGATGGAAAGATCTCCAACTAAATCCCTAACAAAAGGACTGGTCACTCCGCCTCACAATGACGCGGCTCAGGATGGTTCCCTAACACTGGTATCGGACACGAGGCTCAATTTTACATTACTTCCTCATAATCCCGACATTGGCAAACCCGTTGATTGATATCTTCATGAGAATATATCAGGAATCCGACTCCGCAAGTCAGAAGAGAAAGACATTTGAGGATCCTAAAGCAACCAGAGCGTAGAAAACTATCCCTTGATTGAAAAAGAGCATGAACAGTTATATATTAAATCGATGAAGTCTATAAAACTATAATGACAAGGCCGTGGAAAGATATGTGTTTTGGACATCAAGGAAGGAGATAGTCTGAATGAAAGTTATGTGTGTAATTTTGGAATCTTTTGTAGTCTTCTTTTAATTCCTACAAGAAAGAGAGATAAAAGATATTATTGTGCGAGTCCGTCCAAAAAATGCAACTTAATGAAAACGAGTGGCAAGTCTGAGGCCGCCGTAAAATTTGTGTTCAACGTTAAGTCAAAAGTTTTCTGCAAAGCAAAGGATAAACCATTTCCTCTAAATCTCGGAATGCATTGCTCGATATCCTATCAAAAATGCCCATGACCATTCGAGAAGGAGACGTGGAAATTTGCAAAGCACTTAACATAGTTAGATTTGAGATGAAGTCAATAATATAAGGTCCTGTGGTAAGATTAACCCCTGGGAGGAGAACTTACAAGCGTTGCTTCTAGTTAAATATAGCTCAAGTATTTCTCTTGCCTGTGTAGCAGATGTATGAATAATAGGAGAAATGGAGCATGGTGCTCCACAAAGAGCTGCAATTTTCACAGATTTGTAACGTTAAAATATCTAACTTTATTCAAATCCATATTTAGGAATTTTTCGCTGATTCCTAATACAAACTAAGCATCGTGATTTCTTCCAAGCATCGATCTTGTAGGTAAAGTACAGAAGCAGGTGGTAAGAAACATTTCTTGGGCAAAATTGGAATTTTAATCTTTCCACGACTGCCCTGGTCGATTAACTTACTTTCGCCTCTCCTTAGTACAGAGAGAAAAGACAAATGGATTAACCCATAAGACATCAGCACATATATAAAAAGAGATGGAGGCTAAGACTCAGTGGTGCGAAATGCGCCAAAGCCAATCACCCATATTTATAAATCGCAAAACAAAAAAGAACTTTAAATGATTGAAGATGCAAATGGCTTAAAAATTTCGTCCAGATCAGTACTGGGTTCTAAAAGGGAAATTTTCTCCCAGAATCTCCAAAAAACTTACGAGAAATTTTTGCTGTATTTCAGATTTCCTGTTCTTCTCTATTTCATACATTGTCGTGGTGTAATCAAGGCTGCATAAAAGAGTATGACAATTGGGATAAATGGTAAGGAATGATGGTGCATTCTCATAAAATATCCAGTCCAGTCCAGTCCAGTCCAGTCCAGTCCAGTGTTGGACAAATCCATGAAACAATTCTGAAATAGGGTCCATCAGAATTCGATGGTGATATTTACGAATTACCGTATTTTTTTGAATAGAAGCCGCGGCTTCTATTATGTTCAGTAGAGAAAAATGCGGCGGCTATTCGAGAAGCTTCTATTCATAATTTTTCATCGCAAGTGCGGCTTCTATTCGAGGGCAACTTTTATTTGAGAAAATACGGTAATTGACAGACATTCCAGCGAACGAAAAATCGATAACTATGTTTACTTCAACCTTCTCTCAATTTTCTGGTCTAAAGCAGGGGGAAAACTAAGACGAAGCATGGAACTAGCTACCCTACCTGACAATGTCGTGGCTTAGGATATTACCTCGCTAACAAGATGCAAACAACGTTCTTGTAAAGTATGGGACGCAGCTTTAATCTCAATCACATGAGAAATTTTTTTAGGAATCTTTCTTTGCAAATGAGGCAATCTTCATCTTCCGCTAGAAAAATCGTCTGCCAGGATGTATTCAAGAATCTAGTACTTAGGAAAAGTCTAAAATTTTGATTTATGTAAGATAATGCTCAACCTATTAATCAAACTGCAAGACGGCCTGTTAATTTCGTCCAGTAGTGTACATACTGAATCTTTACGACTGCGTCTGCAGTGGTGTGAATGATTGGAATGATGTTCGGAGAGCAGTTACCTTCCTTTCAACTTTTCCATATCTTCGTCATGTTTTTTCTTTGCTTCTTGGAGAGAAATCGTGTATTCACGTTCGCATGTTTCTTTCGTTTGAGCGATAGCGTCCTCCCTTTCTTTACAATGCTTCTCCTTCAACGTAAAATAGATAAGAGCATATTTCGAACTGTATCAGGCGAATAGACAGGGAGCTTGCATCCCTTTTTCGTTTGTATAAGACTAGGGACGTTCTCTATGGTAAGGTTGGGGGCCACACCTATTGCAAAGGTCAGATAATTCGAACTATGCTGTTCATAAGCTGGGTAGGCGAGGAAAGGTATCGAACCCGACATCTTTGAGATTACGAAGAGTGCATTCGAGCGACCGTGCTAGTGACCTGTGATAAGACCAATCGATAATTCAACTTTCGTCAAAGTGCTCCATTCGCAAATACTATTTCTATAGGTACACGAGTCGAGTAATAGTAAATCACGGGCTTGATAATGCTAAATTTAACATAATGAAATGAGCAATGGATTCTTGCGCCGAAAATCACTTAGTTTATTCCAATTATTGATGCCGTAGTTCTTAGAGGTATCTATGGTTGTTAGAGCACATATCTCCAGTGCTGAGCGTCTCGGGTTCGACTCAAGCTGTATCCGCTTCTGGGTGCTCTCTCTCTCTCTCTGCCCGTCCAGCAGTGAATATGTACCTTGAGTAATGTTCGGGCTTAATGGTGACGAGAATGGGATCTGTCTGCCCTACTATAGAATACTATGGCTTAGGATGGTACCGCTCTGACAAGGCACACCCACCTAGTAGGCATGGTTTAACTTCGATCTGGCTACCCATTAAAAAAACGCATGCCATGATTAAATTGATAATAATGATGATAATGGCAGCAAAAATGATGATAATGATTGGGCTCCCAACATTCGTATCAAGACGATTACTCAAAAATGCTTAAAATCTGAGCATACCTCAAGAATCCTCTCTTGTTTCATCAATTCCTTCTCCAACTCAATGCTGGCTTCTTTCTTTAGCTTTTCAACCATCCTTTTGATTTGGTTTTCGACAAACACATCTCTTTCCCTCTGCTCCTTTTCTACTGCTTCTTTGATGGCTTTCTCCTTTTCTGATTGGTAGCGTTTCTGCGCCTCCCAAGCGCGCTCCTTCTCGTCCCTTTTCAATCTTCTCTCCTGCTCGAACATTTGCTCCGTGAAATTCTGCGAGGTGAAATTCAGAAGATGCTGATCAAAATTTATTATCTATCTATCTATCTATCTATCTATCTATCTATCTATCTATCTATCTATCTATCTATCTATCTATCTATCTATCTATCTATCTATCTATCTATCTATCTATCTATCTATCTATCTATCTATCTATCTATGCCTTTCTATCTATACCTATCTATCTATGCCTATCTATCTATGCCTATCTATCTATGCCTATCTATCTATGCCAATCTATCTATGCCTATCTATCTATCTATCTATCTATCTATCTATCTATCTATCTATCTATCTATCTATCTATCTATCTATCTATCTATCTATCTATCTATCTATCTATCTATCTAACTATCTATCTATCTATCTATCTATCTATCTATCTATCTATCTATCCATCTATCTATCTATCTATCTATGCCTTTCTATCTATACCTATCTATCTATGCCTATCTATCTATACCTATCTATCTATGCCTATCTATCTATGCCTATCTATCTATGCCTATCTATCTATGCCAATCTATCTATGCCTATCTATCTATCTTTCTATCTATCTATCTATCTATCTATCTATCTATCTATCTATCTATCTATCTATCTATCTATCTATCTAACTATCTATCTATCTATCTATCTATCTATCTATCTATCTATCTATCTATCTATCTATCTATCTATCTATCTTTCTATCTATCTATCTATCTATGGGTCTACTTTTGAAATAGATAGTGCTGATTCAAATTACTTTAATTCACGCTAACAGAAACATTTGGGCTGTGATAGCGACATTATGTAATTTGCATTAAGAAATGTGGAAAACTCTCACTTCGGTTAGGTCTCGCAGCTCGATTTCCTTCTCCTTGTTCAGTATTTCAGTCACAAGTTCAATTTCACTCCTCAGTTTGGCAGACGCTTTTATTTCAGATTCCTTCACCTGTTTAAAACAACAGACAGCGTAAAATTCGAAACCACAATATTAAGGTTATGATGCTCGATGCAAAAAAGTTAAAGTACAAGATATATATGTTAAAAATACTAGATAAACAAATTTTAACAGCTGTGCTGTAGGGTTGTTATTAAGCATGCAAACCCACACCACATGGAGTCGCTGGTTCGAATCTTGCACGCTTCGGGACAAAAATCATATTGCTAAGGAAGGCAACGGGCAACCACCTCATGACAATTTAATATCCCAGAAAAACTCAGATCCCTGTCTCTCTTTTCTGCTACGCTCTAAATCAAGTCTGCATGCAGTTTCTCATCGTGAAATGACTCAAATCGATGCGTTGTAACGTTTCACGATCGCAAAATTTTGAATTTTAAGATTAAATAAACTGAACAGAATCACACCAATTCGCAGATTTCAATTCTTAAAAACGTAGAAATGCAATGCTAGTGCAATGTGTCCCCATTATGAAATCGAAGCTCATTTGAATTTAAACGGCCTAAATTCTCGGCATGTTACTGAGCTACCTTCAACGAGGTAAAAGGCAGTTGTTTGAAATTTTTATAGTGTACCAAAGTTTTCGCACCACATTTTTCACTATTACAAAAAAGAGACATTGACTGGTATTTGTGAGATTTTCGTGCGATTCATAGCTGAATTTGATAGAACCTCACGAAACCTCTATGATTCGAATCTCTGTAATTCAAATTTTTGTGATTCGAAAAATTGTATGACCCCCCAGAGAGTTCGACTGTGATGACATCTTGCATGCAGTTCAGATGGAGCAAAAAAGCAATAGAGGTACAGAGAGATGGGATTAGAGGTAGATTGAGCAAGGGCTGAAGCTAGAGGGTCACAACACGAAATTTTAATAAATGAATACACGACTTTGAATATGTTGTGTTTTTTGGAAAAGCCCTCCAATTTAACGAACAAGCATTTAGGAAGAAATACAGTTCGAAGTTTTGGGAAGCCCATGAAGTGACATTTTGATCTTGAAAATATAAGCGTTCTCCGTCTTCTACGAAGATTAGAAAAAAATTAAATAAGATGAAGATATGCAGCTAGATTTCGAGAAATTTCGAAGCTGAATTTGTCCTTACTGCTTCAGCTACCGCCTTTTGTTTGTCTTCTGTCATGATGACTTGGATATGCTCTAGCAATTCTGTCCCGATGCCTGAATATATAACAGTTGGTGCATGCATTAATTGTTCTACTAGCATAACAGAACATTCAGAAGGGGGATATTATGCTCAGCAAATGCCAATATTACAATGTTTACGTCTTGCTATGAATGTGTATAGACCCAAAGGAGAAGGTGAGAGAAACGGACTGACGTGCTGAAAACCAAAACGGCACACAATTTTCTCCCACAAATGCACAGCAACATCTATTTACCACTGAGGGGACATTTACTCACATATTATATTTGAATGTGTCAACCTCTGCGTCTTTAAGGTTGTTTTTCCTTCCAGAATTTGCTCGATGGTGGAGAGTGCACTGGAGGAAGCCATTTTTGTTGCCAACGAGCAACAATAACAAGCCTGTCAATCACTCCTCACAATGGGAACGAGGCTCCTTTCCAAGAATTCTACCTGTAAGTTGCCTTGCAATCGTAATGCGAGGATTATGGTGGCTCATGGGGAAGTCCGGAGCATAGCGGAAATAAATCAGGCTGGTCAATGCCTTGTTGAGAAGTCAGTTCGTACATGGGGCCAGTAAGTCTTACCATCATCGCAATATCTTTAGTAAAGTAACCGATAACAAATATCAGCAGAGCTTTTTCAGGCCAACACCGCCTTTGGCTGCCTAACGATCCAATAGTCTACTGTATAATTTCTCTTTTTGCTCTGCTGCTCTGTAAATTGTGATATTCAAAGAGTCTTGCTTTGGTTTAAATGTTAAGGGGTTTGATAACACTGTTCGGCTAATATTTATATGAGCAATTTCTGCTTTAGTCAAAGGCAGACCTTCAAGTTATCCACAAAAATATCGATCATCCCCTTCTGGCTATAGTCCTACTTAATAAGAGTTTGGCTTGTGGTACATGGTTCCGATGATGGGATTCAAACTCATCCAAGTAGACCTCATAAGTTATGAAACACTGCACCTTAACCACTCGGCCACACCACCATTCATCCTAGTATGATCTGACTTAATGTTCTGCTGCAATTCTTTCTTATTTTGGCTATTTTGAAAGGCTGCAAATATGACCCTTCCATTCTTCATTTGTTAACAGAACACACATTGCGAGCAGCAATGATTTTCTAAAGTTTTTATATCCTGTACGAATATTTGATTCATTTTGTCAATGAATTTATGATATTGCAAAGTGACAAGCCAAAAAATGGGGGAGAATTGGTATATCTAAAATTTTGCCAATAGGTAAAATAAACAAAACTTTATGAAAGGTGCATTTTGAAATGCTCAAACTATCTTGATTCAAACATTTCCCTTGGTTTTTAATGTCTGCTCATCTATCATTTTAGAATACAAAGCATTGATCATGTTACTTGCCAAACACTCATAAAGGATGCAGACCAGCTGCTTAGAATTGATGCAAAGTTCATAGAACCATTTCAAGCAGTTGTTGGCTCTTATTGGCTGTTCATTGGGGAGATATTCACTGACTCTAATTCCCAACTGCTTTTGATAGCAAGGGTGGCTGCTTGCATTGATGGCTTAGATTTTTCTTGCTTCAAGAAAGCTTTGGCAGTGCGACAGGCTTATTTATCAAAAAAGTACTCAGATTGTTGAGAGGAGAAAACCTGTGTACTTTTTCAAGGAGTGGCCTTGTCTCCCAATGTGATTTGTCATAAATAGTTTTTCAAGCTGCGTAGAGAACAGTTGCCCTAGCTGAAGTTGTTAAGTGTTGGCTTTTTCACTTTATGCTTGATTGAATCAGTGTATATTCGGATTCTTGCCTGCAAATATATGTTCAAAGCACAGCAACTGCATTTCATATCTGCTTGAGAACTTTCCAGATGGCAGCCCCCTCAACTGTAGGATTCACTGTGCTTGCACAGATGTGTGGTCCAAATGCCAATGAAACGGAGATGGGTGCTGCTTTATTCACCAAAAATGGTGAGGGAAGGAACTTTGACTCTTGACTCATTTGTAACGATACGGTAAGCAAGGATATCAGACAGTATTTTGGCAGTAGTGGTGCCCTTAATGGGAGCAATCCATACCTGAATCTCCATATCCACATCTCCTGGGCTGGAGTTAGTTTCGGAATTATCTGGCACTTTTTCGCCGATTTCGGGAGGATAGGAAGGTGGGTTGATTTATTCAGTAAGCTTTCAGGGAAGCAGAATTGAATATGCCTTCCAAGGGATAAAACTCAGGTTTTTTGCATACCAGCAAAACTCATTAACCACTATATGTTAAAAATCAATCAATCAATCAAGATCTTCATTGATGTGTCAAAATATTTAGCTACAGGCTAATTGGGGGCACAATCATAGAATAATTGTGTCTCTTGCTGCAACTCTATCAAGGATAGAATGATAAGAGAGGGGCAAAATAGTTGGTTTCCCTGTTCATTCCAGGTAATCAAACTGTTTGCTATTGGGAAAGCCCCCATTAATGAAACCTATTACCCACTATGGCTCCTATCCCCCCTTTGATCCCTTTTCTTTTTTTCCTTTATCCATTATGATAATATTATTGATAAACGAATGCATTTTTACAATACAAAAAATTGTGAGAATCATCACATTAACGTGTATCTCTATAAAGATAACAAAAACAATTATTCTAACATCATCTTTACACTTCTATACCATCCATAGACCTAACAGTACTGTAGGTGAGGGGGCAAGGAGATCCTTAGTCCCCTTTAACATTTTCTGACTTCATTTATTATCACTCCCAGGAACTACTCTAAATGGTCTATTTTACAAATTTGAGCAGTTGAAAGAGAAAGGACGACAAGAAATTGTGAAATACTCTACACGATATGGTCCTCCTTCAAGGTTTCTGTTCCAGAATTATGCCCCCCAGCTCAAACAATAGCACATAAGAGCGGAGCTGGTGACAAGGCTACAGCACTCTCGTTGATGAGCGAGCCCCCTCCCTCATTGGCAAA
Source organism: Pseudorhiza aurosa (assembly GCA_964026355.1). Classification (NCBI taxonomy): domain Eukaryota; kingdom Metazoa; phylum Cnidaria; class Scyphozoa; order Rhizostomeae; family Lychnorhizidae; genus Pseudorhiza; species Pseudorhiza aurosa. The sequence goes on along the minus strand of OZ032117.1, from coordinate 2,076,847 downwards.
CAAATTCTACTCTATGGCCAATCGTTACCAAACGCAAGCTTCTGTGAATTAATAATCTAGCCCCCTTTTTGGGGAACTTAGCTCTGGCGACACCCCTGAATACGGGACTGAATTTCCATTACATCTCCAGCACTGCCTTTGAGATGCTCCTTCGCATTGCCCGTCCTTGCCATTCCTGCTTTGTACCTCTGTGGTGCCCAGACTACCCAATGAAATGCTGCGAATTTCAAATGCAAAAAGCCAAACGGAACAAAACGGAAAATTTGGTGAAGGCCGTCGCGCCATTGTGCAGCATTTTTGACACGGCTTCTCACTAGTTCATTGAACAGCCTCCTTCGTTCAGCGGCGTTTTTTCAAATGAAAATAAACACTCTCTTCTCTGGAGTAAAATCAGTCCGTATTCAATAATCGCAAGTCGGCTGCAGTGTATTGTTTTAAAGGTCACGCCAAACGTAGCCAACCGAATTGACAGGAGTACTTACATCAAACGTGCTACTTTGCTGTGATAATGGAGAAAGCGAATTCTAACGAAGGAGTATACAATGGAATCGATAAATCGATCAGTTTGTCAGCTACCTCGCTCAATTCAGATACTGGTAAGAGCTATTCAAATACTTTGCGAAGTCGTTTGAATGATTTTAAGTCATCGATAAATATAAGTCTGCGCCCGATTTCACATAATAAAAATTAGATTATCAACTACATTTCTATAATGAATCCATCCACTGTGTCACTTAATTTGAAGGCAAGTTTTCGAGGCCATAGCGTTAGAAGCGGGATTTTTGTTGATGCCTTCACACTAGTTAGATATTTGTAATTCACCATAATAATCGTCAATGATCCATTTCACATAGCCGTTGCAACGGCAAATAGTTGGGACCTCCGGTGGTATAAATGTCCTTACAATCAGAATTCAATTTCATTTCTATTGCATGTGAGTTTGCAATGAAATTATGACCGCGTCCTTATTTATAATCTCGGTCTTGCAGATTCTACCGAAAAAATCAGCTTCTGCTTGACAAGTGGAATTTTCCTCACCGACAAACTTCTCCTTGAGGCAATCAGGGTATGTATGCATGCCATCCATATGATCTTTATTAGTCAAAACATGTATGTCTTCCTCTGTGTATTCATTGACTCCACCAAAAATGTCCCACATGTACATTATTAGCTTGCTGTCATCCTATTGGTACAGTTTTGTGGAGTCTGCCATCAGAATCGAACCCATTCACATTCATTCCAAATTTTCACTACCTAATCTTCAAACTCTACCCCACAAATCATTATTTATTACAATTACTTGCGATCTATGGAATATTGTACCTACTTCTCCCCTTCCTGTATCCTACAACTTGTCTTCTTTTGAATCTAGAATCAATAAACTTGACCTTATCTAGCTCTTTCTTTTAGCCTTTCTCATTCTTCCTGTATTTGGGACGCCATTGTGGCCTTTTTCCAGCGCACACTAAAAGCCGAAACCTCTCTTGCTTGCCAGGGTTTGAACGGAGAATTCAAATGCATTCTGCCTGACGAGCTGGATGAGTATTCAAAGGAAAAAGACAAGCACCATTTTGTTTGCGAAGATTTTACCAATGAAATCTATGCGAATCTTCACAAGAAGAGGTGCAAAATATTAGGTGCCCCTTACATCATTTCAACTTTCAAAGTGAGCAGTGAGTTGCCTGACCTTCACAGGCCAGTCTACAATCGGGCAATGTTTGGTGTCTGCTTGTGCTTCACTGGCTTCAGGAATAAGGATGAAATGAGCAGGCTATGCAGACTTGTTCATCACATGGGGGGAAGTGTCAAGAAAGAGTTCAGTGGGCAGATTACGCACCTTATTGCAAGTTGCATTTATCAGGGATCAATCAAATACAAGGTATGAAAAGATACCTTTTAGCCATTTCTAACATTTTGATAATTCTGAGAGCTTCCTCCTTTTTGTCCTGATGACCTACATTGAAAAATGCAAATAATTATGGCTGCCTTCGTCATTAATGGTTTTTAATTCATTTGTCTTGATATGAATAGAATAGATTTATGAAATACAAATGCAGGCCTAGCTAGTGCTAGGTAATTTGTACCTGGCTGACCTTATGGCCAAGGTAATAGAAACCATTTTAAAATGTATGAAAGCTACCAACAGCCCGCTAACCTTAGAAACAAGGAGTATTTGGAATAATGAGTTACTTAAGCCCAAAAAATCAACCCAAAGCTTGATCCTAAATCAACAACTTTAAAGCTGTTACCCGTTTGAGGTTTGGTCGCTTCCAATGGTTCCCCTTGTCGCAAAATGAGACTTTTTATCGGAGGTTTTCTAAGTTTCTCTGACCTTTTAAGCTTTATTTCTTAGATGACCAGCTGGTAAATAGCAAGCACACAGATTGGATGATTAGCAGGCTGAATTCCACCTCGGGATTAACATTCACTTAGATTGGGAAGGGTAGCTAATAATGATGGTGATAGCAATAATAATATCATTTATACAGGTTAAATATTTTCAGCAATGGTATGCTCTTATCAATCAAGGGCCTGTCTAAAAGATGCACATATTGCAAGGAGAATAGCATAAATGTACATTAAGAGCATAAAATCTCCATCAGTCCAGGATAGAAATCACAAGCTTTGGTCATGTTGACGGGAAGGACCAGGACACAACTTTGTATATTTTATTTCTTTTTATGCACAATTCTACCTAGATGTGAAAGGTAGAAATTTGGGCACTGAGAAGCTTTTTGCTCATCGAGCACTGTCCAGGTCCTTCCTCTCGATGTGACCACACCTCGTGATTCCCACACTTGGAATAGCAGAGAGCTGGCGACTCTCCTCACTCTAAGTGAAAGTTTAGCTGAGGTGGGACTCGAACCACTGACCATAGGATCAATGCACAAGAATCTTACTATTGAGCTTCCCTAACACTACACAGCTTTATATGCATAGCTCTGCAATGTTCTAGCAACTATCTTATGCTAGGTAGTGAGCATTCTAAGAACAAAGATGCTCTAGATTCAAAAGTCAGGTGTCCTACCTCTATGATAAGATTGGTATTTCATTGAGATTGGTAGATAAAGATAGCAACAATGCACTGTATTGAGCAATTTTTTCAATGATTTTTAATGGCCAGATGTCATAGCCTTGTAACAGGCCCAAACAATTATCGGTCAGGCCTTGTGTTGGCAAAGTTTATTTTGCTTCATTTTGCTATTCTCCTCTTTCATTGTCAAGTCATGCTATTACTGTTATGTTTTGAATTTGATTTAATTAGTATCAGGTTTTGACTGTGACTCTAGCAGAATTGGAATCACAGCATAATTTTGAAATTGCAAATGTGTAAAGCCAATTGATTTGAATCCACAGTCAGCACTCAGTTTTGGTACACACATTATGAGCGGGGACTGGATAGGGAAAGCTTGGGAGCACAAAAATGACTTGTAAGTATCACAATAAATAATTTAGAGATTTAATTCCTTTCATGCATTACATCCCAACTGATGTAGTATTGATCTTCATCCAGACTTGCCACTGGAGGGATACACCCAGTGGATGGTATTCAGTCATGTAGAAGGCTCTTTTTATAACATCCAAATGTTGAGAAGGAAGATTTGTAACCTTTTAGTTGCATGTAATTAGAAAGTTGCATACAAGTTGGATGCTGGGAGGCACCTAGTTTGAGAACAGTAACCTATGTTTATTATAGCAGACAAAAAGGTGAATAGCCCAGAATTGCAGGTGCCCTAAAACGGTATATGGACAGGTTTTGTTATTCAAATGGTTGAAAATAGATTCATTCTTATTTCTCACCACTTTCACTACTACTATTACTTCTACTACTACTACTACTACTACTACTACTATTACTTCTATTACGACTACTACTACTTCTTCTACTACTACTACCATTACTACTACTACTTCTACTACAACTACTACTACTACTACTACTGCTACTACTACTACTACTACTACTACTACTACTACTACTACTACTACTACTACTACTACTACTATTACTACTACTACTACTACTACTACTACTACTATTACTACTACTACTACTACTACTACTACTACTACTACTACTACTACTACTACTACTACTATTACTTCTATTACGACTACTACTACTTCTTCTACTACTACTACCATTACTACTACTACTTCTACTACAACTACTACTACTACTACTACTACTACTACTACTACTACTACTACTACCATCACTACTACTACTACTACCATCATCACTGCTGCTGCTGCTGCGACTATTGCTGCAACCACTGGGTTCAGTGCTGCACTTCAGCTTGATATTTCAGGGCACTTCTTCACTAAGAGTCGCGCAGGAGCTTTCCTATCGGGTGATTTGACAGCAAAGGTCTCGAGTCCTTGGTTTTTTAATAGATTTGCTACAAACATGGATCTTTTGCGAACATTTTTTATGATTTTTAGATATGCGTATGTTAGTAAAACCCCTTGATTACTACGAGAGGCTGGTAGGTAGTCATGACTAGTATTGAATTCGCCAAGGAGCACTGAACGATCGATGTCCCCTTCGCGGTTGAAATTCAAATCCAGTAAACGCCTACCCAACCGCCGTTAAACGAGCTACCTCCCTTAACCTTAAGCCGCAACTGCACCTGCCCTGTAATGGACGGCATTATTACTTATGTTTACATCTCAAATTTCCCGAATTCCGATCTCTTAGCTTTTTCTGCTTTCTGTAGTCTCCCGTGGTTTTTCGCTTACATCAAAATGGCTGCATAGCATTCCGAAAGAAAAGGCGCGTGTCGTTAACTCAATGATCTGTCCACTTCAGATTAATCAGAGCAGGGCTGTAACGAAATTCTCATTCCCACGAATAGTGTTATGATACGTTTGACCTAGGATTGCCAGTGTGTAGGCCTTCTTCTTGCTTTCCTGAGTCCTACAGCTTGCCATCTTTCAAATCTAATGTAAATAAACTTGATCTTATCTCTCTATCCTCTTAGCTGCTCACTTTCTTCTCTCTTCCTATGTTGGGGCTTGTATAGGCCACCATAGCCTTTCCTCAATATAACCCACTAAAAAAGATGATGTTGAGACATACAGCGAGTATAAGATGTCGCAAAAAGAGCAGACTTTGGTAGTTAGTTGCCTTCCTTTTGAACCGGGCTGGTCCCGTCCGAACGAATCATGGAAGCAAAGCCTGTTCAAGTGGAGAAAATTCCCTGGCAATTTTCGGATGAAGTGGGATTCCCCGTCAACCGTCAACCAACGTCTCCTTGGAATAATTTCACCTCTTGAAGAAATTCACACGGGAGACTGCTTTCTCACCTGGTGGAGACCTCCCTTTCAATGTTGCTGGGATCCTTCTCAGACGAGGAAGTGTTTTCTCATAAGAACGAATTTTCCCATACGACCACGCTTTCTCGGCGATGCAGGGAATGAAAACAGATCTGCGTTTACAAATCGCAAACCGCGCTCTTAGTGACATGGTTTGTATGAATCCCGACAACCCGGGAAAACATCTGCATCCATCCTTATTTCCTCACTAGCCAGGTTCCCCCTTCTCCAGGGAACTTCCTCCTTAAGACCTGGGTCATGATGTGTCTAGGTGTCCGCAGTCGTTCATCCATTGCTGTATTTCACTACCCCTCCCCAATGTGTCAAACCCAACTGAAACTTTCCTGTCGCCGCACTTACAATGCCAAGAGCTGATGTTTCGAAAGGTCGCATTGTACAATGTCACGACTACACTATCTATTCCAGTCATAAGGCAGAGCATCTTTTGGCATTGTCATCAGATCAGCATTGATCTCAGCAGATCAGGAGTGTTAGTCCGTCCTGTTCCTCTGAGGCGTGTCAGAAACACTAGAAGCTTAACTCACTCACACCCTTTCCAAGTTTCGCTACCCGATCCACGAACGCTCTCACAAATCATCATTCGTGCCAAGAACGGGAAATTTACAGAACACACTGTATTGCATTCTTCTTCCATTCCTGAATCCTACAACTTCCCATCTTTCGAATCTCAGATGAATAAATGTGATCTTATCTCCCTTTCTTCTTAACCTCCCCCCTTCCTTCTTCTATGGTCGGGGCTTTTCATAGGCCGCCGTGGCCTTCCCTCAACGCAAGTCGCTAGAAAAGACGACTTGGCCGTTGGCCCGGTGGCCCCTCTTCCTGGCCCAATGAAAATGCAAGAAAATTCCCCACTTGTTTGGGTCCTTTGCTGAAAATGTTTTTGGCCATGGGGCTTGAGGGGTCAAGGGGCAAACAGGCGAAACTTGGTTGCGAATGGAATGCGGCCCGCGCCAAATTGTAAGGTACTGTAAAATGACGTCATTTGAACGGTACCGTAATCATTTTAGCATGGATCGACTGTTGTGTTCGAGATGCGACCGATAAGATGTATTATACCGTACAAACGAAATCGAGCCCGGGTATCTCCCTAGATGAGCTGATAATCTTAGCAGCCGCATTACTCATGCTCTCCTACGCACGAGCAAAGGAATGTGTTTGATTACCAAGAGCCATTGTGGAGTGTGGGGCTTGTTGTGACGCCCACGGCTGCAAATGCTAGTCCTATAGACAAGGTCTTATATGGTATTTTGTTTACATTTCCGTTTGCCCCATCGAGGAAGGCGAACATTATATCGTTGATCAAAGCTAGGCGCGATGCTGGAAGAAACCGTCTACAAAATGGTTCTGTTCCTTTTCAGGGATTTTCGTGCGACCGACGAGAGCTTCGTATGTATTTTTGCAATTGTTTTTACAGCCATTTTATTAGCTTTTTCGTCGATTGTCAAAATCCTTGGCAGCTGCTTTGATCTGGGGACCCCACCAAGAGGGGGGCACCAATAAGCAGTGAAGCGTGGATGCGGCGTTGATTTTCGATGACATGGCAGTGAGGTTCGTTGGGCGATAATTTAAGCATCTCAACGCCCTGAGCTCGGTTCTAGGTAGGATTAGTTAAGAATTGAATAATTCCCTAAGATTTGGAACATTTTGTAATGTGGAAAGTGTTTCATATTGATTGCTACCCACCATCCGCTGGGGATGTAGATACTGTGTGTATGCCAATCTCCGCATACCAGAGAAACCTTCAGCCAGCCTCACGTTCTCCGCATAAGATCACTCCATCCGCTCATTGGCGTTCTCCTCCCAGCAATGCTTCTGTCTTCCACGTCTCCTTGCTTCTCTCACTGTACCTTGCAACAAGGATTTTGCGAGATGTGACAGGAAAGAGCGTTCATGTGCAAGGAAAATTATTGTGGTTGGTGCTCCTACGGCTTTTCATCGTTCTTGGCGTTCTCGTGGCTGAAGACTTCACATCGGAGATCCTGGTGTCGGTAAGATTTCCTAACGAGCGTCTAAATTCCAATTCAGATCGAGAAGTGGAAAGTGAGACCGTTTCAAGGTTTGAAATTGAGCTTCATCGGATTCCCTGACGATGAAAAGAAACACATGGAGGAGACAGCCATCGAAAACGGTACGCCATTCACCAATCACACTCACTTTAAACTGGTTTTGTGTCGTTGATCTTTGACGTTCGTTGTTGCCTAAGTTAGTTTGCGTAATGGATGAAAGTGAACGTCTACGCAGTGGGACGGCCCGGGACTCTCAAGAATTTAATGGTGGGATCAGCTATTAAGTTGGAACAGCAGGGGACGAGGAGTCAGACCTGCTGTCCCCTAGACCCCCACCGCCATTTAGGGTGTAGCCATTCGGTACTTCTTCGCTGAGAAGACCACCTCCGTGGCTTAGAAGATTGCCTCTCTTTCAAATTAATCCCAGATGCTCCTTTCGAGTATCATGGGACTCAAATTTAATTTGTTTGCGTTAATTGCTGACGTTTATGCAAACAACGCCTAGATTATTTTCATTGCGATCAACATACGATGTCTGAAAGGGAAAAGTACTTCTCAAGTGCGGTCTTAAGGAGTGTTGCGATTTCAAGAGCACCTGCACTGTGATTCTGTTGGTCGTTTCATTAATAGGGACTGGATTCTATAGAGCATTGTTTCGCCACGTGTTGACTGTTTTCAGACACATTTTAATCTCAATTGTTTTGATCGTCATTCTTAAAGATTCGCTTTGAGCACAGGCCGGTAATCAGCTGTATAGAGACATGGCCAAGCAAATTCTCTTGTTTTGTCATGTTGTTTTGCATGCATTGCACACTCTCTTGATGAGCAATCCCCTATCCATCGTTTTATTGAGCAGATGCGCTTGCATCTCTCTTGCGTGGTCTTGCAATCTCGGGCAGTCCCTACGAGAACGGACCTAAAGCTGGAATAGTTTTTAACGCCATAAAAGACAGAACTCCTTGTTTATGTCTGCAATGGGCAAAGAAACGAAAGGTGAATGACTAAACCAATCCTAACGATTTACGATACCAGTTTATTGTAAATTCAATGACATAAGTTGCAAGTAACTTCAGTTGGTACTTGTGTCATTTCAAGTCTCCTATACGCGAAATCGTCGAGAGTCCCAAAAAGAGCAAAAGCTGAGCTGGGCTGGCAGGAAAAGTGCAAAAAGGGAACTTCTCTGAAGAAGAGTCGGCATCAATGCTTCAATAGCTCTGCAGTTTTAGCAATGATGCTTATAAAGTGTGATCATTTTGATTGATTATAATTGATTATGATAGCGAAATCACAGTATTCAATGACAATCGCATAAAAGTCTTGAGGATTGATTTGCTTCTCGTGATCTCCATATGTGATTTTGCTTTGAGCTTCCTTTCAACCTTTTCCAGGTGCCAGTTTTCTGCCAGTTGGGGATCCTGCTTGCACCCATTTGATAATCGAGCACTCAATTACGGAGATTCCTGCTGAGGTGTCATTCAAAAATGTTCAAGTTGTCAAACAAGAGGTTCGTTCGTTCGCTCATAATTTCTCGAAGTCCTTCCAAGCTTGCGAATGCATTTTGTCCAAATGTATATTCGTCGTTCTTATCTCGTTGAGAATGCTCTGGTCAGACCATTTCACGGCAGAATAAAGATTATGGGAAATTTGCTATATGTGCAAGAAAGTCTCAGACTTTGCATCATTGGTAAGGCCTGGTACAATGAAGGATTGGATACTTGCTTTTCTGTTCTCAATAACGTTATCGACTTCGTAGTATTACAAGTAGAGAGGCAGTTGGTATAGCTTCCCTTTCTTAATATCACAATGCATTCAAATGTTAAGGGGGCTGGTCCCTTCGTCGTAGCTGTTTTCAAGGGACCCTCCATTTAAATATGTAACACGGCAGAAAAGAAGAGAAAAAGAACGAATTTTAAAACACTAATTTCATTCTCTACCCAAGAGCGAAAAAGAGTTACGTACAATATTAAAAGTAATTTATTAGCAACGCAACGGTAAGAAGAAGAAAAGAGTAAAATATGGAGTCGTGAAAGGGTTTTGGTTTTTGTGCACAAATATGTTCCGACGAAAGTCTTACTGTTTTTACTTTCTGATTTGATTCTGATACTGTGTTGATGACTTGGGAAGCTCATGCACCCTATTCAGCTATCAATCGTGTCACTAGACTTTTGCTCCCCTGACTCACAAATGACTCGACCATCTCGACAAAACCCGTCGCAGTGAACATCCTTTTTTCTGAATGCATTTTTTCGATGGTGACCCCTTTCATCGCCAGTCAAAATATTCTTACTTGTATTCAACGTAATTTTGCAGTGGTTCTGGGCAAGCATACAGATCGATGCACGTGCAGATGAAACCATGTACCTATTCAGTGTAAGTATGAATACTTGTAAGGATCCACTGCACTGAGTGCAAAGCACCCGGTTAGATTGTGGTTTCTAAGGAAAAATGTTTGATAGACTTTCCGAGGAAGCTTACAACAATCTCAGCATTGACCTCTTTGTTTCATGGAAGTCTCGGGCTCTTCTTGAGTGTTTCCTATGAATTCTTCAACGACTCTTTATCATTCACTCCACTGCTTCCAAAATCGACCGCTTGCATTTATGCCTATTTATCATTTTCGGTTGCCTAACTTTCGACGTATTATCAAACGACCGTAGTGAATAATAGCATCGGACCCTCTACCTATTCCAGTGATTCACACCAACACGAGGCCTTTCAGAATTGCCAGTCCTAAAGATTTTTCTATATTTCGATTCTTCTAATGTCAGGGTTGAATTTGGCATCTATTCAAGCGCGAGTTTCTTCTCGCTCGAAAGCGTCCCTTCATCTTCCATTGAATCGCAAATAGTCTTGCAAAACCTTTGCGTGACTCTTCAACATAAGTGGCCGGAAGTTTCTTGCAGAAAAGAATAAGGAATCATCAGCAACAAAACGTCCAGAATATTTTATGGTACAAAATGTTTACCAAAAGTGTGCAAGTTTTATGAATTTTCTCTTTGGTGGCTTTTTATGTGCCTCCGGTATATCTTATGCTCTACAAGCATGCTATGTTACGAATAAAGGTCGAGATTTCACTAAGAAACAATTTTAAACTGCATCTGTTGACTTAGAGCAGTGCTTCTCAAATTGTGGGGCCCCCCAGGGTGCGCGAGGCTCCGTCAAGGGGGGCTCGTTTTACCTCGGGAAACATGCTTTTTTATTTTGTTATTTTTATGTAGTTAATAAAGCTATTCTTTGTTGTAAGTTGGTCCACATTTCTTTCTTTTTTTATTCTCTTATACGTTAATAAGGATACAGTGTTATGCATAGGTGTACTTAAAACAATGTTATAGACAAATTATACTATTTATAGGCGCACGGGGGCGCGAGATGTTCTCTTCCTAAGGGGGGGGGGGCATGACAGGAAGTAATTGAGAGGCACCGATTTAGAGGATGCTGACTTTCGAAGTTGATGAATGCTAGTCGCAGCTTTGCAAGTGAATTAATACTTCTTATTCGTGGATGTTATCTTGAGCTTTTTGCAATTATTTCATAGGATGCAAATGCATCACCATACGTCAGTTCCGCAAGTCGAAGAAGTCAAAAGAGGAAGCTACGAAATCTTGACATCAGTGAACTTCTGTCACCCGATTCTCCGCTATACTCCAATAAGAAGAGAAACAAAGACAGACTATCAGCAATTTCATCAACGACACTCGACTCTTCACTTGGCTCGATGGTCGGTAAGTTGCCCCCGTTCTCTGGAAGAATCTTATTTTTCTCTCGGGTGTACACCGCCTGGGACACTACTCCAAACTGACACCTTACTCCTCAATCCAAACCACACCTCCATCTGAATTCGAGCAATTTTGAGACCTTATCAGCATATTTATGATGTGAGAATAGCATAATTGAAAGGCTCATGCTCATAGCCACTATCTTCAATGGCTAGGGCACGACCTAGGAGTAGAATTCCAGTAGCAATGAGAAGGGTCGCTAGCTCTCTGTAATTTCAGGTGCAGGGAAAACGGCATGTGATCAGACCGAGGAGAAGAACTGGAACGCTGCCCTCTGGGCATAGCTGCTCAGTGCCTTAAGGTCCGTCTTAGAAACCAAAATTGTTCAGTGTCCACAGGTGTCGTCACATCAAGAAGAGTGGTAAGGTCACTGCTCGATAAACCTTGCTTTACAGTGTCCTTGACTCTAGGTTGTAGATTGCTAATCGTAGGAATCACGGGGTATTGTCGCGTCGAGAGGAGTAACCAGGAAACGGGTCGGTAAGAACCTCCCGTTGTCCTTGAATGTGCCTTGGATGTAATATGGCACTCATAGAGAGGACAATCAAAGACGTTGAAGTACATGCTACCCTTGTGAACGATCCATTCCGATTCCAGTCTCGGCGAGTCAAAGTTGCGAAGACACATTTGAGCTATAATGCACCAATTACTAATCTGAACAACAGAAAAGCGGATTGATGATGTAAGGTAGTAATGAAGTGGAGGAATTTATTGCCATGTGTATGATGAATATTTCCGCTTGTATCATAGAAATCTCACGTGAAGGAGATATAGCCGAAGAGGAACCTGTGAAAGGGACACCCGTACCTTTAACAGCGAGGCATCAGATTTTTGCCGAATTACAGCAGACAGAGAAAAACTATTGCGACACTCTTGTTACCCTTATTAAGGTGCTTTCTCTAATTATTCTTTGATATTGTCATTAATGATGCAAATTAGGGATGCTAATCCAGCAAGGAGCCATCTTTTCGCCGAGTATCAAGTGAAGGAATATCGATAAGCAGAAAACCGGACAAGAAAAAGGCCCATCATTTTGGTTGCAAAAAGTCTGCTTAATTGGTGCAATATATGAATCAAATCAATCGATGCAGCTTAGGAAAGAGGAAGAGAAGTCTGGTGGTACTAAGTTACCCCGTGTTATTGATCGAACATATCCAAGGGAGCCCACCACAGAACTGTTCTAAAATAGAATTCTGGGGCATCGTTTTTATGACTATTGTATTATTAAGAATCAGTTTACCGACCCTTTTGTTTCCGAATTAATTTGCTTATCTTATGAATATAACTTTTCTTGAAGTCCCTGCTATGAAGTCCCGTGTTTTTGTTATCTGGCCAAATGTTACTCTCTATTCCGGAATAAACTTTCCATTCCGCCTATTAATTTTTGTTTTATCTGGACCACCGTTTATGTGCATCGAGAACAGAAAGAAGCAGTTAAAGCTTTGTAAACCACGAACTTGATATTTTGCTACATTTTCCTGTTATAGATGTATTTTGTTCTGTTTTTAATAAACGCTGTAAGAAAGCAGCCTCCTTTAGTGATAAAGGCTCTTTGCTACCCCACCCTCGTGGGGAATGCTTCACCCACTTTTTATCCCCGACCCCCGTCTATTCTGGACTCGAGATTAAACACGATTCTTACTAGAAACGTTCATATCCCTTAGGTGTTCAAAGAGCCTTTGGAACAGTCATTTGACCAAAGAGGTGGTCCACTTTTAGTCGCCGAAGAGATAAAGACCATTTTCGGATCTCTGCCCGAAATCATGGATGTTCATCAAAGTATATTGGTATGGTGAATTGTTAACGGGGTCCTATCACCTTATTATCGCGTATTTCCTACCAGTCAGGCGTCGAAAATTTTGTGAACTGACGAAAGTAGGGGCCGACGAAAGTTAATGCCATTTATGTGGAAGTTTCCAATTGAAGAAAAGTGGATTAAACGCAACAAGTACTGCTTCTCAAGCATGATGTAGAAATAAAGTTATTGATAATAAGCAAATGTTTAACCGTTTTGTCGTGTTTTACGTTTGTTTTCCGTTTGCAAGAAGTTAAAAAGACGAAAACTTTTAACGATGGCGAGAATTAAGATCAAGGAAAAATTGAAGCAGACGACAATGCAGACGAGCATTGTTTCGACCGATACAGTTTTGAAATAATTTACAGTGAAAGAACAATGCAGATACATAGTGTAACGGGCGTTCAAAACAGTTGGTGAACTGTGAAGCAATGATCACGTTGACGTGGCGAGAGGTGTAATATCTAGAAAATTATGGTGGTCAAGTTATGAATCTCTTTATAAGGGAGCAGCATATGTTTCAATGGGGTATTTTGACAATTGCCGTTCATACTCTGTAATTTTATCAAGCATTTGCCATCTTCCTGCTTCTCTTTAGAGCGATATCAATACGTTGATGGAAAACTGGACAGAGGAGAGTTTGATAGGAAAAGTGATCGTTGATCATGTAAGTGACTGTGCTTTAACCTCGTATGTTGAGATTGCATCTCACGTTCTGGTTATTCCCTGTGTTCTGCTTCATAAAAGTCTCACGTCTGAAGTTTGAGTCTTCTTCAAGACGTCTTTACTGAGATAAACGAGCATTGGAAGCTGTTTTCGAACTTTAAAGTGAAATGCTCTAGAGCAGGGATGGGCAAACTACGGCCCGTCGAATGCTTTTTTGTGGCCCGCCAAGAACTTGTATCAAGCAAAAACTCTCCCGTTATTCTCGTTTTCTAATCGCTTGATGCCGTATAAACTCTTTATAAACATGTAAAGTTTCGCCATACTGAAAATGGATTATGTTTTCAAAAGATTTAAGCATATATTTCATTTTTATTGCGGGACAATCTAATTTTGAAATAGCCTTGGCAACTTGCTGTGCGGTCCTCTAAAACTTAAATTTGTGACTCCGGCCCTTGTGCTGAAAAGTTTGTCCACCCCTGCTCTAGAGTGATTTCATCAGAGACACATTCGGACATTCCTCGATAACCGTTGCTTCTAATTGCCTTTAACAATCCACCCTTTTTATGGTATGTAGAAAAGTATAACGTAGGACAGCATAGCACATCACAATGCTGTCAAACGTCATCTAGTAAGTACAGTTGAGTTTCGTAATGGTAACGACATAAGGGGAGCACCTTGTAGGAAGCAGAGCTACTATCTTGAGCAACAGAAACAGGAAGTAAGGGATCCAGTTCCTTTTCTTGTTGCACTTTACCCGCAGCTTGCCACAATCTACCTATTTATTGCTAGCTGGAGAGACAAGGATCACCAACAAACTGATGTGAATTTTGAGCTGATCCTGGGCCTGTCATTACTCTAATCACTATGTCAACTTTGTATCGTGAATTCTTCATTAATTTTTGACGTGTCTTAGAATCGTCTCTATAACAGCCCCTGTATGTTGTTGTTTCAGGCGGAACGAATGGCAAAAGCATATCCCCAATTCGTTAATTACTTTGACATGGCAAAAGAGACTGTCGGGAGGTGTGATGAAGAGCGACCTCGTTTCCACGCTTTTCTCAAGGTAAGAAGCCACGTGTGTTCATTCTTCAGTAACCTTCCTTTGAATCGGTAGCACATCTCGAAAACTGATGGCAGGTTTTTTGCCACATGCTCATAAGAGCAAATTAAGCGTGAAGTATTCTAAGCTGAAGCAGTTTCCTACTCTTAGACGGAACAAGACAAGTACGCTTCCTCCTCTGAGGTTTTTTGCTACTTTTCTATTTATTGAATGAAATGCTGCGGTGACATGTGCTATGTCACTCCGTCTCTTAAGTATTAACTATTAATCTTATATGCAGTCAAGCTTTTATCAGCCAGAAACTGTGAATCTACACATTTTTTTGGTTTCAGATCTGTCTGACGAAGCCCGAATGCGGCAGGCAAACTCTTACAGAGCTACTTATTCGTCCAGTGCAGAGGCTCCCAAGCATGAGTCTACTCATAAACGGTAAATTACTTATCATAGCTGAGATTCACTCTGCTACAGACATTGGTGTGGATTTCGTTATGTTAGTGTGTGTGTGTGTGTGTGTGTGTGTGTGTGTGTGTGTGTGTGTGTGTGTGTGTGTGTGTGTGTGTGTGTGTGTGTGTGTGTGTGTGTGTGTGTGTGTGTGTGTGTGTGTGTGTGTGTGTGTGTGCATGGACATTAAGTAAGCAGGGAGTCAATTATTTCCATCAAAGGCAGCAGTAGTAGTAGTAGTCATTTAACTCCCAGTGACTGGTAATTATTTTTGCAATGCTAAGGCGATCTGCCCTCATTCTTGATTTGTGTTCTTCTACCCATATTTTATCATGACTCTTTTTTAATGCATGATGTTTGAATGTTCCATCTGATCTCATGGCATGGTGCATCCTTTGTTACAGACCTTTTGAAGAAGACTCCAGCCTCAAACCCTGACCATGCACAACTGGCCAAAGCAGCAGAGACGATAAAAAACGTCTTAACGTAAGCTGATTCTTTGGTTTTCATTGATGTGATTCGATGCGATGAAGAGCTTGAATGTCAAGATTCTCCCACAGTGTTAAGATAGTTTTTTCAAAATTTCTATGCAAATGTTGCTGTTTGTTTTTTTAGTGAGTCGGGTTGGGGAAGGCCATGATGGCCTATACAAAGCCCCAGGAAATGGGAGAGAAAAAAGGGAAAGAGATAAGATCTAGTTTATTGGTCTTAGATTTGAAAGACGGCAGGTTGTAGGATCGGGAAAGGAAGAAGAAAGCAAGACCTTCCATAAATTGCATGTTCTTGGGATGAACGATGATTTGTGGGATAGAGTTTGTGGATTAAGCAGTGAAACTTAGAAAGGGTGTGTGTGGTTGGAGCTTGTGGTGTTCCTCACACGCCTCAGAGGGGTAGGAACGATACCCCTGATCTCCTGGGAGCCATGCCCGTTAAAGTAAAAATCTGATCTGTAAAAATGGAAAGATATCCAACTAAACCACAATGAGAAAGAGGCTGGAGAGATTTGATGAGGTTGATATTATTGATGAGACGAATGGCGTGGACTGGATTTTGTCGAGAAGGCATTGCTTTTGACCGCTAAACGATCGATTTTGCTTGCTTTTTCCAAAGGTTACATGCGAAATCATAAGCTAAAAAAATCACTAGTTCCAGAAGCATTCTGTGTACGAAGACCCTGATCGACCTTTTGTTAATACTTATAATCATAATTAGGTCAGAACTGTCCCTGTTAGCCGAAAAGGAGATATCGTCTCCGTGTCACTCCGACGTCAACAGTAAACGTGTAGTTAATTGAAAGAAGCATCGGAGCTCGGTATAAAATTGTCTTGCTAAAAACCAAAAAGCCCGTGGTACTGTTTTATTAGAGTTTATCTATCTCGCGCAGGTATGTAAATGAAGATAGACGCAAGACTGAAGGCCAGTTCCAGATGTTTGAAATTATTCGGGAAGTTGAAGGGTGCCCGGTAGGCGTTTTTATACATCTTCTCCCTTGCTTTACGCATTCGTGTGTCGCTCGTTGTAAATTCGCCAACATTGTAGTGTAAGTTTTGCCCTGCTTTGATTACAGAATTGAGATATTTTGTTCATTTCATTTAACATACTCTTGTGTGACATGGACGTATGTCTGCTCAAGGCCACATATGACGACATTGGCAGCTGCTAGCGTTTTGCAAGTGCCGTTTTTCATCGACATTGTAAAACGCCCGACGCTTGTCCGCAATCTATTGAGCTTCGCCAGACACTGTCCGTTAAATATATCTTCTCAGGATCATAAAATCAACCCTCGGACACTACGTAGAATACAAGTGAAAGAATCAATGGTGAAATTAAGATGCTTGATTAGGTGCTGTCTAGATATCTGCATTTCTCCTCCCCTCCTGCGAATTCATATCCCTGTTCTTCTGTTCACGCACTTACTCGCATCATACATGCGAAATTTAATGGTGCTTTTTCTGTTCGTCCAGGCATATGTGTTGTCATCACAAAGACGCCTTGTTTCAAAAGCGAATA
The DNA here is from genome assembly GCA_964026355.1 of Pseudorhiza aurosa. Classification (NCBI taxonomy): domain Eukaryota; kingdom Metazoa; phylum Cnidaria; class Scyphozoa; order Rhizostomeae; family Lychnorhizidae; genus Pseudorhiza; species Pseudorhiza aurosa. Next base: position 2,059,753 of record OZ032117.1, on the reverse strand, counting down.
TGTCAGAGGTTTCCGACCTACTCAGCGGAAAAGGAGATAATTTGACCATGTTTTTGTTCACAGACAGCATAGAGGTATGCAGTAATTAGCGCATTTTTGCGCCTTCTATAAAAAGCATCTTTACAAGGAACACAAGGCTGAGATTACCCCCAGAAAGTGAGGAGCTTGAAAAACTGTCCACGATTACGTGAATCACGACAAGGTGGACTATTCATTGCGGTGTTTTTGCACGTGTGATGCATTCGATGGGTGCTATACGCAACGCCGGGTAATTATGTTTGTCCCAGAATAAGCCGGTACTCATTTACTAACCTCAGAAGAAAAGGCAACTGTGCTTTTGTCAAAGAGCCCAGCTTACGTTGAAGTGCAAACCTCCTTATATGAATATTCGCTTTTTTGCGCGAGCCTTCTAGAGAGCAGGTTGGAATTTGCCTCCACGAGGAATTGCACCTGGATCCTTCACATCATAGCACTGCAGATTCATCACTATACCACCACAATCGAAGCTGGGCCGCTTCAATCTCGAGCAGGGAAGCTTTGTTAGGAAAATAAGCCACGATCTTTTTAATTGATAAAGCTATCCTAATTTTATTTTGTGAATAAACTTCACGCATTCAGCAGCCGTATGGACATTGCTATGGAATCCATTTGATTATTAGATGGTTTACTACCAAGACGTGATTATAGGATAAATTTTGCATAATCAATCAATCAGTTAATCAAATAGAGGCATACTTTTCTGTTGACACTTAGACTTTATCCAAGTTTGTTCTCGATTTCCCGTTTTAATCTTTTGCGGATGTCATCCTGGAATAACTCGCATGAGAGATGAGCACTAATAGCTCTAATTAAAACAATGCAGATGATTGCAATTAATTCAAATTAGTTTTATTTGTTAATGAGAATGGTACAAGCGCACTTCTCATGGCTCAAATCATGCTGGTTCACTAATCATGTTGCTCGTTTTGAGTATTGAACTCAAGTTGGCTTGCTTTCGTGAAACATCTTTCGATCGTGCAGGTTACGAAAAGGAAAGGAATCAAAAGCATGAGATCAACCACCAATATTCCAATGAAAAGTCCTGGACCGTCAAAAACACCGCAACGCAATTACAAACATGTGGAGTTCATGCCCTTCTCCCATATACGGTCGCTTGTGGATATCAGCGATCGTGGAGGTAAGAATCGTGAATCCGTCCATTTGTTTCGCATGGGATTCTTCTTATCACATTCTCAATAATGTAATAATATGATGGTAATTATGATAATAATAAAGACCATATTTATACAGGCAAACTTGTTCAGCAAAATGCATTTGCTGCTATCAACCAAGGACCTGTGAACCTAGTACCTAGAATACGAAATTTACGACATTGTAGTTTAAAAGGTAATTTACAATAATAGGGTTTAAAGGAAATGTTGAAAATTGAAGTCAACGAGCCGGCTTAAATGCTTCAGGGTGAGTGCTTACACAAAGGGAGAGAATGGGAAGTGAAGAAGATTGCAACCATGCGACTTGAACTGTATATTCGATTTATAGCTGAGCAATAACCAGAAATGGGTTTTGCAGCTACTGGTTGAGAAGTGGTTTTCATTCAGTGATTTCCCATTGCCGTCCTCGTCAATAGTGTTTTCATGTGTTGTCAATAGAGGCTATGAACCCAGCTGCATGGGCTTGCACATTCAATTCTATACCCTAAGGCTTCACGACAGCATATTTTGTATTGGCTCGTGCTTTAATATTGGTGTATTGCGTAAGAGACTGACAGGGTCTTTTAGGGGATGATCATATGAGAGACTTTTCAGTCTGTTTGTCGAGCTGAGCTGAGATTTAAATCAATTTTGTGATGGGTTCAATAAAATTTCAGAGCTGTAAAATGATTTTATTTGCGATTATATGGAAGCCTTAACCTACTTAGGGATATTCCCTGCTTTGCTGTGCTGAAAGTGCTATCATTGTAACTGCAACTCTGTTTCTACAATATTATGGCCAAACACCGAGTTGAGTTATAAAGCCCGGCCTAAGTTAAAACCGGGCTTAAGCCCCTCATGTATTCGACCCATTACTCTCATTAGGTCCTATGAAGTTTGATGATGAGCATGTCTAGATTGCCCAAATGATTACCTTGGAAATAATGCTGTTCGATTCCTTTTTTGCAGATGTGCGAAACTACTTTGCTTTGACTTACGTATCCCCCCTCGACGCAAGACAGCGAATGTTGGTGTTCAAACTTGGTGCGGAAATCGAGAAGAAAGACTGGCTCGATCAGCTTGTAACCCTTATCACCGAATCAAATTGCTGTCCTGATACAGTAGGTTTCTTGTTGTTTCCTCACATGGCATATGGTAACGTTTCCCCTATTGAAATCATTGGGGGGACACTTGGCTGATCGACTTGATGCATTTCTCCCCCTTCTTTAAAAACTGTGTTATTCTTTAGTTCGAACAAAATTCATTCGATTAGATTCTTGTTTTTTCCCCGACAAACTTGCTCGCGTATTGATTCACAGACTGCGATCTCTCTCTACCAAGATATTGTCAGCATAGTTTTTAGATTAGAGGAGCATTTTGACTTCTCATCTCTAAGGAAGTTTACTGTCTCAAGAATCCTTCTTACTTTCAAGGAAAACATATTACAAACAGCAGAGCCTGAAGAGCTCAAACTCATCAGAAGTGACAGTTTTGATGGCATGAAAAAAGGAGGAACATTTAGCAGAGCATATAAGTATGCATAGCTTCTCATGTCTGTATAGCTCACTGTTTTTCGCCTCGATTTGCACGACTGTAAGCAAATTCTAGGCCTCTCGTGTCTTGTTGCGACGGCACTTTGTGGTCCATATGCCTTTAGTTCATTGGCAATTTGCTTTAGTTGGGTGAGCGGGTTCTTAAGACAGGGCTTGAGCCACTGGCCCCTTAATCGAACCCGTTAACTACGGGACGGTCCATAGGTTGGTTTTTTTGCTTTCCACTGCTACCTTCAGATCACCTAGCTTAAGCAGTGATAGTAATGATAATAATTATTTCAATTATTTTATAACGGTAGCCCAATCACCTTTGTTGGGGCTTTGTATAGGCCACCATAGCCTTTCCTCAACATAACCCACTAAAAAAAGAAAAAAAATCAGCAGTGCTGGTTTACAAGGGACCGTCCATCTACAAAATAGCTTAACAAAACGGCGACATATCAGCATTAAAATACCATCTTTATTGACAGTATGTATCCCAAAGCAAGGTAGAGCAGCAATAGTTGCATTGAAAATGGCTTGATCATAGGATTCTGAGTGAAATAACATATTTGCATTCAGCATTTGAGCAGCAATTTTTTCTCATCCAAATAGGAAAGCGAAAAATACGACGAAACGTGTAGGCAGAGCTATCTCATTGACAAAAACACCAAAGAGAACCAACGCCATACGTAGAGCTTTCTCGAGGTGAGTAAGATGACATCAGCTGTCTTTTTTTCAAATAGCAATACCCGAGATTTGTCATTGAACGATCATCATGAATGTGTAACGTAAAATTTGATACAAGGAAGATCATGCGAAGAATGCCAGCGATAGTAAGGCGTTAATTAAGAGAGGTTGGAACTTTTTGCAAGAGAGAGATGATCCATCTTGCACATCTTACATATCTATCTATCTCTATATATGCCTATCTATCTATCTATCTATCTATCTATCTATCTATCTATCTAGGCCTTTTATTTATATCTATGCCTATTTGTGTATGTTTATCGATGAATCTATCTATCAATATATCTATCTATCTATCTATGGCTATCTATCTATCTATCTATCTATCTATGGCTATCTATCTATATCTATCTATCTATCTATCTATCTATCTATCTAGGCCTTTTATTTATATCTATGCCTATTTGTGTATGTTTATCGATGAATCTATCTATCAATATATCTACCTATCTATCTATCAATATATCTACCTATCTATCTACATCTATCTATCTATATATCTATCTATCTATATCTATCTATCTATATATCTATCTATCTATATCTATCTATATATCTATCTATCTATATCTATCTATCTATCTATCTATCTATCAATATATCTACCTATCTATCTACATCTATCTATCTATATATCTATCTATCTATATCTATCTATCTATATATCTATCTATCTATATCTATCTATCTATCTATCTATCTATCTATCTGTCATGTATCAACCTATCTGTAAGAGAGGTCGCTATTGATTTGATAGATCGTCTGATGCATTTTATGAATTAAAAGGAGTACTGGGATTTTTCACGGCCCTATTGGTGATCTGTTGCAGAATCATTTGAAATCATTTATTGTTGCAATTCCTTTTTCAGTGCCACGCCAAATGCCGGTAGGTCTCATAATGTGAGTCCAACACCTAGCGAAATGAGTATGGTCAGTATGGTGGATTTCGAAACATCGATCCTAGATGAGTCCATTAGAAGGGTAAGCCATATTTCCTCCTGGATTCGTATTCTGCATGGTTCTTCTGTCACTTTGTTTGTAGATGTAACGTAGTACTATATGATGAATACATTTCATTTATGAGTATTGCTGAATGTACCAATTCAAAGAGTAACATGCTCGGTCAAGCGATTTGGAATTCGAATCCTCGATCAAGCTTCTCGATCGGCATCAGACGTTAGGTGTTCGCTGTTGAACTACGGCTTTCCTCCATGCACCCAGAGCACTCCTGTCTATACCGCGTTGTATGCATTGAGAAGCACGACAATCCCCCCGTCATGCATGCTCGGTGTTCCTTCGTGAGGGTCCATGCTTCGCATCTGGCAGTTCCTTTGAAATGAATCTTGTTCCGTAACGTGTCTCCAGCGTAGCTTTTTTCAAGTTACGTCACTGTCCAGCGAGGAAGCTATGAGCGAGCTAAATTGATTCGGAATTTGAACTCTGTGTTCCTTTATTTCTTCCGAAGGAGTGAAATATGTCATTGCTGTATTTTTTTCTTTTTTATAGTTTTAAAAGTAGCATTTTAGAAGCCTGGCAATTAATGCAACAATTGCTGGAGCATTCCTACCGGAAGAAGACAACCCTGATGGATTGTTGAAGACGCAAAGATGAACAGCTGGTTGGAAGGCAAGGGAACTTAAACCCGGTTCTCAATAAGAAATACCGCAGTGTGTAAAGCAAATTAATATACTAACAGTTACAATAGTAGGTATGAGCTAGTAGCAGTTAGCAGTAGAATATCAGAATTTAAAGTTGTTTGTGCTGGAAAGTCCTTACCAAACTTGGGCAATACTGAATTCATCACGGTCCGGAAGCTAACTCAGAAGCGCCTACCATTACAACATCCGTATGATGCTATATACGTTCTTACAGCGATGTTTGTCTAGAGTTTTCAAGTCTATTGCAACCTATTGTGAAGCGATACAGAATGGCTTTTGCATCTCTTAGGTATTCAAAATGCATACTTTCGATCCGGTTAGCATTCATTTTGTCGTCATTTTGAAATGTCGGACTGAGGCAAGTGTAAATTTGTAAATATATCTCGGTCACTTGGACCAAGCCACATATTCGAACCATTTTAAGAAGTAAAAATGCTACAGATATCCCATAAACATATCTCAATAGATCGTTATTCTTTTCCGTTATTTCTTGGACTTGTTGAATAATTTTTGGAGTTTTCCATGTGCTTGGTGTCATCGTTTTTCTGTTGAAATTATGTGGTCTCTCATTCCGTTTCTCCGCTTCACCTTGCTTTAAACAGTCGGTGTTGACAGATTGTCATGGGTTTTTACTATTGTCACCGCGTCTCCAATTTCTATTTTCAACCCGATCGCATTACGCAATGTCCCAAACGCAAGATTGTCGCTAAGCAAACATAGTTTTGAGTATAACTCTCCAAAACGCAACTGCTCGTCAATTTATTTGCTGACCCTCTGCTTCTATATAAGCACAAAATCAAATGATATTTTATTAATGTATCTAACCCACCTATAAGTTGTAGTGCTATCGTTTCTTGTAGTGTCTCGTTGATGTGCATAAGCATCTATTGACAAATGCTTAAGTCTGCGTATTCTATTTGTATTTATTGTCGTATTTGATTTACTTTGACTGTTTTTTTCTCGTGAAATTTATGTAAGGAAAATTTCACATAGATTCTATTGATCGTAACAAATTGTCAATAATCAACGAGGACTGTTTCCTGCTTCAAATCTTTCTGTCCACTCCAAAGGAGGCTAAAGGGATGCAGTCATTTGAAGTGCAAAGCATCATCAAACTTCTAAAATTATCCCAAATTCCGTCCAAATCAAATTCTTTCCCTCCCCATTCTTGGTGAACAGGGTGGCATCCAACTCCGCTTCTTTAGCCTGTGGTCCACACAGTCGTGCAAGCACAGTGAATGCTACAGCTGGGGCTGGCCATCTGGTAGCACTGTGTGTTTCCGAAGAGATATGCGAAAGTGGAGAAGTCTTCTAGGCCTCTTCAGCTATTATTTGCGAATACATCTTTTGTCTATTATTTACGAAATAGTCATGAGGTTCACAGCGAAGTTCTTTGTCCAATTATATTCTTGCAAACAATGCAATTCAAGTCCGCTTATTGGATGATAAAACCAGATGTTGTGAAGACACCGTGTGATAAAACAAAAGACAGGTCTTGTGATGGCATGTCAATGCAGGAACAGACAAGACAAGGCCTACACAGGTGAAATCATACAGTCTCCTTAGAAGGAAGCCGTCGAAACTGATGTTTTGCTTTTGAATCAGTATGGCATATTCAAGGTGCATCGTTTGGTTTTGCTGTTTTCTGGTCGCCACTGCTTACACCACTGGTGATCGCATTTCATGCCTTGATGACAGTGGTAAGCCAGTCGACTGGTTCGTTGCTTATAAACTGCCGCACACACTGCCCAATCCCGTTCAAGATGGGTATGGCTATACCTACATGGATGCGAATACGGGCGGTTTTGTGACGTCAAAGTTCTCAGCTGCACAGAAGAGCAGTGCGATGGGTGCCACTCTAGAGCCGGTGTATGAAGCTGCAGAGAAGGACACAGACTCTTTGGCCTATGTGTTTTACAACGATGAGAATCCAGAAGGGAAAGAGTTCTTCGACTACGGTCACAGCAAAGGGGTCGTCGTCTTTAACACAGAGGGGGGGTTCTGGTTGGTTCACAGCGTCCCCAAATATCCTAACAACGTTGCAGATGGATATGGCTACCCCCACAGTGGCACGTACTACGGACAAATGTTCTTTTGTGTCAACTTTAATGCCTCCGAGTTCGACACGATCGGTAAACAGCTAAGATTTAACGGCCCTCACGTGCACGATTCAAACTTGCCAGTTTCCATGGCCGGGAAGTTTCCCAACATTAAGTCTCTGATAAATGACGACTTCATTCTCGATGAGCCCTTCAACAGTTCAGCTAAGCTAGTGTCAAGTGGTGGAAAAGACTTCATCCACTTCGCGAAAAACAAGAACTTTGGTCACGACCTGTACGCTGCTTTTGTAGCCCCGGGCTTGCAGACGAGTCTTTTGGCAGAAACATGGCAACACGGCTCTCGCAAGACCGGGTCATCGTGTGATTCCGAATTTACTGTTGAAAACATCATTCGCTTAGATGTGAAATCTAACGCAGATGATTACTCGTTTGTGAATTACAAGGACCACTCTAAATACGTCTTGGCCAAGTCAGGTGACATCCCGTATGTGTGTATAGGAGACATAAATCGAATGGAAACCCAGTTTGAGAGGGGTGGTGGAACACTCTGCACCAAGGACAAGCAACTATGGACCACATTCAAGAGTGTTGTCACAGAGATTGATTCTTGCCAGTAAGACAAGGATAGTGAATTTCAATTGTTTGATTCTAATGAAGGAAAGCTGTGACTGGTCCCAACGGTGGTCGTTGTCTGGAGGTTTCCCGTACTCGTAAAAGACGAGAAAGAATAACGAATTGAAGATAAAGTTAACATTTTTGTATTTCTCGCATTCAATTTTTTGTGGTACATATAGTGACATTACCAATTACGTTTTGCATCTTTAGATCACATCTGATACATTGAGATCAGTCGATTTTTGCTCCTTTACATTGCCTTAAAGGCCAGTGGTTCAGTAGCTCAAAAATTCGATAACTTCCTCAAATCATTTTATTTTCATTTCATCTTAAAGTTATTTACCCAGGGTATAAAAACAGTATAATTAACACCTTTTCCAAGTTACACTGCGTAATCCACGAGCTCTATCCCACAAATCATCATTCATCCCTAGAACATACAATTTATGGAGCCTCTTGCCTTCTTCTTGCTTTCCTGCACCTCACAACTTGCCATCTTTCAAATCTAAGATATATAAACTTAATCTGATCTCTCTCTCCTCTTAGCCTTTCGCTTTCTTCTTCCTTCTTTGTTGAGGCATTGTATAGGCCGCCATGGCCTCAACTTAACTCACTAAAAAGATAGATGCATACTGCTTTACAAGTGGCCCTGCAAAAATCTGCTTACAAAATTAAAGAATTATTCAATAAAAAATTAATAGCAAAAAGAGTGTATGAATAGCAAAGTTGGGTTTGCAAAGCGGTAAATCGCCAGGGAGCTGAAAAAATGCTCCTCCTCAGCGGAAATACCTCCCAGTTCTAGTGTGAACGAAAGGGGATAGACGCCATCGCAGTTCAGCTAGTACCAACACTACTGCTGCGTTGCATACTCGATTTCGAGCGTAACAGAGACCAGAGATAACTTGAGTTTTTTCTAAGGAAGTGGACTCTTTGAGGTGGTTTCCTGTTACCAATGATGTTTTTATTGTGGCACATGGAGGAATCGAACTCAAAACTCCTGCGTTATGAAACAGCATGCGGTTTACTTTCATCATTTTTTCGTATTGAACTATCGCAGTGGCGGTTTTAGGGGCCCAGGGCTCATTTCCCGGATCCTTGTTAGAAAATGTGCTGACCAAATGGCATTTTCTTCTTGTTTCTTTCTTTTACTTGAAATAAAAATCTTTTCAATTTTTCTCTTAGGTGCGGGGCCCCTTCTGGGCTACCAAAAGCGCGGGCCTTGGGCAATACCCCCTGCCTCCACTTAAGATTTCCGCTGCCCTGAAGCCTACCCTTAACTTTTGAGTAAACAAATAGAAACAGAAAGAACCCTGGCTCGAACCCAGGCCCTTCAGCACAGTGGTTCTGCCTGTGATAAAAGGGAATTAACTGAAGACGAAGTCATCATCACCAAGAACGCTTCCATCGTTTAGTCGACGGCGCGCTCTTTGCGAATCCTCTCCACCGTTCTCTTTCATTATCATCATTTGATCGGGCCCATTGACTCATTCCCTCCATGAGACTTTATCACCCATGGTCTTGTGAAGATCTTCGAATTGTAAACCAGCGTCTTCCGTCAGTAATTTGGTGTGTGTCTTGACAAGCCTTACTACTTCAGCGGTTCAATGTTTAGGATCCCATAGTATTACGTTACTGATGACCTAGTCCTTTCTTCTGTAGCAATGTCCTCTCTTGCTCAACAGACTCCCGGAAGTACTCGTTCTATCCCAGGACTGTCGTACACTGGAACTTGCTGCCAGAACGTGTCGCATTAACAAAATATCTTACTTATTTTAAAGGCAGTCTAGCATTAACGAATAAAGTTGATATACGGCTCTTAGCAGGAAATTTTTCCGATGCTCGCCTTATTGAGGGTCATTCCAGGGCCCTTGGCCTTGGAAAACAGCATCTGATAAATTCACTCCAAAAAAAGGAAACGAAGTGGACAGTCTTTATTTCTTTGAATTTCATGTTTTCACTCCTAGACGGACGGAGAGTGATGTATGGCGGTCTGATGGTCTGATGGTATGGCGGTGTGACTGGCCTTGGACCTCGTGTCTTGCTTACTGCCGGGTCGGCCCTGGGGGTTGGGGCTCACTCGTTGCCCTTCTTGGTGGGAGATGGCGGACTGTTTCGGATGGTTTCGGGGGTGGAGGGGGTTGTTGGTTGGCGTGATTGTTGGATTGTTGGACGGGTATTCCCAGTCTTGAAATTTCCTACTCAAAGGGATATATCATATTGCTTTCGTTTATTTTTCCTTTTTGTTTACATGCAATAACCTTCAACTTGTTGAAGTTGGCATTAATAATGCCCGGACATTCTCTTCCACTTGCCATTTCTTGTCTACATGAGGCTCGCTAAGTTCATTCGTTGAGCCATACGGATGAATGATAAATATCTACTATCACTATTTCTATTATTATTATTATTATTCAGTTCTTTTGATATTCGTCCCAACCATTTCATTCTTGTATTACTTTTGTCTTTTGATCGTCTATGTGGCTTCAATGGAGGCCCCTTGTGAAGGTCTGTCAATTCAAACGTCCTTTCTTTCACAACTCCACGCCAAGGCTCTTGTTTAGAGATTTCATAGACTTCGTTATTGGTGCTCTTCTCAGGCCATTTGCTATTCGTTGTTTTTCTCAAGAGCTTCCTATGGACCGAGCCTGCTCTATTGTCCGGAGGGCAGTCAAAGCTCTACGAAGGGATTGTTGCTTTGACACGGTATATATTCGTGTCTCTCTTATATGCTAAAGTGTGCATTAATATTGTATCGGCTCAGTACAGTGTTGTTTCTATAGCAGTTGAGTTTGTCACGTGGATGTCTGCTGTGGTGCAGGTCTGGTTTATCTTTTCACAGAGAAGCAGATGTTAGCAGAGTTAGATTGCATGGCATTATCTGATTGCATGAAAAGAGAGTGGTGACAGAGTTAGTTCCCCTGTTGGGTAGATACTTACGGAAATCGCCCCGAGAAAGCTTCCATCATGATCCTACTATGACACGATGATGGCCTCTTTCTCGCTTCGATATGTAGACGAGGCAGGTTAATGGAAGTTTCCTCCCGACGGAATAATGCAGTCGTGGCAAATTTGAGAAAACACCGGAAAGAAATCTCTGCCCCAAACTCATTTCACCTTGTCAAATCAGCTTGATTCACTCAGAATTCTCGACAAATACAAGTGCGAGTTACCTGGTCGCCACGAAGAACGATATTTTGGTACTAGATAAGACAAAGGGTTGTCGATAGCAATCCACCCGCCAAAGTAGAAAGGCGTTGTTGATTCCTGCGAAACGATGGGATCAGACTTTGGAAACCCATTGCGCAAATTCAAGCTTGTTTTTCTCGGAGAGCAAAGTGGTGAGTCTCAATAAGCCCATTATGAATTCTTTCTTGTTCAAACTGCTCACTATATCCTAAATTAACTGACTTGTATTTTCAGTGTTTGCTTTTCTCTTCCGATTTTTACTCAATCAGGTAATTGTACAACCATGCCTTTTAGATACTTAAGCCCATTGAACAGCTAAAAAGATCGTCAGGAGGGAGTTGGGCATTCTGTTTGAATCAATATAATCATTTTACGTATACTGTGAGTTTAAGGAGAATCGCTCATACATAGTATTGCTCCAGTTATGGGAAGTTATCGTGATTTCCAGATGTTATTTTTAGCAAATTTATGCTCAGAAGTCATCCTTCTGACTCGCACAGCCATTTAGTATATGTTTATTTTAATTTTGTTGGAGTTTTTTGTCCTTTAATTGCAATTGAAGAAGTATGATTCCTTTCCCGTATCCTGACCAACGCTTGAGGGCGTATCTGATGAATAATTACACATTGTGCGTGTGCATGTCTCGTGTTTACAACTTTCTGTTTGCTTAATGCCTTTTATCTTAGTGTTAAATACAAGGCTGGACATTTTCACTGAAAATTTTTACTTCTTTTCTGTTTTGCATTCAATTCCTGCAACTTTTAAGTCTGCAAAACGTCCATTGCTAGTATTTTAAAGCTGACACTGTTCTTTTCATATTTTTTCTGCTGGCTTCCCAATTCCCACTTATATGAAGGTTGGTGGCACAGATAAGTGCTCATTCGCATCTCTATCTTGCACCGTCTGACAGGGGGATTATCCATTAAAAGGGGGCGATTGTCCTGATGACATTCCTGCTATTCCTTCTCATTTAGCTGGACTTCAAACTAGCCAGTCTTCTTCATGTGCACCACCATTGGCTGTGTTCACACTGTCCCACCAAACAGCCCTGCACAAAATGCCTTGTCCTCTACCCTAGCAGGGACCATACTATCCTCGGAGATCTTTAATCCTTATCTGTGTTCCTTTCATGCTACTGGGAAACAGTGTGTAGCCTTAAATTGGGAGCCAAAGTTTTGCATTCCTTAGTCTCTTTTTTGGATCCAGTTGGCATTGGTTCATGTCAGTATCATTGTGCTGTCTTTTGCGTTACATAAACCCTTTCAAATTTCCTTTTAGTTGGGAAGACATCACTCATAACAAGGTTTATGTATGATAGTTTTGACAATACGTATCAGGTAAGTGAAATTTTGCCAACTTTTTGAAATATCAAGTGGTTTCTGTGTATGAACTAACTCGGAAAATCCTTTTCCAGATATTACTCCTTGCTCTTCACCCCCTCACGTGTTGGACTTGTGATACAAGCTATTCCCACAAAGTAAAATCAGCAGTTTTGACTGTCAAGTATGTCCATATTGTCATGATGGTTTGGCTAGTGGCTAGTGATTTTTATTGTTGGGTGCCTATTCTGTCATCAGCCTCTTTACCTTTAATGATGTGGAGAGGATGCCCTGGTAATTTTTCACCTCTGGAATTGTAACCAGATGGATAATGTTCATACTCTTTTCACAGGAAGACCTCTAATCAAGGCAAGCTATAACTAGTAAAACATTTTGAAGAGAGTCATAAAGCGTGCTATTTGTGATTTGTAATTGAAGGTCTATGATTCACGATTTTCATCATCATTTAGACAGCATTTTTTCCATTTTGCGAGGGGTTGCTGTTTCCATTCATCCATGTCATTCTTCTCCATTTGACCTGATCTTGCGCATCCTCTTCCCTCAACCCATACTGCCTGGCTTCCCTCTTGACATTCTCCTTCCATATCATTTTTGGCCTTCATCTTCCCCTGGCGTCATTTTCATCTAGTTCCCACGCCATCTTGATCGGATCCTCATCTTCCCTCCTCAAAACATGACCCATCCATCTCAAACCACTTCGTTAAACGACCTCCAACACGGATTCCTGCAAACCCAACTGTTCCATCAACTCCAACGTCTTCTTTTGATCCTTCAGTTTCATCCCACACATCCTCCTGATGCAATATATGGATCAATACCTTCACTTCATATTTATATTTCGTTACACATCGTTTTTTCTATATCATATTTAGTTCTATATTGCATTCTGTTCTTAAATTTTCAATTAATGTGGAAGGTTTTTAAATGTATTTTCGATTCTGATTCCAGGCAACTATTGGCATTGACTTCTTATCCAAAACAATGTATTTAGAAGATAGAACGGTAAGTCAGAATTTTATGCGGTGCTTGCTTTGCATATATTTAGGAGTTCAATGTGACTCAAGGATGACTTCCAAAACCAATTCTCTAGGGGTCTCATGTTGAGGATTTTTGTTAAAACTTAATTTTGATGTATTTACTAAACATAAAAATACAAATCTCTCTAATGATAGGTAATTTGTATTCGGCTGACCTAATTACAGGTATCTAGTATTAAAAAAAATGAATGAATGAATGAAGTAATAAAATGACAAATAAAAACATTTAATAAGAAGAATTTAAGGTTGAAAGAAGACTGTTAGTTATATATTGATAATGATAATAGTAGTAAAAACGGAGATAATGATGAAGTTATCAGGGTTTAGTATTTTCAAAGTGCAGCTGATCACCTGGTTGTTATATCTGCCTTTCATGTGATTAAATATTAAACTAGATTGATATGTTTACAATGTAAGAGCTAATTTGGAAATCTATGAAATCCATTGATCTAATTTATAACTCAAGTGGGCTTCTGAATGAAACATCCTTCCTTTTGTTTTTCCAATTTGATAATGGCTCTCATCTCTGTTTCTGTGAACGTCCAGCTGTGCATGGGCAAGGGGTGTTGGGGTCAAAGAATGGGAACTGGTACTACTCAATGTTTACCCTAGAAACTGTGAATTGTGGTATACAGTTAAGTCTCTCCCCTTCATGATTGCTTCCACCCTATTGCAAAAAACGAATGCATCTTAGATGTTCTATGAAGGCTTGTATCTTAACTGTGCAGCATACTCGATTTCAGGCATAGCAGAAACCAGAGACAGGGCTCTGAGTTTTCTTCTAGGGAAATCGATTTTATAAAGTGATTTCTTGTTGTCTTCCCCACCCATGGCTTTTTTATTGTCATGCATATAGAAATTGAACTGCCAGCCTCTGTGTTATGAGTCTGCATGCTTAACCAGCTGTCGAATTAATCTGGCATTTATTTTTCTCCATTCAGGTGAGGTTGCAACTTTGGGATACTGCTGGGCAGGAGCGCTTCAGAAGCTTGATTCCAAGTTATATAAGGGATTCCTCGGTTGCTGTAGTTGTTTATGACATAACAAGTATGCTTGCATCATTTTTTTTAATAATTCAAAGCTTTCCCTACAACCAGAGGTGGGTTGAGTTTAGAAGGCTGCGACAGAAAGGACTTCTAGTCTTAGCATAGGGTAGCCCAGGTACCGGATTATATATGCTGCAACCAGAGACAAGTGCTCATCTGCACTGTTGACTCCACATGGGTAGAATTAAAGCCAGTGGAAAATGAATATTTGCTGATATCAGAAGCAAGAAATCCTTACAGTAGATAGAGATTTTTGACCCTTATATTTTCCATCAGTAGGCCGTTGTTTACCCCAGAATTTTGGATAGAAGCCATTTTTCCCTTGTTTTTTTGCAAGCATCTAAAAAGAAATCCATTCAAGGAGGCTCAGTCGTTTTTTGTACTGAACCAAACAAGGTAACAGTTTACCTCAGAAAGCTGTGGTATCATACTCAGTGTCCTTACAATAGAGGCACTTGGTAGATTTGTTTCTCAAAATTAAATCCAATTAATTTTGCTTGATTTTTTCCAACTTTCCTTTGCTCATCCCAGATATAAATTCCTTCCAACAAACAAATAAATGGATCGATGATGTTAGGGCGGAACGCGGTGGTGATGTCATTATCATGTTAGTTGGGAACAAGACTGACCTTGCCGAGAAAAGGTAGGTTCTTTTTGACCCATGCGGATTAAGAATGATTTGTGTTTTCTTTGTCAGGTTCGAACCCCGAGGCCTGCTATGTACCGATAAGCATTGCTATACTCAAAGCTAATGTTCAAGTCAATTTTTTCTCGCTCGTCAGCCATGCTAACCCTGGGAAGGTAAAGGGCATTCATCTTCTCTTCAGAGCTCTGGATTCATTCCCATTACGCGGAGTCACCTGTGCAGAGTACCTCATACTTGGCTACTACCGCCTCCATACCTCTTCTGTCATAGTCTTTCCATCGTCAATTTGGTCGCCCCCAATTTCTTTGGTTCACCGTGATTCTCCTAACTCTCTTTCCTAAGCACTTTCATTCTCTCCATGCTACGTTGCCTATCTCCATTCCGGAGCGCCAAGCCGGTCAGGAGTGATCAATTCGTCTGAGAGAGATACCACGTATGCTAGCAGGGAAATTCCTGACGTAGAATGATCGTCGTAGGAAGTTGGTGATGCGTCACTTCACAAGATGACTCTGTTATTCATTGGATCAGAATTGTAATTCATGTCACAAACGCTGATGTATTTTGTCCACGCAGAACCTGCCCTTGTCTGTACTAATTATGTAGCACGTAGCACGTACGCCTATGTTCCAAGTAGAATTATAGAAGCGCTGAGATGCACCCGCCTGTCTTACAAGGTAACTGAAATCGGCCTGGCAGAGAGGAGGTGGTCTGGTGAATTTGCCATACTGTCATGCAAATAAATAGCTTCTCCGGACATCTCATGGGCAAAGACAGTAGACAAAAGTTACTGTTCATGATAGTTCCTCTTTTCTGTTTTCTACCCAGCATCCGAAGGTAGATTTTAAGACACAAAGAAGACTTGTCCTTCTTCTCGATATTACCGCACTTCGGGACTCCTATCCCTGGATTTACAGAGAGTTCTTCGCTCTAAATAAAATTAAGTTTGATAAATTGGCATCGGAGCAACGACAGTAGGATTTGTGAGCAAATGTCCCATCATCAAGCTACCCTCACAACTCTGTCTGACGTGTTAGTGACGAGCCGGTTTTTTATTATTACTCCAGGCAAGTTTCCACAGAGGATGGAGAACACAAGGCGAAAGAACTGAATGTGATGTTTATCGAGACTAGTGCTAAAGCTGGACATAATGTCAAACAGGTAAGGGAAGTAAGCTCCTTTATTAAATGATATTCTGTTTGATTTCTAATGCACATTTAGCCACTAATTACCCCGCATTTCAGCATAATTAGGCTCACGGTTTGGTCGAGAGCTGTAATAATGGGTGAAAAATCAACCAGAAATGGGGATAGAGTTATTTTCAAAGTTCCTCCCTCGAGATTCTGCTTAGCAGGGGGGTGCCCGTTTTCTATGTTTTCCTGCTTTTTAGATTCTGGGCTACAGAGCTGTGTAGGCACAGTGAATGCCTCAGCGTTTGGCTAGCCACCTGGTACACTTCGTGCGTAGCATACATGATCTTTAGTAATCTTTGGAAAAATGCTGCGTACTAAGCGAGGAAACACCATGTACTTTGTCATGTATTTGGTGTGCTTGGCTTATTGTTCATATCAATATTGATGGGACATAGTGCCTACCTAGCACCCGACGGTGGGATTTTGAATACTGAGAAGCTATGATTATCGATGAGTGTACCGGCTCTTTATCATCATGGGATGTCATGTCACGATACTTATGATTCGTGAATCATAAGATAGATTTTGAGATGCTGAGGTAGTATGGACATGGAGCAGTATCCTTTTTGTTTCTAATAATGTTTCGTCATGCTACGTTTCCTATGATTCGTGAATCATATGGTAGATTTTAAGGTACTTAGAAGCTAAACAATTCGTTAGTCCTTCCCCTTGATTTGGCCAGCCTCGTGATACCTTCACGCTGACAGCTCTCCTCATTCTAATCGAAAGTTGAGCTCGGGATTTCGCCTCGACAACCACTGGTTCGTCCTAAATATCCAAACTGGCATTGCTTTTCGTGTTTCAGTTGTTCAGAAAGGTCGCCGCTGCGCTACCTGGCATGGAGAACGCCCAAGAGAAGAAGGAAGACATGATTGAAGTGAAGCTGAAGGACACGCCTCAAGAACACAGCCAGTCGGAGAGCGGGTGCAGTTGCTGATATGACAGCATGACAGAAGCCCTATATTAGTCAATGTTATTTCATCCTATGCACGAGCATGCCAGATGCTTTAAGAGTGGTTAATGTTCATTGTTAATGACATCTCCTTGTGACTGACATTGGGACGAATGTCACCGTCTGGTATGACGGCGACAGTTATTAAGAAGTTAATTTTGCCAAGTGATCAAGACCTTGGTCATTTGTATTTGCCAATTGTTAAAAGCTGAAAATGATGTTCGTTCATCGAGCTGCCGCTGTCAAATACCCCCCCCCCTTTTTGTTTGTTTTTTGTTCAGATACCAATGAAGCTCGATTAGGTATTTTCAAGAAACCAATGTTGTTAATTCACCTTGCCAATCGTAGGTGAAAAGCATGTGTAAAACCCATTCTCCCCTCGGAAGAATCCAATTGAAGTAGGCGCCACTCTTAAGATTTCATTTGCTGAAACGCGGAGCCGAACTGCAACTATCTTGAACTTCTGCCAATAAAAGGCCTCGCGTCTTATCTAAGTTGCATGTTTGAAGTTCTTTCATCCACAAGTAGCCAATATGGCATTGAACCGTTAACGCTGATTGGAACAAATAATTATTACTTTTATTTTAGTCATAAGTCCCAGGTTTGAGTTCTGCTTTCTTAAGTTGGTGATGATTTCCAAATGCAACATACATACCTTCCTCGTTTATCTGCCCAAAATCGGGCATTCATCTTGGTTTTCCCAGGCGAATGCTGTTAAATGCTTGCATTTCAAAATTTCCTTCTTATCAAAGCTATCTTTTCCTAAACGTAGATATCCAAGCGATACGGTTTTTTTTTGGAATATTAGTCTCAGAAAAGCTAGGAATATCATGAAATCATTATGGTCTTTGACGGTCAGCGCAAGATTTCTTACTGTTATCATGATGGATATGTATTGGAATTCTTTAAAGCGAACATCTTTAAGTTGTATTTATTCTTGAAATAATCTTAAAGATAATGATCTTTGTGGCAGTGAGAACAGATTTGCGCGGTTGTCTTTACGAGAATTTCTTGACTGAAGCAAAGAAGTCGATTAACATCTAGTCACATCATTTGAATTCGTTTCATCTATCGTTTTACTATTCAAATTGTTCGCCCTTTTTCATAGTTGCAAAGCGAGCAGCAATTTTCGTTTATCCTGGTTCTAATTCCATCCTAAACGAATCATCATCATCTGTTTCTAGCTTGTCCCGGTTGCGCCAGGGTCGCTCTTGATGCAGTTCTTCGCTTCCAGACTACGGGGTCTTGTGATCTATCCGGTGTTTAGCCAAACTCGTCCATGTCGATCTTCACGCATCGCGCCATCGTCTGCTTCTGTCTGCCCCTTCTCCGTTTTCCAGCCACTTCAAAATCCCTCGCTTTCTGCAACAGGTGCTTTCCGTCTCGCCTTTCTTTATGCCCGTACCAATGCAGCCTTAGCTCTACCGCTTTGCTTGATTCTGGATCTTTCACGCCGAATGTCCCTCCTATACGAATAGGTCCAAGATATCAGATCCTCTATCCCAAAGTGATCATAATCCTTCAAGCTTTCTTGATTTTACTCATTACCCATGAATACCCTGTCAGCATAAATGATAAATGAATAACTACTATTTAAATACGATGAATTCTTTGATGAAAATCAAACGCAAGTGGGCCTGTTTTATCTGAGGATCGGGCTTTGGGAATCGATTAACATCGTAGGAATTCTTTCAAATTTCTTTTGAAAAAGGATATTGCGAGGCTTACTATAATCTTGCTTGCAAGCTCATTTCATGTTTTGGCATCAGAGTAAAAGAAGCTTTCCTTTGTAAAGGCGTAAGAGGAACTTCCCATGCTATTGATCTTGGCCTTGTTGCCTCGGCCAATTGATTTCTTCTTTTGGTGGCTCTAATCCTGTCTAAGTGGATCACCGGAGCACTATTCTCATTACGTATCATCTGGAATAGGGCATAGGGGGACCTCCATTTAATGGCTAGGTACCCTTACTGCCACCAACCCACCCCATTTAATCGGGCTTGGAATTGGAACTGATATTACAGTTGAGTCACAGCCTTAATGGTGGACTTAGCATCAAAATCACTATGTTCCTAGTCAATCAAATCTATTCAATGAACACAAGAGCAATATTCTTGACAAAGATATGTTTCACTGTCATTGGATACATTTAATTTTTATGTGTAAATCAGCCAACGGATTCCTCGTGCATAGAGAATTTCAAGTAGATCTATTGACATCAATTTCGCTTTGTTCAAACAGATGCTATCTACTCGGGTCCTCAAAAAGTCAAGATCACAGCAAATGCTGCCCATCACGTACCTATCTGCAACGCAAAACTTTCGAATGTCAAGTTGTGTCTGCACAATATTTTGCGACTATCAATAGCTGTCGGGTCAGTAACACACCTCAAGGAGCACAGATGACTGGTTACCAACAAGTGGCTGTAGGTGCCTCACTATCTGTAGATTCCCCGCAGTCACATACCCCTGATGCAGCGAAACGCCAATAAGAAATTATTGTCCTAGCTCTGTCATATCCAGTTCCTAGCCTGTTTCAGATCGATCCCTCAACCCCCCCCCCCCCCCCCCCATACACATAACTGATGCTTTTTGCTTTTTTTTGAAAGTTTCCATTGCCAGCTGTCACCAGCAGATATCTGTATATGTTGTTTACAATAAAACTAATCCATTTACTGATATCCTAGGAGGATTTCAAGTGGCTCATTTGAGGAGTTTTGCAAAGGTGGAAATTCCAATAAACCTGTGGGACCTTCCTCCGCCTACACATCGTTTGTGCCCATCGGAAATAGTCAAAAATCATAATTTCGATTAGAATGATTGGATCCACATAACAATGGATTTTAATTGCATTTTCTATTACAATCAGAATCCTGGCCCGTCCTTTCGTTGTGATTCCTAGGTCTGGAATAAGGCCAGTGAAAGAAATTGTCACCCTTCCACCATCCTCTACCCCAAGAAGTTACCCACTTGCTTCCCCCTGTTTCCAAGACGACATATAAAAAATCTTACGATATTTTCCCATTTTTATAACGGAACAGCTCATGCTAACATAGACCAAGGCATCGCCGTTCCCTGCCAGAATCTTTCGAATCAAAATATTCGACAGGCTTCTTCTGTTTGAACCTGTTCCTGCGTCATCATCTTTACAGCTTCATCTGATCAGAATCAATGGAATTCTATAGACTCCGGTCTGATGTTGTGAAAACTGGTGCGAAATATTTCCAACTCTGTCGATGTTTTGCTGCCTTGTTTCACTTTTTAAACGAATCTAGTGATATAAGAGGGCTCTAACATTGGGAGAGATGCATCAGTTCAGAGTGTGAACCCTGCATGGTTTGCAATGAAATACTACCATCAAAGTAAACAACAAGAAAACACATCATAAAACCGTGGATACGGCTTAAAACTTGGTCATAGCTGCTGACTTCCGAGCCAATTGCTCGTTTTGGAGTTAGCGGTGTGCTATTCGGCTCTTTGGCACGGCCGCTGGTACACGATATGTCTAGATCAGGTCTTTCTTACGGTTCTAGGGATCTTTCCCTTTCTATCTAACCAGTGTATCCGGTCTAACCAGAAGGGTGGTGCCAGAAGGGGGCTATGGCTCGTCGGGGGAAAAGTAAACGTGCCTAATCATTATATAATGCAAGCTTCTGCGAATTAATAATCTAGCCACCTTGTTGGCAGACTTGCCCCCTGTCAGGAAAATCCTTGGGAGACCCATGTCTAACCGAGAGAGGTTGAATACTGCGTTAGACATGCAAACGACATAAACACACGTTTATTACTAGGTATGGATACTTTCCAAGTGCAGTGAAGTTGTGAACCAGTGTCCCTGCATGCACCAGAGTCTAAAGTACACTTTATCTTCTCGTGTCCTTCATTGTTGTCAGACTGTGCCCGTCAAGTGGTCAGTCAAAGTACACTAGCAACTTCCTAGAGCTTCATAGAACAGATGCATTTTATGTAGATGTTCAAGTCTTGAAAACTGTGAATCAAAAAAATTATGTTACCTTCAGTAAACTTTTAATATATATTATAATGATATAGCAATGATCTAGTGAGCCTTACTAACTAAGTAAGCAAAGATGCACGTGATAACCAAAGTAGGTTAATGTACAATGTTGCATATATCGACAGACATTGTCTGAGCAGAAAGTGAGTTGCGGGAAGCTTCTTCCACTTGCTGCACTTCACAAAGCCAATCTTTCAACAGTACCACAGAATGTTGGTTTGCACCCGTAATCTTAGTCGCCGTTTTACGTAGAGATGAGTTGTCGAGAAAGCACAGCTTGGTGAGAACCATGACCGCTGACCCATGAAGACCTGGCAGAATTTCAAGATCAACTACACTACTTTTCATTAGAAACTTTGGAAATCTTTGTACACGAGATTCTCAGCTTTTTCTCCAATTTTGTAATAAAAATTTTTAACCACTTTCTTAACATTGAAACCCAATTTTCCAGCTTTGCTGCCCCAAAACCCCCTCCCTTTCATGGCTCAACTTTCATTCAACAAGGAATCTGCGGGCCAACATCAATGCATCACACCTCGAGATTTGCGGGTTCTAGTGTTGTGAATGGCTAATATGGCGCACTCTTTTACAAGTCTACAAAGTTTCTTGTGAAGAATCGAGTGCAGTCAAACCTTGGTTCTGAAACTTGACATGAATCATGCAAGATGTAGTGACTGAATCGTAATTCATCATGTGATCAATCACCTTGGATCGTGTGCTCATATCCTCCTTCACCTGTGACATGTCGCTGCGAACGAGATACCAATGGAGTTATCTAAGCTGCAAGCCCTCGCAATTGGGTGCGAAAATATTTTGATTCCTACGGCCAGCGTTTCAAAACAGCCTGGAGAATTTTCCGTGGGTAAGATCAATGCTTTTCTTTGGTGCACACTTGGGCATTGTCAGTTGAAAAGAGCTCTCGAAGAGCTGTTGTAAACATCAAGAGTGCCATTACCCTCCTTGCTCAAAGACCTGTTGTTCACACTTAGAAAACTAGGTTATTGTTTACACACTCGCTGTGTAAATTGACGTAGAACTGGTTAACGATTGTCCAGCAAACATAATGAATTAGCTTGGTAGGGGTTTAGCATTGCTTAAACATTCAAGTCATTGACGAAAGAGTATTTGCTAATTTCATAATTTTTTTTGAACTTCGTTCGCCAGAGTTCAGAGTTCGTTCTCTCAATCCTCAAGCTCAACGCTGATTGGTCAGCTGCCAAGGGCTTGCTGTGTGACGTTAGAGTTGTGGGCCTAGTCATCACACGAGTACAACGCTTAGATGTGTAACTCTTATCAGTTGGGTTACTGAAGATGGATGTCAAGAAGAAGGAGTTCTCCCCTATCGGTAAGGCGTTTCTTTTAACGCTTAACGTGGCTGGCTGGCTATGGAGCGCATTCAGCTTCATTCCATGGTATTACCTCAGTGGAAACTACAATCGCAAGAAGCCAGGGAATAAACAGGCCATACTGACTTCAAATGGGACTTATCGCTGCTTGGCAAACGTTGATCACCTTATCGACGACTATGATGGAGTCAGAACAGCTTGCGAAATTTTCGCGTAAGTATGGCTGTCCAGCTTTTGTCTATTCTGATGCTGGCATTTGTGTTTACATGCACAACTACGTCGATTGAACTTGATACGCTGGGAACGCGAGGGACGTGTGAAGGTGTGTTGCTTGCATCAGGAAATTAAGTGTTTGCTGCAGAGTACTCGTTAAGTCGGCATTACATCTTTGAATTATTACAGGCTCGCGTTGCGGACTCTTTGAAAAGCCAATTTCCGTCAAACAAGTAGTTTTTAACGATCTAGTCAATAGTCGTGCAGATATTTCAGAATTTCCATTCACAACCGAAACTCATGTGTCGTAAACAGTTCGACAGCATGGGTAGCAATCCCGCCGCAATAGTACGAAAAGAGTATCAAAGCTGTTGACTCAAAATTCATCAATGGAGCTGTAAACAACTGCTTTTTTGTGAAAGGGCCATAAGGCCTAAACCAATTGTGGGTGCTATTAGTGATCTTGCAAAAGGGACAAAGTTCTGCTTCCATACGCTTGCCAAACTTAATTTTAAAACCCAATAATCGATAGTTGTTATTCATCACACTTCTCTTAAAGATATGGGCATGTTACCTCGTCACTTTGCTGTATAATGATGTTTAAGATTAGGAAAAGCAAAGCGTCATCATGGCTCACTGAAACCTTCCGATTCATTTCATCGGTCCACATCATGCTACCAAACACTCGAGTAATTGCGACATTTATTGACAAGCAATTAGACTTATTACTTAAAAATTTCCGCTGCTATAGAGCACAAGTATGCAATTCATTGCCTGTTACAATAAGAAATTGTAGATTTCTTGATTAAATGAAGGAGTTGAATGAAATATTTAAGGAACAAATTTAGATCAGACAGCTATGTGAAATATGATTGGACCGTGTTTTTAGTTGATCTGTAAATTTTTTTAACCTTTTGGACGCGTTTTTTGACATTTGGCAATGCATATTTCCAGTAATTATATTGCATTGAATTTCCCTGCAAATTAACTATCAGCTTCACAGCTTTGCTTTTTCATTTACGTTTTGCAAATTGTAATCTGTGGATCAAGCTGCAGGTTTGCACTCACCTAAAAGATTTCTTGCATACATACATAGAATTCTTCAAGAGTTTGAGAGAGAATGGAGGGTCGCTTTACAATTGTCATGAAAGTATGACATTTGATCTGAGGAGAAAGATGAATGATGAATGCGATGATACTTGAACCAAGATTAAGCATGTCAAGCTTTGTGTCCTCATTCATTATCCCGCTATGCCTTTGATTCAAGTCCTACTTTGGAGGAAACATGCAATTCAACTTGAAAGAGATTCTGGGAATTGGTTTTCCCAAGTATGTGAATGATTGCATCAAAAAGAGCAACTAGGCCTGTCCTTATTTAATATATTATTTGTGCAATATTAGCCCCTCTACTTGCTTTCCTGAATCTTACAACTTGCCATCTTTCAAATCTTAGGTCAATAAACTTGATCTGATCTCTCTATCCTCTTAGCTGCTCCCTTGCTTCTTTTTTCCTTTGTTGGGGCTTTGTATATGCCACCATGGCCTTTTCCCATCATAACTCAATCTGTTTTCCAGGGTAGAAGGAGGTACCAATGGTGAGAATTATTGTTTGCAAATCAGTTAGTCATTGTACAGCTTTTAAAATCCCCACTTCTCATTCTCAAACATAGGCGTGCTTGTAAAAAATACCCAAACAATAAATGCGTTGGAACCAGGGAACTGCTAGCAGAAGAAGAAGAAATGCAACCAAATGGGAGGTTGTTCAAGAAAGTCATTTTAGGGAAATACATATGGCTTACATATGCACAGACGGCAGAGAAAGTAAGACAATTTGGTAGTGGAGTGATGGCTATTGGACAAAGACCACGACAAAATGTTCTTATTTTTGCTGAAACAAAGGCTGATTGGTTTATATCGGCACAGGCGTGTTTCATGTACAACTTCCCAGGTGAGATATTCACAGAAGTTGACAACTTTTAGAACGATGGCTTCAATGTCATGCCAAATGCTTCTTCATAGGATTTTCTTGTTCACCAAGCAGTAAAGGCAGTAATCCTAATATAAATATTTATAATGGCTGAAGCCTCTTCAGTGATAAACATACTGTTATTAGTAAACTGGTACCTGGGGTGAAACTGGGGGTTAAGTGTTTTAAGGAAAGGAACTGGCCATTTTTTCTCACAATGCCATGGCACAGAATAGTTTCTAGTATTCAACTTTAAAGGTTTGTATCTTGGTGCTGTGGTGTAGTAGCCAAGCATGCGTTTTGAAACACAGGGCTTGTGAGTTTGATTCCTACCTGTGTCACAATAAAATTGCCATTGGTAAGGAAGGCAACAGGAAACCACCTCATATAATCCACTTTCCTAGAGCAAACTCAGAGCCCAATCTCTGATTTCTGCTGTGCTCAAAGTCAAGTGCGCAACACAGTTTTTTGTGCTGGTAATGCACGGTAGCAAGAAGAGCTGTTAGTTTACAAGTTTAGTTTAGTCGTGTGATAACTGATTATATGATATGTTGAAGATGAATTTTAAAAGTTTTAAGTATTTTTTAAGAAAATTCTTCTCTTGCAGTTGTTACAATTTATGCAACATTGGGTGACGATGCCTTGGTTTATGGTATAAATGAAAGTGAAGCAAACGTTATCATGACAGATGCTGTACTCATACCCAAACTGAAAAACCTGTTTGACCAAATTCATTTTGTAAATACTATTATTTACTATGGAGATGCCAAAAAGACATCACTTGTAGGATTTCCAAGTGATGTTAAGTTTCATTCAATGAGAGAAATTGAAGAGCTTGGTGGAAGGCCAGAGAATAGTAAGCTTTAAAGATTTTTCCATAGTATGGCTTTTAAAAAACTCTGGAACTGTAAAGGTGTTCTGGCAATGTCAAAATATGCAGTAAAATTAGTTGCATATCTGCTATCAATCAAACCAAGATCCTTGATTTGCAATATCCAATCACCTTTGAATGCAGTCCGCACTGAATTGGTTTTGAAATAGGGAGTAAACAAACACACACACACACACACACACACACACACACACACACACACACACACACACACACACACACACACACACACACACACAAAAGCACACACATGCATACACACGCATACACACACATACACACAATATTTATATAAATATGTATATATTATCCATTTGTCTATATTTACACACGAATAAATGAATATATCTGTGAATAAACAACTGAAATTGTATGCATTATAGACCGTTTTTCTTACTGTATGTGCTTTTGTCAATAATGACCCTGTTTAGAAATTTAAGGAAAGTAGAAATAGAAAACAAACCCATCAAGAATCATTGCAGATTTTTATACAAAAAGTGTCCTTTCCCCTCAGAGAAGTTTTCTCAGCTGTTCTATTGTCCAAGAAAAGGCATAAGAAATAAACCCATGCAATGTGCAGCCCACAATTAGTTTGAAAAATATGGTTTATATTTTGAACAACTTCAAGAATTAGCATATGAATTATGCATGCATTGATCTACAAGAGCAATTGAAGTGCTTCATTTTGAAATTTGATGATGTACTTGTTAAGCTTAGGCAAATTGTATTGGTGTGCATTTGCATTAGACAACAATTCAATTTCAATAGGCATTTTCATGAATTAAAATCAACCAGTCATATGGAATGTGATTGCTTACAGTTTTGCAGTAGTGTAATTGTTCAGTGTGCTAACTCCCAAGGCAGAGATTGGGAGTTCAAATCCTGCTCAGTTCACAATTCAAACATTATTGTTGAGAAGCAATGCGTGAAGCCGCCAAATAAAGACCCCTTCCCAGTAACAACTGCTTGTCCGGCCTCATATTTCAGCTGAGCTCAAGAATCCAATATACTATGTAGAATTACCTGCAATTCAAAAAAAATGTTGCATGCTGTAAAGTTTTTCTTGAATTACATGCTGCTGCTGTTGTATGACATATTTGAATTCTGTGTCTCATTTTATGAGCAGAACTTCTCAAAGATTTCTTTGGAAAATGCTTTCATGATACTATATTTCTACGGGACTGGTCTTGACTCATAACTTGAATCATACAAAACATTGGTCCCTGGTGTATAGTTGGAGTTGGTTTGATTAAGATGTTTCTTTTTTATTCATCAAAAAACATGCTCTGATAAGTTTGTCATTTGAAAGGCATTAAAACAACTTTGATGCGTTGAAGACAGTTTCCAGATTTTGTGTTCTACTTCCTCACTTTGTTCCTTTCCTTTTAGTCTCCATCAAACCAGAGCCTCCTCTTCCTACCGACATTGCTGTAGTTATGTACACAAGTGGCTCAACAGGAATGCCAAAAGGTATGATTTTTGAATCCATTTTAAAACTCTCTGAAGTTAAAAATTTAGAAGTACCACAAAGAAGTGACCAGTGAATTAGCAAAGTAATGGTGAGGCGAAAGAACTAAGGAGCACCAAGTCAAATAGGTACATCCCTGAGCCGTGCCATTGAGGTAGGGTGACCAGTTCCTCCACACACGGCACTTTACCCCAAGCTTTTTCTAGGTGTCCAGTTACTGCTAGACGGGTAGTCAGAGGGCATCTAGAAATATACCACTAGAAGTATACCACAAGTCTGTTAGCATATGCTCCAACCAGTGTGCCAGCTACTGGAGCAAGCAGAAAGTGAACTGACTCTATGATCTAGTTAATTGTTGTGGGCCAGATTGTCAGGCTAGTATTTCTGCCCCCTCCCAATGTTCATGAAGCGCAATCTTTTTTGAAGGGCGACCATGTCTTGCAAGCTATCCCAACACAAATTCAAAAGTACTGTAATGAAATCAAAGTTACAATGAAGCATTGCCCTGGAAGTGGTGCTGTGGTGTAATGATTCAGTGCAGGGACTCATAATGCAGGGATTGTGACTTTAATCCTAAGCATGTCAGAAAATAAATACCATCGGCAAGGAAAGGAACGGAAACCACCTCAGAAAGTCCACTTCCCTTGATAAACTCAGAGTCCTGTCTCTGGTTTCTGCTACGCTCGAAATTGAGTATGTGGTACAGTTTTTGTTGCCCTGTAAGAGTTAAATTTTTCTGTTAAATCTGGCATTTGTGGCATTTTGTGGCATTTTCTTGCAATTTTCTAGGTGTCTTGATTTCACACTTGAATGTAACAAGTGCAATTGCAGCTATTTCTGAAAGAGCAGGTGATCTCAAGTAAGTCATCTGATTTTGATTCAATAAGATGCAAAGTAGCTTTGAAAATGGTGCTTTCAATCCCTGCAAGGCAAAAGCTCTCCATGGATGCTAAGTTTCCTGGCTGCCAGCTGCCACCCGAAAAAAACTCCATATCCACGAGTCCTTTGATTGAAAGCCTTGGTAAAACAAAGTGATCATATCATTGGGTCTATTTGATTTGCTGTCCCCTGGAGAGTGGAAAGCATTGCTTTTTGATCAACTGTGAGAGCTGGTGATTACGATTTGTTCAGATTTCGTATTTTAAGCCTTGTATTGAACTTCGATTTGACTAATGAATCAAAAACTCGTTTGTTATTTCAGCCCTTCGGATGTCTACATTGGTTATCTTCCTCTTGCTCATGTTCTGGAGCTGTGTGCTGGTTAGTTTAGTGTATCATTCATACATTCCAATATAGGAGTCATCATTGATTACTTTGTCAAGAAATGCACATAGGATTTAAAAGAATACCTATCTCTCGTTATTTAAGTTGGTTAGATGGGTCATTGGCTGTTCTATGTTAATTTAAGCCCATCATGAATGCGGCTTCTAGGTAAGGCGCTAAGCCACCCTTGGAAGGACGGCGAGGTAACATGCGTGGTCAGACCTTTGAGAGACCGCCCACCCGGAGTTTGACCTCACTCTACAAAACATTGAGTGCATTGGTATTTATACAGCTCTGTCCGAAATTTTGGAGGGATTTGCAATATTTTTGGGTGCGTCACAAGATCACCTGACCTGTCTGAAGCTACACTATGTAGCAGATTCGAAGGGAAAAGAACAATGGACCGACCGTGAGATGGACAGACTGCATAAAGGAATGAACTGGGGAAACTTCATCGTGGAAACCAGGAAGCGATTGGCGATTACCAAACCCCCCATTGGGAATCCTGAAGATGGGCCAAGTCTGAAATTCCCTCATGAAATCTCTTCTTATGTGAAGCATATCTTCGTTAGCAGCTAGGCGCTTTTTTTGATATAGTTTGATTGTATTATTATGCGTTGTTGTACCGTCCTGCGGGAATGCAACTTTTTAGGGGGTATAGTATTTAAAGATGTTGCACTGTTGCTTTTCACCAAGCTAAATGCCTGTCAATGAATAATTTGTTTTGCTTGCTTTCTTGGATAGAGTGTGCGGTGACGGCACATGGCAGTGCAATTGGTTACTCATCAGCATTGACACTTTCTGACCAGGTCCGTCATCCTTTTTTTCTTTTATCATGCTCTGCTTTTCATCCACCCCATAGGCCGCCCTTTTGTGATGTCATATGCTCCTATCCTAGTCATAAGAATTTGCCTTCAACACAAGAATGGTAATAATCATTATTGTTGTTATTATTGTTTTTGTTGCTGTAACTGAGACTAAGTTTAAGGAATTAATGGAAACAGGACAAGAAGACCAATGGAGCATCAAAATCCCGGAACGAGCCAGAAGGGAGCAGTAATCAAAACATGATACCCACAGCCTGAAGAAATTCAGATTTCATATGCATTTTTATTCGAATGAACATTTTCTTTTTAGTCATCAAAAATAAAGAAGGGATCGAAAGGAGATGTCTCTGTTTTGAAACCAACGCTACTAGCTGCAGTTCCTGTATGTTTATAAATTTCTACCCTTTATGAATTTTAATGAAATTTCAACTCGAAATGACAGGACCCTTGGAGATAACAGTAACATCTTTACTGAAAATGCTATCCTGTATAGATATGGTAGATTATTCTTATTATATAAGCAACTTGATCATTAAACAAGGTCGTAAGGCCTTCGCCGTCATCTTTGTCAACATTCAGCAATCAGCGTAATAACCTGAACAGCTCTACCTCGCTTGCTTTGAAACAAAGCCGAATTGAGACTTACAAGATCCAACAAGGTTCTTATCCGTGATGTATTGCTAAAGAATTGTTGTTCAGTCGAACCTGCAAATAACTGACCTGTCTCTGTATTCATCATGCTACCATTTTTGGAAAGGCTTCCGTTGCGTAGGAACTGCTTTTGCCAGTTGATAAAGATTCCTGGCGCAACTAGCCTCTTATATTTTACGTATAAGGGTATCCGTGGTGTCGCGGTGTCGTGGTGTAGTGGTGTCGCGGTGTAGTGGTGTAGTGGTTAAGCGTGTGGATTCATTACACAGGGGTTGTTAGTTCGGATCCTACACGTGTTACAATAGAGACGCCATTGGCGAGGAAGGGAACAGAAAACCACCTCATGACATCAATGTTTCCTAGAAAAGGCAGGGCCTTGCGTCTGGTTTCTGCTACGCTCGAAATTGAGTATTCAACGCAGTTATAAGGCTATCTGGTAATGACTTATAGACCAGGCTATGATAGGCATTCGCCCAGGTATGCAAGGCTCAAACCTTCGTTGACACCCATTTGTTACGTTGGGATGAATTGCAAAATTTTCATGTCGATCTCATTTTTAGATGATAATGGATAGAATTCGGAAAAGCGTGCTAGACAAAGTCAAAGAAGGGCCGGTATTCCTGAAGCTGTTGTTTCATTTCGCGTACAACTACAAGCTGTGGCATTTGAAGCAGGGATTCGATACTCCAGTTCTGAACAGGTTTGTTCCCCACGTAAAAATTTCTCAACGAAGCTGTTGCAATGCTTGGCTCCCATCTTGTGTGATTTGATCCGTGCCAAAGAGAATTCAATCGACGCGATAGTGGATCTTTTATCAGGACATCTGACTCTGTCTCTTTAGCCTTGAGATTGGAGGCAAGATTAATATTCCAGTCAGAGCGGTGAATACACGGTGCATTGCTTTAGCCTTGGTAATTAGCCATCTTCTCGCGATACATGGGTGGTTCAAAACAAATTTCAAATTGCATTCTTTTATCAATTACTTTAAATGTCACAAATACAAATCTCACTAAAAAAGATATCTTGTATTTGGGTGGCTTACAGCAACTAACAGCAATAAGAATGTAAGAAAGAAAAAATATAGGGCACATAAGTGAGTAAAATAATGTTGATAATGACAATAGAAGTATTTGTCAATAAAACGTAGCATGAGGACAACGGCAAGTAAACTCATGATGCCGAATTTTATCCAACATTTTTTCCTTTAACTGGTGCTTGAACGTAGTTAAGGAGTTCAGTCAGGTTTCTGCTACAACGAAACCCCGATTGACATTGAATTGAAGTTGAAATTGAAATTGAAATTGAATTGAAATTGAATCAGAAAATTGAACTCGGTAAATGTGTTCAAGCACCAGTTAAAGGAACATCCATTGAACTACTGCGTTTTACTTTTACGTATTCATTTGAGTGATCTTAAACGGCCTTTCACCCTTCGCTTTTCGCTCCAAGATTTGAAATCAAAGGTTATTAATTACTTTAACTGGTTGGTATTGTGGTTAGGTAACGTGTCTGCTGGCCTAAAGGTTCCGAGCTCAAAGCAGCTCAAAGTTTCTGGTTGCTCTAGATTTGTGAACCCAGAAGAAAAAATGGGTACCTTGTGCATAAAGTGCCGTGGGAAAAGGAACTGGTCACCCTCTCTCACAATGCGGTAAAGATTCTTGTCCATCAACCCTTTGGTCAGTGGTTCGAATCCACCCTCTGCTAGATCTTTACTTAGAGTGAGGAAGTCACCAGCTCTTTGTAATTCCAGGCGTAGGAAGTACGAGGTGCGATTACATCAAAAGGGAGGACATAGACATGGGCACTGCTCTATAGGCGGGGAAGCTTTTCGACATCCAAAATTCGACCGTCATATGCTAGGTAGAAATCATGACAAAAAGGATTGCACCTTTCTTGCCCGGTGCTCCCTGATTTTCTTGTCGATCATGGGATTCAACTTTGAATATTAATCTCTTGCAGAGTCTTCTGACCTTGCGTTGTAGTTTTTACGATGCACGGAATCGTAACTAATTTTATTATTTCTTATTGCCCATAGACTGTTCTTTGCTAAGATCGCTTCGATACTTGGTGGCCGAATCAGGCTTGTTCTCAGTGGCGGTGCACCGTTATCAGCGGACACAGAAGACTTTATGAATGTTTGCTTTTCGTGCCCTGTTGGGCAAGGCTATGGCCTCACTGAAACGACAGGAGGCGGAACAGTCTGTGAAGGTACACTCCATATATTTATATGATATGACATGTCTGCATGCAAACGACCTCTATCCCACAAATCATTGTTTATCCCAAGAACTTGCAATTTGTGTAACTCACTTTCTTCCTCTTTTCCCGAATCCTACATTTTGCCCTCTACAAATCCAAGATCAATAAACTTGATTTGATCTCTCTCTCTCCACTTAGCCTTTCACATCCTTCTTTCTTCCTTTGTTGCGGCTTTGTATAGGCCACCATTGCCTTTCCCCAGGATCAATCAATAGGCCATAGGCATCTGCTTGTGTATCCGAGCACAGGTTTGTCACTCGTCTTTCCTTTATTTCTCCAATTCTATATATGGATGTCGAGTGCGGCTCGTCAGCCCAAGTTTGGCGTAAAACAGTCGTATGCTGTGGTGTAGTGGTTATGCACGCGGACTCATAACATAGGGGTTGTGAGTTTGAATTCTACACGTGTCACAATAAAGATGCTATTGGTGAGTAAGGCAGGGAAAATCACTTCATAGTGGCAACTTTCCTAGAGCATTCTCAAGCCCTGTCTCCAGTTTTTGCTACGCTCGAAATCGAGTACGCAGCGCAGTTTCCCCAGCATATCTCACTAGCGAAGATATCACCTCACATCATTTCTTGTCATATCGTATATACCTGCACAGTTTTGTAGCCCCGTGGGGACGAAGGATGTGGTTGTCATCACCGTAGGATTGCTTCCAAGAAGATGGACACTGGTTTCTAATCTACCTTGAGCTGAGCTTCCGTTGAGGGTGGAGAGAGTCGCTAGCAGCGCCCACTTTGTGATTCCAAGCTTATGAATTATTAGGTGCTATCATGTCTAGTGGAAGGACAAGGACACTGCTTGATAGCTTTTCACTGGCTTAATATTTACAGCATGATTCATAAGAATCTTAAGATTATGTCACATTATAAGATGGAATCAGTACACTGCTCCATCAGCTTAGCTTCTCGGTATCTTGAAATCTACATTATGATTCATCAGTCAAATGAATCTTGACGTGGCGTCACATTATGGGAAAGAAGCAGTACACTGCTCGATTAGCATAGCTCGATCAGCATAGCATGAAATCGTATTTTATCGTGCTATCATTTTCTTTTCAGCATGGGATTATACGACTGGCCGTGTCGGTGCACCTATTGGATGTAATGAAATCAAATTAGTTAGCTGGGAAGAAGGTAACATTTTCAATGTTATGATCATCACCTATTCATCTTCCCCTTGACAAAGTGTTCCTTCAATTTGAATTTGGAAATTACAATTGAATCCAGGGAACGTGTGGCCAGTGACAACTGTAAGAGACACCAAGAAGTCGAAATCAAAATGCACACCGTTCTGCTGTTCTTTGTTTGCTTCATACATGCGGTGAGGATCGCCACTAACTTCGTTCTGACTAACTTCCCGCAGGTGGCTACACCGTTTACGACAAGCCAAATCCACGCGGTGAGGTGGTTATCGGAGGGAGCAATGTGACGATGGGTTACTTCAAACAGCCCGAGAAGACAGCCGAGGTGTACTTTGTCGAAAACGGTCAGCGATGGTTTTACACAGGAGATATTGGTGAGATGGAAGGCGATGGATCTCTAAGGATTGTTGGTAAGTTAGTGTGTAAAGAAATCGCCTCTTAGCTCCTTCAATGTAGATATTAATTTTTAAACACGAGCTGCACCATCAAGACGGATCAAAGAAAGAAAGATTTCAGTCACCTTCTCCAGACTTTTGTGGCACTTTAGTGGGATCGCAGATGCGATTAGCCGTCCTTTGCATCGTCATTTCTAAGGTATCCTTCTCTTTGACAAGGTGCAACATTAGGTGCCGGCGTTATCCGTTCAGTTTGGCATGGACCTTTTCCGTGGCACTGATGCTGTTTATTTATTCCGCTAACCCTCCCCTGAACCCATGTCTGGGACCAGCGGTGAGACACCACTGGCCTGTCATGCCCCAATGACTGGGGAGGAAAAGTGTATTAAAGTGAGGGGAAAATCTCATTGAATCTTATATATCGCAACACACTGCTTACTCCTCCGTCATTCTTGTGTTGGGAGACGAAAAATAGTAATACGTAGATGAAGCAACATTTAGGCCAACTGAGCATGGACAGAATCAGACAATCAGACTTTCTCGTACTGCACCGAA
Source organism: Pseudorhiza aurosa (assembly GCA_964026355.1). Taxonomy (NCBI): domain Eukaryota; kingdom Metazoa; phylum Cnidaria; class Scyphozoa; order Rhizostomeae; family Lychnorhizidae; genus Pseudorhiza; species Pseudorhiza aurosa. The sequence goes on along the minus strand of OZ032117.1, from coordinate 2,025,558 downwards.
GTCATATACCAGATTGGCTTCACTTGCCCTGTATTGTTTTCATTTTCACCAATCTTCAGTTTTATCGCTGTTAATGCAAATTCACTAAGTCTTCATCCTTGTTTTTGCAGATCGGAAGAAAGATTTAGTGAAATTATCAACTGGAGAATACATATCCCTGGGGAAAGTTGAAAGTGCTCTGAAGCAGAGCCCCTACATTGACAATTGCTGTGCTTATGTTGATGGGGAGTATGCATTCGCGGTTGTCCTCGTCATTCCAAATCCAAAGAATTTGAAAACGTTAGCCGCAACTGTAGGAGTTAGCAACGATTCATTCGAAGATTTGTGCAGTGACAAAAAAGTAGTAAAGGCTGTTCTTAGCGCAATAGAAAGCGTTAGCAAAGGTTCGTATTGCTTAAGTTGGCTTTGAGGGTTGTCAGTTCGCTTCCTCCATGTGTCACCAAGAAAACACACCAAAAAACGCCATTGGTGAGGAATGCAACGGGAAACCACCTCATGAATTCATGGATCTTTCTGTTAAACTCTCATGAGAGTATGAAATGTCGGGTAATGGCCGATATATGACTATGATACGTATATGTCCGAATGAGAATTGAAGCATTTGAATTTTAGGGATTGATGGAGATGACTGGTTGCTTATTCAGACAGCATCCATCGATCAAGCATTTCATACTCTGATAAGAGTTGGACATAAAGATGTGCTATGTCGTTATAACTCCGCTCTTTTTTGCACTATCGAAGTTAGATGCATCAAGGCATTTATTTGATTTTATAAAGAAAAAATTTATCTAATTTTGGGAAACGTGGTATTAGATAAAATGTCCTCAAATGTAACGAGCTTCACGCTTTTCAATTGGCACAATGCATGATGGTGGAATAAGAACGGAACGGGATAATATACCATGAACAGAAGAAAAGATAAGGTCTTGATAGCGAAATGTGCCATTTTGCAATTGATCGTCCGGCAAATACCCCATTTGTTCATTAACCCTGATTCTATTCTTTCAGGCAAGCTGGAGAAATACGAATTACCAAAACGTGTCAAGATAGTGATTGAGCAGTGGACGCCGGAGAGTGAGCTAGTTACGGCTGCCTTCAAGCTGAAAAGGAAGAACATATCGAACTTCTATAAGAACGATTTGAAAGCTCTGTATCAGACCTGTGGATGATGAGAGCGCGTGCTTGCACCCGGAGCTTCGATTCCGAAGAACGCGTGAAAACAGTTCTGCCCATTAGCTGCTTGTACGCATGTCCAGACGCTGTATCCAATCGAAAATTTAGGGAATTTTACGAAGCATTCATTTTGTTTTGTATTTGTTAGAAAACATTTGCGCACAAATCGCATCTCTTCGTCTCCGTGTGAATCGTCTCTGTTGGTTTGTTTGATGCTGTTAAGTGTATTAATCATCACCGTCAAGGTCCGTACCCAGTCGGATGTGGATGCACTGCCAAAATCTATCTATCTATCTATCTATGACTGTCTATCTATCTATCTATCTATCTATCTATCTATCTATCTATCTATCTATCTATCTATGCCTATCTATCTATGCCTATCTATCTATCTATCTATCTATCTATCTATCTATCTATCTATCTATCTATCTATCTATCTATCTATCTATCTATGCCTATCTATCTATGCCTATCTATCTATGCCTATCTATCTATGCCTATCTATCTATGCCTATCTATCTATCTATCTATCTATCTATCTATCTATCTATCTATCTATCTATCTATCTATCTATGCCTATCTATCTATGCCTATCTATCTATGGCTATCTATCTATGCCTATCTATCTATCTATCTATCTATGCCTATCTATCTATGCCTATCTATCTATGCCTATCTATCTATGCCTATCTATCTATGCCTATCTATCTATGCCTATCTATCTATCTATCTATGGCTATCTATCTATGGCTATCTATCTATGGCTATCTATCTATGGCTATCTATCTATGGCTATCTATCTATGACTGTCTATCTATGACTGTCTATCTATCTATCTATCTATCTATCTATCTATCTATCTATCTATCTATCTATCTATCTATCTATGCCCATCAATTTAAGTTATTTTTTATATCTCCAGAAGTTCATGTTGCATCTTAATTGGCCTATTTGTCCACTATGGAGGATTTCACAGCCAACGTATACCCGACGTAAAATTTAAACCATCAACTGCATATTCAAAATACAAAAACCCACCTCTCTTGTAAAAGGTAGAATGTAATTGGCTGTTTCTTTTTAATACTACTGATAATCACAACGGAGAAGGGGTAAAAATGGAAATAGGAAATACAATTGTAAATTAAGCAAAAAAATAATTCAAAGGTCCATCAAAGCAAGGTCTGTCCAGTCTTTGTTTCGTCGGCAAAGTATGTAGCACATGCATCCTATTGAAATGCTCGTCGTTTTCGAAATGAGACGATTCCTTGAATTGTATGGAGTGCTGAGATCGTGCAGCACTCAGAATAGACAACCATAAGAATTGTCAAAATAGTAATGATGATAATTATAATTATAATATGGTATAATGAGCATAGCCACTATAGGTATGGCTCTTCAACTTTAAGGAACAAAAAGGAAATAATCCTTCCTCTTTCCAGGAACTCCTCTGTGCGTTATAACATTGTCTGAAAAACTACCTATTGTCTGTTTTGCTCTAAAGATGACTTTTATCATTAAATTTGTTTCGAGTCTTTATTTTAACCTAATTTCTAACGTTATTTTAACCTAATTTCTAACGTTATTTTACCAATTTAAGTAAGTGACTTGATCAAATTGTTGCTTCTAGCATTCAAAATTGCTGACTTTGATTGGTTTAAAACAAAATATTCATCCTGCTGCTTTTCCTTCCCCGTTTCGCTATCGCCCTGACATAATGTGAACAGACGTATTGTTTTCAGTACAAGTGACCTGGTTGCTAATTCGCTCCTTCGCTTCACTATTTCACTCTACGCAGCATGTGGCTGCACCCTGGTCTTTCGTCTGTCCATTCACCTTCCAATGCTCCGTCCGATAATTTCCCTCCAGTTTCGTCACAGGACAGCGGAGAAGGGAGGGGGAGGAATGAGCAGTTTGTAGATCTCCCTGGCAGTTTGGAAATTTCGGGCAAACAATAGGGACGAGTTAGAAATGCAGGGGGTCGTGTCACTGTGTTATCTGTGCGAACTAGTCGACTGACTCATGAGGGCAATTTTCTTGTGCCCCTGGACTTTGGAACGGGAAGAAGACGGAGCGCAAAGTAGGAAGTCCTCAGCCACGTGCAACTGCCTGCGTTTCGAGTTAAAGGTTATGTGTATGGATGGAATGTCAACAAAAGCACAATTGTTATTCCAGCGAGGGAGTGTGAAATGATGATGTCACACTGAAACATGTCACCGTGGAATGACAATGGTCATTATCGTTTTGTCGACGCTTTGATGAAAGGGTAATTATGCCGCGTAGATTTGGGCGTGATCTGCACTGCATTGAAATATTTCGCCCAAAAAGCTGACAAAACGTCCGGTGTAGCGTACCGAATAATGGCCGAAGCTTCGGGCCTACTGGACCTTCTGAGATTATTGGGTGACCACTGGTTAATCGTTGCGTTTGTTTTTGGTCTTATTTGGTACATATCAACAGTTCTGAACGACCCGCTCAGGGTCATTCCAGGCCCGCCAGGTTGGCCTATTCTTGGTAACACATTGGAGTTCGGGGTCTCAGTTGATCAACATTCGTTGCTGTTAAAATGGGCAAAGCAGTACGGTGGAATATTCAAGTATTATCTGGTATTTGGTAAGTCTTCCTCTGATAAGTGATGTTTTTTGTCAAGAGGGCAACGACTTCACAAGAGCAATATAGTTATCATTACTACGTCTTCTGCATGTCTTTCCCACAAAATGAAGTCACAAGTCAATGATCAAGTCCACATCTTCGTAACGGTTGAGTTTGTGTTTTTATTGTCGGATGCGATTCTTGCCACTGAACACGTCTGTCAGCTATTACAGCGGCAAGCAGAGAATAACCTGGCTCTATGCTATACCAGGAACTATCCCAATGTATTCAGGGATAATCAGAGCCCGACCAAAACTTTTTTGCTTGCGGCAGTGAGTAGCTGAAATGTTTGAAATGTTTATGTCGTGCTCTGGTATCCTCTTTTGCTCTAACATGTTGATCAGGTTGCGAAAGATTTTAAAGGCCTAACTTCAAAATAGTATTTTATCGACTCTATCTAGGCCCTCATGCCCAGTCTCTCGAGTGAGAAGAAGTATTGGTCATGGGCCGATCCACTAATGACCTGGTGATGATAATGATGATGATGATTATTATGACGATGATGATATTGATCATGATTATGATAATGGTGAGGATAATGGTAATGGTGATGATGATTATGATTATCGTGGTGATGATGTTGATGATGATGATGGTGATTATTATCATTATCATGGAGATATTGATCACGATTTTGATAATGGTGATGATAATCATGATGATAATGACCATGGTGATGATGATGGTGATGATGATGATGATGATAATGATAATGATGATATGATGATGATGATGGTGATGATGATAATGATGATGATGATGATGATGATGATGATGATGGTGATGATAATGATGATCATGGCGACAATGATTATGATGATGATGATGATGATAATGACCATGGTGATGATGATGGTGATAAATCGCAGAATGCTGCAGTCTGCACTAATACAGGTTAAAGCTATTTGCAATTAATCTATCATTATCATTTTGGAGGACTCAGCTTACTGTAAGTTAAAGGAAAAAGCATTATGTGATGAATTACTATAAACAGCTCTAGAAATGATCCATGGAAGTCATTCTAAGTTCATACGTTGTTTGAATAACTGTTCCTATCTTCTATCGAACTGCAACGTGTTTTGCTTGTGGTTTCAAAAGCGCTCTCAGTGAAATTGAAAACGGCTTCGTATCGAGAATTTCCTAAAACTTATCTTCTAGGAGGCTATCGGATTCACATAACTGACCCTAACATTGCAAAGCACGTCTTGGTGACCAACTGCAAAAATTACCGAAGGCACGACGTACTGAAGAAGATTCTGCCTGGTTTTGGAGATGGTTTAATCACTGCAAATGGATTCGCTCATGCCATCCAAAGGAAACAGCTGAATCCATTTTTCTCATTGGCTCGAGTTGAGCGATATCTTCCGTTATTTCTCCAAAAAACCAACGAACTTGTCAAGGTATGATAATCGTTTTAATTAGGGAAAGGAAGGGGGGAATATCAACGCTTAGCAATCCAATAAAAGAGTTATCGTCGCAATGTTTAACTTTTGAGATGGCACCATGCTTATAGCAATTTTATACGATTCTACCTAGATTTCAAAAGCAGACATTTGGAATCTGAGAAGCTTTTTGCTTATTGAACAGTGTCCAGGTCCTTCCTTTCAATGTGACCACACCTCGTGATTCCTACATCTGGAATTACAGATAGCTAGCGACTCTCCTCACTCTAAGTGAAAGTTTAGCTGAGGGTGGATTCGAATCAGTGACCATAGGATCAATGCGCAAGAATCTTACCAATGAGATATACTGTCAGCCAAACCACCTACTGGATGAGAGCCAGAATGTTTAGCTAAGGATGGATTCGAACAAGTGACCATAGGATCAATGCGCAAGAATCCTACCATTGAACTATACTGAGTTGTGACAGGTGATCAACAACGCTGTCAGAAAGGCTAAACGTTCGATTTTTGGTCTTCGATTCTGCGTTCACATTGCAATATCTTTTGCTAGCGGTTTTACGCAGTAGGGGTGCGTTCACATTGCAATATCTGTTGCTAGCGGCTTTACGCAGTGGGAAACCATAGCCGCTAGTTGTAGTTTTCCTGTTCACATTGGTATCAAAAGTAAACAAGCCGTTTACTGAAAGTCTCTGATCAGCCGTGTCCAATATCATATAAGTGTATCCCCGCATTGCTCACGAAGTTAATCGTGGTTTTGTAACAAAACGCAGAATACCAACAGCGAAAAGTTTAGTCATTAGAAAGTAGTTAGAAATGTATCGTTTAAGGCTTGCCGAAAACCCAAATCTCAACCTTCACATAAGACTGAGGCATCATCGGGACCGGAGAATGGCCGTCCATTCCATTAACAAGGTTCGAGAGTCACTAGGGGAATTCCACCATTTGTTCTAACAATTGAAAGATGACCCTGAAAAGATATTGCAATGTGAACGCAAAAGATATGATGCGGTGATAATTTCCGCTCATCGGGGGACTGGACCCGAATCTTTACCGTAGACTTCGGGGTAATAGGATCTATGCGATGAATCACTTGGGAGTCGATGTTAAGAGTGGCGGTCTACCCGCCAGAAAGGCTGTCTCACTGTTCCCGTAATACCGATATTGGGAAACACAGATTCTTTCTAACAGAAATGAATTAGACATATGAAAATACTAACATCGATCTGGTTGTCAATGGCATCTTCGGCCAATGGATGGCACAGTATTAGCGTAACATCTGTAGTATTGATATTCCTTTAACTGTCCAATACATGGAAGAAGCACTGTCTGTCTTGCACTGTTTTTGCTATCATTTGTATGAGCTGATCGGGCTGTGAAATCTACGATTCCTAATTTCCAAAACATAACTTCTTTTATGATTTGGTGATTAAGGCTATATTTACGTGTATAACCCAGCACTTGTGCTAAAAGAAAAATTTTATTGATACCAGCTGTGCCATTTCATTTTGAGGTCCCCTCCTTTTTCTGACTTTGACATAGGTTTTAAATATTTTACTTTTCAATATTTGCGATGGCGCATCTTATCAATTGGTAGTGCTGTATTTTTCGTCCGCAGCGATGGAAACTGGACGTAGCGGAGTCGGAAGATCACTCTGTGGACTGTAATGTTTTAGAGGGACTCACTCACGTTTCCTTGGATGTTATTGGTTTGAGTGCATTTGGGTACAATTTCGATTGCGTTCTCACTGGGGAAACAGAGGAGAGTAAAGCAACAGATATTGTCTTAAAAGGGCATTTCGATTTACAGAATCGCTCGATGGAGGCTTTGTTTCCACCGTTGAGGTATTTGCAGTCGAAGATTCAAGCAGAATTCGCACGGGCTGAAAATAGCCTTGAACGGCTTATAGACAAGGTAACATACTTTATCATGGAATATTCTTCCATGAGATTGATTGATTGCTTGACTGATTGATTGATTGACTGATTGATTGCTTGACTGATTAATTGATTGGCTGATTTATTGATTGACTGATTTATTGATTGACTGATTGATTGCTTGACTGATTAATTGATTGGCTGATTTATTGATTGACTGATTTATTGATTGACTGATTGATTGAGTGATTTATTGATTGATTGCTTGACTGATTAATTGATTGACTGATTGATTGCTTGACTGATTAATTGATTGACTGATTAATTGATTGACTGATTGATTGCTTGATTGATTAGCTGATTTATTTATTGATGTCAACCATTTAAGGAAGGTTGCTGATTTTCAAGAAACCCTCCATTTCAAGATCTCTTCAAAGGAGCATTTTGAATATTTTAGCATGGTCGTACTGAGTTTTGTGTATTAACTTGCGATTTGCTAGCAAAATATTGTTTGAGCGAATTGGTCTTCTGCTAAAATTTTTTAACTTGGCCGATCTTTACTCTTTTCAACGGTAATCACCATCGTCGACCTGATAACTAACAGCAGTTATCGACCTTACAATTCTTGCTATGATCGATCTTATAATTCTTGGTATTATCGATTTTACAATTCTTGCCATTATCGATCTTATAATTTTTGCTATCATCCATCTTATAATTCTTGCTATCCTGTGATCTGGTCATCGCTGTGGAAGGGAACTGTAATGTTTTACAGCTTAGCGTAACATCTGTTCTAGGTGATTCATCAACAGAAAGCCGGTGTTGGTTGTGACATTAGAGATGGAAGCTGCAATGCTAGCTTGTTGGCAATATTTTCCTCAATGAAAAACGAGCGAGGGGACCGTCTCTCGCCCAAAGAGATTTATCATCAAGTATTTACGTTTCTTGTTTCTGGCCATGAGACGATCAGCTTAACCGGGACATGGACGCTCTACTTGCTATCGAAGTATCCAGAATGGCAGTCAGATTTGAGACAGGAGATCAAGAGGGCTGTCGGTGACGGAGAAATTTCTTGGAAGGATCTTGACAAGTTGACAATTCTAGACAATTGTATTAAAGAGTCATTGAGGCTCTACCCAATCGCTCTGACAACCGATAGGACCGCGATTGGTCCAGACAGATTAGGGCCATATCGAATCCCAGGTGGAACGAATGTCATGATTGGGAATGGTACACTCCACCGAGACGAGAAGTTCTGGAAAGACCCCGACGTCTTCCGACCAAGCAGATTTGACCTCAAATGTATGTATTGCCTTCACTAAAAACCTTTATAAGGGTAGTATGTATCAATGAGGGTTTGTGTAAAAGAGAAATTACAGATAAGAGTGCGGATTTGTAAAAACGGTGCGATTATGTCAGTGAACAGAAGATGAAATAGCTGTGCTTTCGAGCTCTAAGTTTCATCTTCACAATCCTATTTGCTGATATTCTATATGTTTAGCTGACGATGGTTTAACAAGAAATCGAGGTGCTAGATATAAGCATAATATCCTGCGCTGGCGATGACTGTGTATCTAGATTTTTGTTAGGTTGCAAAACGAGCCCTTAATGGCAACAGTGACTGGAGCCAGATATTGGTGCTAGATTTCCCATATAGCTAACCAGAGTGCTCTTTTTTTTAGTAGATTATGTTGAGGAAAGGCTATGGTGGCCTATACAAAGCCCCAACAAAGGAAGAAAGAAAGCGAACAGCTAAGAGGAGAGAGTGATCAGATCAAGTTTATTGATCGTAGATTTGAAAGTTGGCAAGTTATAGGACTCAGGAAAGGAAGAAGAAGGCAAGACGTTCCATAAATTGCATGTTCTTGGGATGAATGATGATTTGTGAGATACAGTTCGTGAAGTAGGCTGCAAAACTTGAAAAGGGTGTGAATGAGTTGAGCTTCTGGTGGTCCTGACACGCCTCAGAGGAGCTGGAATGATATTCTTTTGTGAAGAATAACTAAAATTCGTATATTTTGACTTATATGGCTCGGTAGGTTGCTACATAAAGCCCTAGGTCAGATAACTAAAAGCTAGGGATCTTTGCTCAACAAACATGGGAGTCGCAAGAGGCGAAGTCTGTTCTGAGTTGTTTAATTCTATTCATCTTACCACTGAGCTATCGTTACACAGAGCGTTCTGTGCATTATGAGAATGTCTATAAAAAGATAAAATTAGGTGTGTTTTTTCAACCATTCAAACAACGTTCGATCTTTTGCAGATGGTGAAGACTGCAAGCTACTACCCTACTATTTTCTTCCTTTCTCTCGCGGTCCACGAATGTGCATTGGCCATCGATTTGCGACAGTCGCGCTCAAGGTCATGCTAGCGAAGATCATCAACGAATTTTCATTCTCTTTCAAAGATGGGGATCACCATGACGACAGCATCCCAGAGTTCCCTTCGATATCAACATTAACACTCAAACCGTATCCTCCATTAGTCTTGAAGATGGCACTGGTTGCCACGGAATAGCTGCGAATCTAGTTCTACATGCTGGCAGTACCAGCACCCGTAAAATTGCAAAGTACCTCTTCTGATCAAAGCTGTCTTCTTTATCCTGTCCACGAATTTAGTCTAATTGCTTTTTATTTTCTTGAAAAGAAGTAGGACTGGTGCTTCAAAGCGCAGAATGAAAGTTTTGAAAAGTTCATTCACTATTAGGAACACGGCCTGGTTCAAATTGAATAGGCTTTGCGGATGAAATATGAAACTTATAAATTCAAAATAGTATGGAATTACTATCTTCAGTTTGAACTGGGCAAACATTCCCCTTAACGGCTTGGTTTATCTCTCTTCAAGTCGCACGGTTTTATCAAAGATTCAGTTTACTCATTCTTCAATACTGTTTTATTTCATAGTCAGAAGTACGTAGTATATGTGGTGCCGTGGTGCAGTGGTTAAGCACGCGGAATCAAAACACCAGGTTTGCGAGTTCCAATCCTGCACGTGTCACAACAAAGATATCACAGGCGATGAAGGCAACGGGAAACCGCCTCATAAAATCAATGTCCCTAGGAAAAATTGAGTGCGGTGTCTCTGGTTTCTGCTACCCTCGAAATCTCGCATACGATGTAGTTACTACATTGTGTATAGGAGCAGTTGGCATAGTGGTGAAAGCCCGTGTATGCTGTGGGAAAGATCAGGGCTTGGTTGTGCATGTCTCTCTTCGCCCTCTTCGTCTACCCTGCCGTAATTTGGTGACTGACATGAAGCTTGGGGTAACGTGTCGTGCGGGAAGGAACTGGCTATCCTATTTCACGATGCCATGCTTCAAAGTGGTGCACTCTCACAAGATCCTCTCTGCTGCTCGTCTTGAGGATGGGACTCAACTTTTACTTTATACGTAATTGGTATCGATTACTGGATTAGCTGTGTGTGTCTTGATGCTAATGCAAACAGTGTGACGCTTTATTATTCTGATAGGCTTCGATCTGCTTTTTCCAATCAATGATTAGCAAACTGATTGGTTCACCTTTGCTTAAATTTGACTTTAAGGGGCAACCTGAATTGAGATGTGAAAAAGCCAGCTGGAAAATTTATCTGTATGAGTCGTAAGAAGCTGTCTTGAGCTATGGGATTTTTGGAAACCCATAAAGCAATTTTTGAACATCATTCTTCTCTAAATTGATATATGACCAAACAAGAAGTCTAGGTTAAACCAATAACACCATTCTCAAATAAATGATGAAATTTTTAAACTTTTATCTTTTATGCTTTTTTACATTAACTAATTTGCAACATGCTCCAATTAGCATTCTGCCAAAATTGCATAATCTTCAAATCAACAATTGATGGATTTCTGCAAATCATAAAATCAAACCCATACTTGTAATTTTTTGAAAAAGATGAATCACTGGAGAAAGAGACTGTTTCATTACAACTGCATGACATTTGCACATTCAAATCTGGTTTCTTAGCTAAGAGGACTTTGTTGAATCGTAAGTGACACATGTCATATAATATTGTTGATTTATTGTAAAATACACATGCAAACCTCACAAGCTTTAGAACAAACATGCTCGAAATGGGAAAATAAAACGGTCACTATCTTCCATGCTCATTATTTCAATTTTGTGAATAAATCTCTTGAAACCTGAAAGAAAAATGGCCAATGCTCACAAAGGAAATACAATATTTGTAACTTGTATACATACATCATTCAAATCTAAGATCAATAAACTTGATCTGATCTCTCTCTCCTCTTAGCTTTTTGTTTTCTTTTTCTTCCTGTGTTGGGGCTTTGTATAGGCCACCATAGCCTTTCCCCAACATAACTCGCTAAAAAAAGAATACATATCAGTATTTAGTTGAGATCTTTACACTTTCCACCACTTTTTCTTAGTCTTTCTTTGCAAAAGAATTCTTCTATTTTTATATAAATTTTTATTGTTAATGGACACCGACAAGCTTTTTTCTTCCTCACATTTCAACTATATCTTGTACCTGAACCTGGGCTCTCTTCACCCTGATTAATGTTTGGCTGAAGCTGGATTTGAACCTCAAGCACAGAATTAATGGGCAAGAACCTTACCACTGACCTATTGAAATACCAAACATGTTAAAGTTTGGCCCAAATCATGCTGCTATAAGCATTAAAACCAAAACCACTATGTCACTACACAGCTTGGAGAAATAGGAGTGCCATGACTACTTACACATTTGTCTCTGCATTTGATAAAGCCAAGGTATTCTTCTAAGCATGTTTCCTCAGTATGCGATCTACCATTCACTCTCTCTTCGCATATTTCAAATGATTTCAACAATGGTTTACACGATGCAGACTTTGTGCAAGAATCTTTCAGTGCATCAGCTGGGTCTTCAGGATCTTCTTCCTCTTCTTCCTCCTCTTCATCTTCATCATCTTCAAAGTATGAAAAAACAGAATACAGCAATGAAAACAAATAGTAGGGCTGTACCTTGCAAATGTTAAAGGAAGGCACTAATAGCGCTTAAATACAACTTCTTTAAGTTTTAAAATTTTTCAGGTGGGTTTCACCAGTATGACAACATGACGATGCAACAAAAATTGTTTGTAATTGTTTGTTCAAAAATTCCTCTCTGGGACCTTATAGGGATTTTCAATGCTTGGTAGCTTCAAAAATTCTTTATCTAACAGATTGCAAACAATATCCCAAATTTTGACAGGAATCTCACTTCACAAGCAGTGTTTTTTTTCTTTGCTATCTTCCTCAGCCTCATGAATAACTATTTATCCCTCAAAAATGATAAAAATAATACATTGTTTATAAAGGGTGGTTAAATCAGCTTACAATAGATTCAAGAGAAGCCTCGTTTCATAAGAACACAAAGGCTAATACATCTACTACTTAAATAGTTACTATGATGTAAAAACGTATTACAAACCGTTGTCCTCGCCATCTTCTGCAGATGCTTCTTCCTCTGGATCTGGGTCTCCATTAGACTCTTCTGGAGCATCTTCAGTCAAATCTTCCTGGTTGAGATCGGATATCTCTGCTTCAGTTGTGTCAACCTCTTCTGATTCAATTTGATCTGCTTCACTTATCTCTTCAGAGTTTCCATCATTAACCTGTGATAAAAGCATGGGAAAACCATCCATTAATTCAGCCCTGCAGAAAAGCTGAGTGCTGAGCTGGAATACTTGAAAACTAGGCAGGAATTTTTCGTCGCAGCATCAAGAATACCTGACTTGTATTGCTACTATTGTTATGGCCTAGTCAAATTCTTGGATAATTGGAAGAAAACGGCTCAACTGAATAAGAAGCAGAACTTGAATCAAATCAATAAGTTCATCGTCATGGACTGAGACAGTTGGAAACTTTTTGGGATTGCACGAAAGCGCTAAGTTAACGTTCAATGCCCTTTCGTGCCGAGGATTTAGGTCGAAAATCTGCTCGCTAGCGATTGTTGGTTTGAAAACCGAAAGCCCGTCAAATACCCGCAAAATTACCAAACCATTACCATAGAGTGGTCAACAGTACCTCACTTTCTTCTTCTTTTTCAGTCGTTTGAAGTGAGATTTCTTCGTTCTCGGACATAGTCTGAGAAACTTCTAGGTCGTTTGCCATCTTGATTTCAGAGGAAAGGTTGAGACAGGAGCAAACTTCAAGAGAGGGAAATCCATCAGGGCGGGATATCAAAACGGAAAGGAGACTACAGCTATGGAAACAGGGTAGGGAAATGCTATTTTCATGTAATAGAAATCCAAATTAATACTCAATTTTAACTACTCATAAATTGAAATAGGGCTGAGTTCCAATTTGATTGTACGACCTCATTTTGCAGTCGAGCAGCGTTAGGTTCGAGATCGTCTGGCCAAAATTTTCAAAAAAAAGATTTCCAAAGAAAGAGGGCAGCCGAAGAGAGAAGCAGTGGCATTGGCCCAAGCTTTGGAAGAAATGAGAGAGATGGGACAAGGTGCAAGAGAGGATATAACAAGAGGAGCAGAGAGGAAGAGAGTGACAGTTGAAAGGGAAAGAGAGACTGCAGAAGGGATACGGAAAAGGGTAATTGGGAGGTTGGGAGAGAGCAGGGAATGGGAAGACATTGAAAGCGAGAGAAAATTAGTAAGGATTCAATTGAATTTTTGAAGGAAAAGAGACAAAAAGAAAACAACATAAAGGCAGAGTCAATGGACATAAGAAAGAGAAATGGAATTGAAGGAGAGGAAACAAGTGGAAGATTTTGAGATGAGGAGAAGAGAGCACGAGATGAGAGATTGAGATCAGCATGTGAGAGGAAAAGAGTTAGAAACAAAAAGAAAGAGAGATGAGCACGAACTGCAGCAATAGCAAAACAGGCTGCTGGTGCCCCTCTACCAAAATAGATTGGAAAAGAAGGGGTAGATTCAATGTATACAGTATACATATATATTCGTTCTATCTTTTGCACGTCAGGTTTCCTCTATCATCTTTTACGCATTCCGTTAAGATTATTTAGTATATGTTTAGCTGATGATTGGGAAACATGAAACTCAGAGTTCTGAACTAGAGCTGATTTATCTCTCATTATTCTATATATATATATATATATATATATATAACAGAAATGCAGAAAAGGAAAAGACCGATTCTCTGTTACTCTGAGTTTCGTGCGAAGGCACTCGTCAGACAGACTATAACTGAATCCCATTCCGAATTATATTGAATAAAGTAAGATAAAATTGTGATAAAAGAAGCCGTTGGCAACATCTGCTATCAACGCTCTGTACTTTGTACATAGAGCACCATATGGTGGTGAAGACAGCACCCTCTATGTGATATATATATATATATATTTAGCAGAAATGCAGAAAAGGAAAAGACCGATTCTCTGTTACTCTGAGTTTCGTGCGAAGGCACTCATCAGACAGACTATAACTGAATCACATTCCGAATTACATTGATTTTAAAATAGATGAATGGGTTAAAAATAGAGTATGAATGAAATAAAATAAAATTAGGATAAAAGAAGCCGTTGGCAAGTTACTGTCTATTGTCTAGGTGATGTCGGAATGTGATTCAGTTATTGTCTGTCTGACGAGTGCCTCTGCACGAAACTCAAAGTAACAGAAAATCGGTCTTTTCCTTTTCTGCATTTCTGCTATCAACGCTCTGTACTTTTGTACATATAGCACTCTATGGTTGTGAAGACAGCACCCTCTATGTGATATATATATATATATATATTTATATATCACTTTTCTATTGACTTTCGTTCTACTTAGCATTCAAAAGTATACTTTTAAACGCTAAGAACAAGAAGCTACGCTTATCAAGCAGTGCATTGTTCTTCATCTTGATATAATCCCATTATTTAATTCCCAGCGTACAGTGATTCTGACAATAGTGTGTACCAGGGCACACTGAATGAATGTGGAACAACAGGGCAAAGTGAAATGATGGGATCACTAATACTTAGGCCCTGTTCACACGATACCAGATTCAGTTCCACTTTCATTTCATGCGAGTCCGGTATCATGTGAACAGGGCTTTAATTTCTGGTTAGCATGGTCACGAGTTTTTCACTATGCTGGTTGTGCACAGAAGAGACAGTGCTTCGTAAATATTCACACGTCGTAATGCATCTTCTAGATGAAGACTCCATAAGTGCGTAAGATTGTCAGCATAGACCTACGTTAATTAAAAATTTCCCTCTTATGATTTGCTTTAATCGACTAAGATTGCTCAACTTATTCACACCCTTTCCAAGTTTCACTGCCTAATCCACAAACTTTATCCCACAAACCACCATTCATCCCTAAAACATGCAATTAATGGAAAGTCTTGTCTTTTTCCTTTCCTGCATCTTAAAGCTTGCCATCATTCAAATCTAAGATCAATAAACTTGATCTGATCTCTCTCTTCTCTTAGCCTTTCGCTTTCTTCCTTCCTTTGTTGGGCTTTGTAAAGGCCACCATGGGCTTTCCCCAACTGCGTTGCATAATCGATGATGGATAGGGGGTTCTAAGGCTAGATTTCCTTTCTCTCTTGTCACTGCCCCGCCCCCCCCCCCATTTTCCCGTGCTTGGGACTGACTCGATAGTTGAGACTTCCAGATTCTGGATTTGAAAGAACCTCTTTACCAAATCGAGACCAATCAAACAGGGGGATCATTCCCATGCCCAAACATTCACATTGGGTGAATGTTTACATGCTTTGGAAAGAAAAGGCAGGGCAAAAATGCCACGAATAGAACTAAAACATGTAGTTTCATTCACAAGTGAAGACCCGGTATGTGAAATATTTCGATATTTTATGGTGGAAACTATTTTTTCCTCATTCTATTTGAACTTATAAATTCTCGGTTACCATTCAGTGAAGAAAAAGTTTTTAACGTGTCCTGTGAGATTAATCATACTTACAATATAGACTGTTTTGATCAATTATTTGAAAGCCATCTAATCTGAAATAATGAAAGTATTTTATGCAATAACCAAAGTAGATTTTTGCACAGTATTGCAGAGACAGATCGATATATAGATAAATAGATAGGCATAGGTAGATAGGCATAGATAGATAGGCATAGATAGATAGGCATAGATAGAAAGGCATAGATAGATAGGCATAGATAGATAGGCATAGATAGATAGGCATAGATAGATAGGCATAGATAGCCATAGATAGCCAAAGATAGCCATAGATAGCCATAGATGTTTATAGTAGGCAAGTTGATAGTGGAAGCCATGATTGCGAGCAAAATGGCTAGAGATTGACAAAGAATTGCTTTTATGGAAGTATTAACGTCATAAGTTGAAAGATACATCATAGTGTAGTAACTCAGCTTTCTTACTCTCATTTTTCTATCTACACAATCATTGCCATTTTGCTTACCTGCGCAATTCTATTCATTCAATCTGTTGTTATTTCCTGTCCTACTTTCCATCAACTCATGACCTATTCATCTACTTGCATCATTACCAACCAACCCTGCCGCTCCTATTGTAAACCAATGAATATGGTAATTTTAGCTGTTTGTTACTTGTCTATATAAACATGTATTTCATTTCAATAAGTTAGTCAGTCAGTCAATCAGTCATTCAAACACAACAGCGTTAATCGTCATCTCTCTGACTCCTTGTTTGCTGCACGTTGAATAAGACCACAGGCAAGAATTGTCCATGTGGGTTGAATCAAACAGCAGATTTCTGGGACCAGCTTCATGCGCACATCTTGAAACTGGTGATTCCTAAACTGGTGACGAAGACGTGACTGGTGATTCCTAAACTGGTGACTGAAACGTGACTGGTGATTCCTTAACTGTTGACCCTCGCTGTGACCGTCGTTTCACTAAGCAGTCGCCTCAACTGGTCATCGCACATAACTCGGCAGCACCCAAAATGGCAATACTAAACTGGTGAATTCTAACACATTAAACGATCTCCTGTTTGCTGCTAGTAACGGAATAAGGCTTCAAAACATGGTCACAAACATCAGGATCTGACAGGACTTTTGAAGAAGACAGAGGGAGGTGTTTATGCTTTGATTGTCTCTCTGCATGTCACTCAAATCTTGCATCTTACTTTTTTTCTTAGTGCCGTAGCTGCTGCATCATAAGCATTTGGTTGTAAACATCCTTTTTCCATAAGAATGCATCAATGAATTGGTTATTTTTTGTCCTAACTTGTAGAAAAATCCTGCTGATAACTTACTGAAACCAGAAGACTATTACAAATGGAAATGTGCTTCACCAGGTGAGAGCAAGTGTGCAGTGGTTTTGCAGGTGAGATAGCCATTATTGTATGTTTAAGTATAGGAGCAGTGTATTTGAATGACTGCCTTTTACCAGATCCAGATAAAAAGAAACAGATTGTGGGAAGAGTTTTAAACAATATATTTTGAACATAGATCAGATATGTTTGCATTTTTTATTGATTTGAATTTGTTATGCTGTTGAGAAGAGTTGGGTACCTTAATCAGCAAGGACGGACTGTGTTTCATGAAAGTATCAAGTACAGGTTTAGAGAGATACAATTCTGAGCCATAGCATTTTGAGGTAGTGCAATCTTTTTCTCACCAGTCCTGATCCTCTAACTTTATGATACCTATTTGAGGCTGGGTGGATGAAAAGAGGGCATTCAGAAATGTGAGTGAGTGTCCCCGAAAACCCTGGACCTTTGTGCTCCAGCAACTGTGTTGACTACCCTTGTAACTCAATCAATAGTAAATCATGGTTATAAAAGTATAAGTAGTAATATACCATTGATTTGTTTGAACATCACTCTCATCATAGATTTTCTTATCATTTTTTTCCCCATGAGTGACATCTCTCTGACTGAGATTTTATTTGCAGTTTGAAAAGGCTACACAGATACGTTCTGTTGACATAGGTAAGCCCAATTCAATAGCCTGATTTTGCTTTTATGACTTTGAACTCAGTAAAATATATTTTCCCAGTTGATATTCTATCTTCTTTAAGTTGAATAAATCCAATACTGGAGTCACAAAATTTCCCCCAAAATATTGACCAAATACTCAAATTTACCTAGGAAATAATGGTTCTGCCTTTGTGGAAGTCTTAGTGGGGAGGTCATCTTGGGATCCAGGTGAGGAAGAAAAGGTCAGTACAAATAGTTTTCTTCATGAGCCAAAAGTCTACTGTGCTGGAGGTCTCTAGCTTCAAACCACGCTTGCTCCTGTTTCTTGATTCTTGGTACATAGCAGTAAATAGCCACCTGACATAAAGCTGTAGGCCACTTGTTGTGAAGGGAAGAGCTGGCCACCTTACCTCGTCATGATCTGATTCTCAAACAAGGGACTCTGGATGCTTGCATCAAGCATGGAGCCTTTTTCTTGTAGGTTTTTCTTAAACCACTGCTCCAAATCAGATGTATATGATTAGTTTCTTGGTATGGTTGGGAAGTATTGCTTCATCCATTTTTTTATCAATGACATCATCGTTATAAGAGTCCTTCAGAGGGTAAACCAACTTTGCTCAATGTTCTTATTTTGCTGAAAATATGTGTATCACTTTAGCACTCTAGGGAAGGATGACTGGAAATGAATGCAAATATCTACCATCATTTCAGTCCCATGTTCTAGCATACACTGTGGGTACACAGGTTTCAGGCCCAAAGTCTAGACAAGTAGAGATTAGCATCTATTTATACAGAGAGATGACCTGAGATAGAAATGTAACATTTTGTATGGAGTATGATAGCTAAGCACAAAATATACATATGTTTTTGCCCTATTATCTGATGTGCACTATACTTGCATAGATGATAGGCAAAAGTACCAAATAAATATGCTTGCATAATAATGGAGACTAACACTGATTATGCAGGAAGGAATTTTAAGTTAAGATATTGATGAGGCAAAATCATAACTCCGTGGAGCCTTCTCTCTATCATAGGTCTTGTTGGTTGCATCCTCATTCATGTCACCATCAGAGAGCAAATCACTAACCAACAGCTTCCGAGTTCGTCTTTTCGGTAAGACGATTACTGATGCATGTATAAATCACTCCTTTTCTAGTGTATGTAAATATATATACAGTACATATAGATGTATGTATAGATATATATATAAATGTATATGTATCACATAGAGGGTGCTGTCTTCACCACCATATGGTGCTCTATGTACAAAGTACAGAGCGTTGATAGCAGAAATGCAGAAAAGGAAAAGACCGATTCTCTGTTACTCTGAGTTTCGTGCGAAGGCACTCGTCAGACAGACTATAACTCTGTTATAACTCAGTTATAGTCTGTCTGACGAGTGCCTTCGCACGAAACTCAGAGTAACAGAGAATCAGTCTTTTCCTTTTCTGCATTTCTGCTATCAACGCTCTGTACTTTGTACATAGAGCACCATATGGTGGTGAAGACAGCACCCTCTACGTGATATAAGTATATATATATATATATATATATATATATATATATATATATATATATATATATATATATATATATATATATATATATATAGCAGAAATGCAGAAAAGGAAGAGACCGATTCTCTGTTACTCTGAGTTTCGTGCGAAGGCACTCGTCAGACAGACTATAACTGAATCACATTCCGAATTACATTGATTTTAAAATAAATGGATTGGTTAAAAATAGAATAAAAGTAAAATAAAAGTAAAATAAAAGTAAAATAAAATTAGAATAAAAGAAGCCGTTGGCAAGTTACTGTCTATTGTCTAGGTGATGCTATTGTTCATTAAATAATTTTTGTTCTCGTGTCGGCATTTGGAGATAAGTTCAGAGCGTTTGTTCAAGGGGTTATTGTTGTGGCCGTTGATTATGTATAGTTATACATAATCAACGGCCACAACAATAACCCCTTGAACAAACGCTCTGAACTTATCTCCAAATGCCGACACGAGAACAAATATTATTTAATGAACAATAGCATCACCTAGACAATAGACAGTAACTTGCCAACGGCTTCTTTTATTCTAATTTTATTTTACTTTTATTTTACTTTTATTTTACTTTTATTCTATTTTTAACCAATCCATTTATTTTAAAATCAATGTAATTCGGAATGTGATTCAGTTATAGTCTGTCTGACGAGTGCCTTCGCACGAAACTCAGAGTAACAGAGAATCGGTCTCTTCCTTTTCTGCATTTCTGCTATCAACGCTCTGTACTTTGTACATAGAGCACCATATGGTGGTGAAGACAGCACCCTCTATGTGATATATATATATATATATATATATATATAGTAATTACAAGGATAGGAAATGGGAATAGGATTCTGAGTTCATGTTCATCAATCGTGTAGTTATATCACCAACCTACGGCATTGCCAATGACTCCCAATCCTTTGCTATCTTACACCAGTTCTTCAAGGTCAGTTCGATTTGTCAATGTGTCAAGGTCTTTTAAGTTGTTGGGTATTGCACCGACTTGATCGAATGGAGGCTGGCCGATAGGAGGCTGTATGCTTTCTTTATATTTCAAAATCTTTATCCAACCAAAGCACGTTATCTCAAAATATGATATTTTATCTCCCTATAAATACATAGGCTTTTTTATCGCCATGTTAGAGGGAATTTTTATCTTAGATAGAATCAATGTTTGCGTAATCACTTATGCCGATTTTCT
The DNA here is from genome assembly GCA_964026355.1 of Pseudorhiza aurosa. Taxonomy (NCBI): domain Eukaryota; kingdom Metazoa; phylum Cnidaria; class Scyphozoa; order Rhizostomeae; family Lychnorhizidae; genus Pseudorhiza; species Pseudorhiza aurosa. Next base: position 2,004,893 of record OZ032117.1, on the reverse strand, counting down.
TCTCATTCATTCAAGTTAACTTGCTGAAATAATTAGTTTCAACAATTGAATTTTTTCCATGAAAGTAGATGTTTTGAGTTGTTTGCTCATTACCTCCCCCAAAAATATTGTTTTAAGTATCCAATCCGTTCATGATTTGAACCTGCAGCCCTGCTTTGTGAGATTGCACAATTAAACCATTCTGCTTGGCGCAGCGTCTGACGTTTGCAGACTGCTATTCGTTCACGGAAAGCCTTGGATCCAAGAAGTTAGAGAAATTAAACATTGAATCATAGATATGCGAAAGCCCATCTTTTAGTTAATTTCAGATTCATTCTTGACATGATTGTTTGTCTTGATTATGGTTCTTGGCGATATTTTTAGCTCTAAAGAATGAATTGTATTTCTCGTCTTCCTTTCAGGACCCGAAAAACTTAACAAAACAATCGCAGCTGAAAAATGGGACAGAGTTAAAATTATCTGCACACAGCCATACAACAATGTAAGCAGCTTGATTAAAATTCTATATTTTCCTTTCAACTTTTATAGATATTATGTGGGAAGACATCGGGAAAATACATGACCAATTAATTCTAATTGGGCACTAGTGCTTTATCTCACAGTAGTTTTGTTTGTTTTTGCTTCGTCATTATTCTTTTCGCCTCGTTCGGAGCAGACGTTCGTGTGGAAAGTATCGATAGCAGAGACTTATGCAACTCAATGGTTGTGGGTACTAAAACACGCTTCGTCATAGAGTTCTACATGTTTTTTTTTCACTTTTTCATATGCTGACTCTTTTTAAAAATGACTGATGAACCACCGATTACCCCATCCACTGGATATGACATCACATATAGTCTTCAGGTTCTGCCTTTCTTTTGGCAGCAGCACGTAGGCCATAATACTAATAAAGCCCGAATGGCTCTAGAATTCCATGTCATGCACTGCTTAAAGCTTTTTCAGAGATAAATTTTTCCTTTCCTTGAAGTGGCGATAGCTACTACACAGTTGATATAGAAATCGTACGTAATCTCTCCATCTATCTCTCCATATATGGCAGCTATACAGCTGATGTGTGCCTGCGGCGTTACTACTTGTTCCCTCAGAGTTACTTCTGAGTACTCATATACCGACCTCGGAAGGTTGGACAGCTGAGTTGGCTGTCGGCTTGTGGTTTGTGGTTCCGACGACTGGGATTCGAACCCACGCGAGTAGACCTCACTAGTCTCAAAACACTGCGCCTTAACCACTCGGCCACACCACCACATTTTATAGCGACTGCTGCACGTGTATTCGTAGCGAAGAGGTTGTGGGCTCGAATCCTGCACAGTCTGCAAAAAGGGAAACCATTGGCGAGGAAGGCAAGGGAAACCATCTCAGAAAAATATACTTCATTTAAAAGATGCAGAGCCCTGTCTCTCATTTTTGCAAAGCTCGAAATCCATTATGCTATGCAATTCCCTACCATTGTGTGACACAAATTACATTTTTATGACCGATTGAGGAAAAAAATCGGAGCACTGTCTTTGGTTTCTGATTTGTTCGTGCTCTGAGCAAAAGTTTTGCTTCTCATACTGTAGTCATGACAAGAAAGTTCCTCTCCAGATTTCAAATGATATTAGTTATTTTGAATTAGCTATCTTTATGAACACCATTGTAGCTACCAACTTTGAAGGATTTGATAATGATAATAGTTGTAATAATAATTATGGAAACAGTTGCTAAGTAGAGTTTTTAGCTATAATATTATCTCAAACCAAAAAGGGTTAAGAATGATGGAATAAGTTTCGGATTCATTTTGTCCATAGCATAATTTTATAAAAATCGCTGCTGGATTCCTGGCACCAATCAATTTTTATCGGCTTCATCATTTTCCGAATACCATTCTTCCTCCCCCTTTCCACGTTACGCACAAGGAGTGCCAAGAACTTCATTATAGCGCCCTCCTCCAGAGTTTTGGCTTCCAGTTTTTCAATGACGATAAAAACCTTTGACATTCCAGGCCGAGTGCTATGGGTTATCTTTTGTCACCTTTCATTCACCTCCGGAGCAAGTTAAAGAAGTAAATGTGGAAGAGACAGCTTCTAAAACTGTAGGTATTTGCATTCTTTACTGACTTTTGTAGAGAAACGGAGACACGGTAATAATGAAACCCTTGTATTTTACCCTTCTCCTTGCTATTGGAAAACATCGTATTATAGTTTTTCAAATAGTATCCTGTTTTACTAGTATGGAAATGGCATCTTTCAAATCCAAAATCAATGGACTTGATCTCATCTCCCTCCCGCCTTAGCCTTTCACTGGTCGCCATGACCTTTCCTCAACATAATTTGATAAAAATGGCATCTCTTGCCTTCTTTTTCCTTTCTTGAATCCTACAATTTGTTTTCTTTCAAGTCCAAAATCAATACACTTGATCTGATCTCCCTCCCTTCTTATCCCTTCTCGTTTCTCCTTTTTGGGGCTTTTCTTTCTCCAGCATGGCATGCTTAAACAAGTTCTATAGATGAAAGGGTGGATAGAACTAGCCAGCTTCGACATGGGCCCTTCAACCTAGTTTCATCTAGAGCTAGTTCAAGTAAATCATTCAAGCTAAGGTTCATTTTTCTCAGTTGGCTCAGTATTCCTGCAGTGGAAGAAGTCAAGCATTTGTCTTCTGTTACTTAAAAGAGTATAGTACCAGGTGTCTGCTTTTTGAAAGCCATTTTCCCACTATGCACCACAATCTGTCGTTATTTGCCCTTAGTTGAATTTCAAGAAAAAGATCGGTAAATTCACTCTAAAGGATGATTCAGATGTTGACGAAATCAAAGTTGGTTCATATTTTGCTAAGAAACTGCAGCATGGCACATCAGCCGCCTCTCTTTCGACAGCTGCCTCGGCTAGAGATGCATCCTCCTCCATAAGGCTAAGTGCTATGACATCATCACCATCCGAATCTGTTGCGCCCTCTTTGAGAAAGGCAGATCGTGCAACCACGTTTAAGCCCAAAGATGAGCGCTCGACGGCGGTTAAGCGGGAGCCGAAGAATACCGAAACTTCTAGTGTAAAAAGGCGGGAAGATCCACAGGCATCTTTAAACAGCTCGAAACAAAGCAACAAGAGTGAGGCCACGATGAGAAATGAAGAAGGAACGTCGAAACGAGACTTAACGCAAGAGGTAAACTGCAATTCTTTTCGAAACGTTTCATTTCATTCTCGCAGGCAGGGGGCTGTCTTCAGATCCTCAGATTCTTGGGGGCCCTTGGGTATTAGGGTGATTTGGGACCCCCTCAAGATGTGCAGCTCGAAAGATTTTATCATTATTCACAAATTGCTATAATACGTAAAGGAAATAAAGCGAATGGTTGTTTTACTAACACCATAAAGTCTTAAGTTTGGAGCACCCTTCAACTTGGAGTCCTGAGCAACTGCCAAATGTGGCAATGCTTTACGATGGCCGCACTTGACGATGGCGCTGCACCTTACAATGATCCTGCTTTATGATGACCCTGATTTGTGTTGACCAGACCTTACGACAGCCGTTCCTTAAGACGGCCCTGCTCGTAAGATTCAAAACGCTTAAGAAAAGATGAGGAAGCAACAATTTTGTCGTGATTGCAGAGTTGTTGTCCCTCGTAAACTTAGTTTCTCTGTGATTCAACTCATCATATCAAAAGCCGAAGTTTTACCTTGTGCTGTTAAACAGAGATTCATCTTAAGCAGTAACAAATATCTTTTGCTCATACGCCGTTTTTTGTACCGTATCGAATGAAATTATTTGGCATAAAAAATCTGTGTCCATTCAATACGGCACAAAAAGCAGCGTATGAAACAAGCCTAAGCAAGGATATTTTCAATTACAGAAAAGAGAAAAAATCACACCACCCTCCAAGAAAGTCAAAAGTAAGTCTTTTGCTGCAATGATTCGTCGAACTATTTCAGTAATGTTGCAACTTATGGAACGTCTTGCCTTCTTCTTGCTTTCCGGAGTCCTACAACTTGCCATCTTTCAAATCTAAGATAAATGAACTTGATCTTATCTCTCTATCCTCTTAGCTGCTCGTTTTCTTCTTTCTTCCTTTGTTGGGGCTTTGTATAGGTCACCATGGCCTTACCTCAACATACCCACTAAAAAAAAAATTCATTTGATAAATTTGACAAGCCCATTGGTCGCATCAGTATTTCATTTTTCTCATGGAGCTTTTTCTCATAGTGACCAGGGAAGGCCTTAACTTTCCGTGGTGTTACTTTCGTCGCAGATTTAAAAACATCTTTCCGATTCACGTGTTTTTGACCACCTTTTATAGGAATGAAAAAAGACCGAATGCTGCCTTTTCACAGATTGATGGTAAGATCGTTGTTACGTCACACCAGCTCTTCCTTGTTACGTCACAGAAGCTCTTTGTTGTTACGTCACACCAGCTATTTGTTGTTACGTCACACCAGCTCTTTGTTGTTACGTCACAGAAGCTCTTTGTTGTTGCGTCACAGAAGCTCTTTGTTGTTACGTCACAGAAGCTCTTTGTTGTTACGTCACAGAACCTCTTCCTTGTTACGTCAAAGAAGCTCTTCGTTCTTTGTTATCAGTGACATTATTTCTTCCATAAAGTTTTTTTCCATGCATTGTTAATGGACACGGATAATCTGTGTGCTTCTCGAGCAATATCCAGGTCCTTCCTCTCGATGTGACCACACCTAGCAATTCCTAAGCCTGAAATTACAGAGAATTGGCGTCTCTTCTAACTCTAGGCGAAACTTGAGCTGAGCATGGATTCGAACCACTGATCATAGGATCAATGCGCAATTATCTTACCAATGAGCTATCCGGACACCATCAAATGCTGTTAACGATGGGATAGCTCAGTTGTAAGGCGCTGGCTCATCAATTCTATGGTCAGTGGTCCGAGCCCACCTCAAGCCCAGCAATCCTTCCTCTCTGTGCACCTTGGTTGATCCATCCTTCGGTTTCAGATCTCCAGCTACTGCGAGCATTTGCCATGTGTAAAATTTCATAAACAGGCCTTCCAGTTGTTTCTTTGATTTATGCAGTGATCAATCAGTTAGCATTGTAACTTAAAATTGTCCCAATCAAGAGTTTCTCTCTCTATCTCTGTCTCTCTCGTTTGCTAGCAGTTTTGTGCGATATACTTTGCTTATTATTCTTATACTCTCATCCATGTCCTATTTTCTTTTATTTGGTATTCGCCACTCTTCAGCGTCACAATATCTTTTTCGTTCCCTTTTCAGAGAAACGTCGTCTTTGTGTTGAGTGGGTATAAAAACCCAGAAAGAAGTGACCTCAGAGATCAGGCTATATCAATGGGAGCACAATACCGTCCTGACTGGGTCTCTGGTTGTACTCACCTAATGTATGTATAACGAGCTCATGCTAAGCTATCCAGATTCAGTCAGACTATTCTTTTTAATGCGAAACATTCTGAAATCGAATTGTTAACAATTACTGGAGATTTTTATACCGGCAATAAGCATTTGAAGCTCAAAATGCTTCTGCTTAATTCATAGTAGCTGTTCGTAGAAGAAATTGCTAACATTTGTCAATATTGATATTTTATCATCATTATCATCTTCCTCATAATCTTCCTCATCATCATCATCATCATCATCATCATCATCATCATCATCATCATATCATCATTATCATCATCATCATCATTATCATTATCATCATCATTATCATTATCATTATCATCATTATCATTATCATCATCATATCATCATCATCATCATCATCATCATCATCATCATCATCATCATCATATCATCATTATCATCATCATCATTATCATCATCATCATCATCATCATTATCATCATCATTATCATTATCATTATCATCATCATCATCATCATATCATTATCATCATCATCATCATTATCATTATCATCATCAGCATCATATCATCATCATCATCATCATCATCATCATCATCATCATCATCATCATCATCATCATCATATCATCATCATCATCATCATCATATCATCATTATCATCATCATCATTATCATCATCATCATCATCATCATCATTATCATCATCATTATCATTATCATCATCATCATCATCATCATCATCATCATCATCATCATCATCATCATTATCATCATCATCATCAGATCATCAATATCATCATCATCATTATCATCATCATCATCAGATCATCATCATCATCAGATCATCAATATCATCATCATCATTATCATCATCATCATCATCATCATTATCATCATCATTATCATTATCATTATCATCATCATCATCATCATCATCATCATCATCATCATATCATCATCATCATCATCATCATCATCATCATCATCATCATCATATCATCATTATCATCATCATCATCATCATTATCATCATCATCATCATCATCATCATCATCATCATTATCATCATCGTTATCATCATCATATCATCATCATCATCATCATCATCATCATCATCATTATCATCATCATCATCATCATCATCATCATCATGATCACCATTATCATCATCATCATCATCACCATCATCATCATCATCATCATCCTCATCATCACTACCATTTGTATGATTGATATCACTACTATTCTTGTGTCTCACTCTATTTGCATTTCGCAGATGTGCCTTCAAAAATACACCGAAGTATATCCAAGTTTTAGGTAAATGAGTTTCAATATTTCTGTTTGCCTATTTCTGTTCTATTGAAAATTATTTTGACACGGAAATCACCGCTACCTATTCATTGCCAGAGCTTTTGAAGTGAATTAATGAGCAATGCTCAGTTTTTTTTCTTCTTTATTAAACTTTGGCAGGTAAATTTAGAGAGAGGTAAGCTTGCTTCAGGATAAGCATCAACTGAATAAAACCTCTCATCTTTTAATCAGGAAAAGGAAAAATCGTCAGCCACAAATGGATCAAAGACTGTGCGAAAAAGCGCGAAAGGATTCCCACAAAAAAGTAAGATTCCACTTTAAGAGTTCCCGTCTTTTCTAGCTCTGTTTTCTTGATTCTTTTGCTCATGTTTCGCTGTGTTTTGATGTGTGGAGGCCCCTCTTTTTGTAAGAAGTCTTTTTTACACTGACAGTCTATTTCACGTATTATCTATGCTATAGAATCCTCGTCCATCTCCTTGCCTTCCTCAAGAGGTCGACACCTTCAATTTAAATTTTAATATCAATCTTTTTTGTAAAGTCTTTTCTCTGATCTCTTTCTGACTTCTTCCATTTTCAACTCTTTACGCCCTGCATTCGTCACAGATTGGCTTTGCCCAGCTTGCAAAGATGTTTGATATCACCCAAATTTTCTGCGATTTGAATTGAAGCAATCTCAAACTTTTGCCAACGTTGATCGGCACTCACACAACCCATTAGTCATCTGCGATCCTATGTACGATTAAAGGAAGTTTCCATCCAGCCTCTTCACCCAACAGAGGCTTGCTCACTCTGCACCGTATAAACTTTGCTCCAATATCCCTATATAAGCTGTCGTACGTTGGAAGTGTTTTAGGAAAATTCACCTCGCTGGAGCTTTTGATGGCTGGCAACTTAATAATCATCATAGTTAAGTAGAATTCAGTGGAGCACTCCGAAGTATCTCAGTATCAATCACAACTCTACATTGCGAGATTCCACGGTGAATGGTGAAAGCGCAATTCGAAATTTGATTTCCGTGGTCAAAGCCAGCACTGGGAGCATATTGATAGTGATTGGTTCCACCCTGAACCAAAACATTGCTGCGCAGGGTCCAAAACGATCTATGCGTTCGCAATTTGCGGAATTCACAGGCTCACGAACAGACCTAGCTTCATAGTTGAATCGCGTATGACTTATCCTCGCCCCGTGTCTGTCTTCAAGGAATTGAATTGACGTTATTGATCTAGCTACCGTGTTGATGATGGCGGGGCCTCGAGCAGCGATCCAGACTCTGATTATGATGATAATGGCTCTGCACCGGTAACTCCAAAGTCTTCACCAAGCAGAAATGCTCCCACCTCAGAGGTATGAACTAATATCCATCAAATCTCAATGTGTGGTACCACTTGCTATCGTGAATTGTCATTGTTCGACACATTTTGATTGCGCTATGATGCAGATAGCACAAATTTTCAACGGATGTAATACGGTGGTGAAGTCTACGCTTCGTTGAGTTCAGATCATTTCCCGTCAATCCTATAACCCAAACTCAAAATGCTTTTTGAAATATACTTTCTAGAAAATTCAATCTATGGGCATATGTTTTTCCGAAATGTGGAAAGACCTCCCTCCCGATACCAAACTGGAGCTGTCCCTGAATGAACTCAAACAATCGATTTATGATTTCTTTTCTTCAATTTATATTCCTCTTGTTGCTTTCATTAACTACAAGCATTTATATTCACGATCTTAGTGTTTGCTCAATCTTGCAGTCAAGTTTATCCATTGTAATTCAACACTATTATTTAGTCAATTCTTACTGTTTTACATCGATTTTAGTCAATGTTCTCAAGTGGAAGGCCCTTTGTGAATCAGGTCCGACTGAAGGGCTACCTTTCTTAATTGAATCAACTAAAATGAAAGGAGCTCCTAGAATAGCAAGGAATGGTATAGAATGGCCCTACACAACATCACATAGCATGGCGTAACATAGCATGGCGTAACATAGCATGGCGTAACAAAGCATGGCGTAACATAGCATAGCATAGCATAGCATATCATCGCATACAATAAGTCCCCACATATTTAAGATCAGCAAACTTGATCTGATCTCTCTCTTCTCTTAGCCATTTGCCTTCTTCCTTTTTCCTTTGTTGGGACTTTGGATAGGCCACCATGGCCTTTTCCCAACGTAACTCACTAGAAATATATATCTAAGATACTCAGATTTGAAATAAGGCTGGCAGGTTTCTTACATGTCCAAAAAAACTGCTGGTTTATAAGACATGGTGAAGAATTATCCGAAATGAGTATGGGTGAAAAATATATTATCAGATATTATCTTAACCATGAAATACTAATATTTAAGATAAGAACAGAACTAAAAAAGTTGAGGATTTTTCTGTTTCAGTTGTTCATCATTTAAAAAAAACTGAAAAATGTTCAGGCCGCTTAGTTTCTTACATAGGAAGGGAAAATACTCCTGCAGATTCTTACATGTCCATTTCTTATATGCGTGGACTTACTGCAGTCATTTTGATACCAGACCGTAGTCCATCATTGTGTACCTTATAAATTGTTTTTTAAGGGCGTAGTACATGGCACCAAAGAAAAGGATACATCTTTGCTGAATATTGATGAACGTAAGTAACCTGCAACAAAATATGCTTAGTAATTATCTTCAGCACTAGATGTATTTTTGTACTAAATGCTTTGCTCTTTAAGATCTTTAAGACTTATATATTGTGACACTATAAAATTGATTTGTGAAAGTACGAGGCAATTTTCTGTCGTTCTAGCAATGCCAGGGCCATCTCGTACACCAGAATATCCAGACAGCGAGGATTGTGATACTGAAGATGAGCTTCGAAAGTAAGTTTTGGGGATATAACATACCATAATATGCTATGCCACGCTTTGCTCGGTTATGCTATGCTGTACTAGGCTATGCTATGCCATGCTGTGCTATGCTATAGTAACCAATGCCATGCTATGCTCAGCTACACTTTCCAGTGTAAAGCTATGCTATGCTATGATATACTATGCCAAACTCTACAAAACCCACAGGGCAAGAGAGTCATTGAACCCTGCTTCCAAGAACAACGATGCAAGTGATGATGATGATGATGATTATGGAGGCTCAACAGAGGATGAAAGCGACACTTGCGAAATAGGTAAGTCACGACTTCATCGCCATGTGATTATTTAGCAAATTCTACTAAGGTCTTTTCTGTTTTATGGTTGTTGTTTTGTGTGCGTGCAATAGGCGCATTTCAGTTCTTGAATCTTACCCCCTTATGCTGTCTGCCTCATTGCTGCGTGGCATACTCGATTTCGAGATTAGCAGAAACCAAATACAAAGCTCCGAATTTTTCTGGAAAATTGATTTTTCTTCGGAGGTTTTCCTTTCCTTCCTCACCGATAGTCTTTTCACGGTGAGCCATTAGGTAGGATTCGAACTCACGACCCTTGCAATATCCGTCCGCACACTGTACCACTTCGCAAGGACACCACTAGTCTGTTTCGCTAATGAAATTTAATTAGGAACATCCTCTCACAGGATCATTTTATCCTCATTTGATAGACTTGTGAAGATGGTTCAGTGTAGCTAATTGTTTTTGCTTTGCTTCAAAGGTGAACGCATCCCTACGAGACCTTTACCTGAGCCGGCCAGCGTACTTAACAGGCGATCTGACTTGCCACCTTTGCCGAATTTCTTCAACCAAGATAGATTTCTCATTTACGGGGACTTCAAACATGCAGAAAGAAGACTCTTGGTCCGGTACATCACTGCATATAACGGGTAAAGCTTTATCCTGCTTTTCCGGGTTGTTTTTATAGCAGACAGTTTCGCTTCGTGGTTGAAACTGCCTGGCAAACCTGAATTTTTGTGTCACCCAGCTACGTAAACAAAGTCTCGTTTTCATATTGCCTACATGGATGAAGTTTACGTCCGTGTATATATTATTCTTCCTTAGGATCGTTTGTGACTACATGAATGATGGTATCAAGTACGTCATTACAGACAAGGACTGGGATAAGACATTTGATGAGGTAAGTTGCTATCTAGGGATATGGCACAGTTCTCTTGTCTATTCACCCAGCAGTGTATGGGCACTTGATATAAAGTTAACGGTAAAAGTAGTGATCAATTTTTTTGAAACCTCAATTCAGTGAAATGCTACAATTATACACCTCACTGGTGACAGGTATTGTGCAACTGGCCATCTGCCTTAACTGCTATATCAACAGTTTTAGTGATTAATAGAAATATACGATGATAGAAAGAAAAAAGGAAAGGAATAAATAACAGTCCAATAGCTCTGGATTAGTCCACGAAAGTGATAGAGATAATAATGATAATAATTATAGGATGATTATAAGCTCAAACATTAACAATTGTCATTGGTGCATTACGTCATCGAAATGGGACGCAGGAATCTATCAAGAAAATGAACGAACGAACGAACGAACGAATGAACGAATGCACAAACAAACGAATTGTCGAGAAAGGAAGAAAGAAAGAAATAGATGAAGAAAGAAAGAGATGAAAGAGAAAAGAGATAAGGAAAGAAAGAAGGAAAGAAAGAAAGAAAGAATTGAGAATGAAAAAAAGAAAACATACGAGCGATGGGTAGCATATTCATGAATTAATGAATCATGGAACCAAATAAATGATTGTATGTTATTGTGTGTGCAGGGATTATTGTTTTTCTTTTAGGCAGTTGCAACCAATCCAGCCCTAGAATTTATTCGTTCAAGTTGGATAATGAAATGTCATGAAAGCAGCCAGCGCGTATCATTAATGGATCATCAAATAAACAGGACTAAATGATCTTTGAATTTTATTTGAAGTTTTGATATCAAGATTTGATCGGCACGTTTTCTTCTCTTTAAGAATCAACCCTGTTATGCGAAAAAGTGGTAATAATTTTTGAGCTTTTGATTCAAGTGTTTTATCAATTTTGATTTCATAAATTATTTACTTATCAGTTCTTTTTTCTTCCTATGTTGGGGCTTTGTATAGGCCACCATAGCCTTTCCTTAAAATAACCCACTAAAACAAAATGAACGCTTCTCATATCAATCAATCTAAAGAAACTTCTACGAATCATTTCTCGGTGGAAGTTTTTATGCTATTTGAGGAATTCCACGAAAGATTTGAAAAGCGCATCCGCTGTCTAAAGAGAAAGCGAACCAAAATTGACCTCTTAAGCTTTTTTCAGTAAAATAACCCAGGCTCTGTAAATCAAAATCCAGAAACACGCGGATCCGGTGCCAAGTCCCGATGATTCTGAGCTGAAGCGGTCTCAGGGAAAACATCTAAACGTGAAGTCCAAGCAACCAGCTTTGTAGATCTTATTGAAGGACGCTGTGCGGACAGGAGTTTTCGGTTCGAGCCCTACACGTGTCACAATTTTGTTAGTGAGTTATGTTGGGGAAAGGCCATGGTGGCCTATACAAAGCCCCAGCAAAGGAAGAAAGAAGAAAGCAAAAGGCTGAGAGGAGAGAGAGATCAGATCAAGTTTATTGATCTTGGGTTTGAAAGATGGCAGGTTATAAGATTTAGAAAGGCAAGAAGAAGGAAGTACGTTCCATAAATTGTATGTTCTTGGGATGAATGATGATTTGTGGGACAGAGTTCGTGAAGTAGGCAGTGAAACTTGGAAAGGGTGTGAATGAGTTGAGCTTCTGGTGGTCCTGAAACGCCTCAGGGAATAAAAACCCATAGCCATTTGGGAAACTCGGCGGGTTAATCAAATTTTTAATGGATACTATCATTAATCACTGGCCAATAATTTCTCAAGTCGGTGCATGAAAGTGCCATAAGACGTCTTGCTTTCCTGAATCTTACAACCTGCCATCGTACAAATCTAAGATCAATAAACTTGATCTGATCCCTCGGCAGGCCTTGCCCGTAGGCCAGATAACCCAAGGCCTCTGGATTGCAGCAGCAACAACATGCGCAAGATGTTCAAGGGAATAACAAACCGAAAATGGCTGCTGCCGTCAATGGGAAGAGAACTTCATCCAGTCTAGATCCGTATAATGCAACGACTTCTTGTCTGGAGAATATTTTGCAAGTCACGTCCATTTCGGACGATGCCGTGATAATCGAAGATGAACCGCAAATGAATGGACAGTACAGGCGGTTTGTGAAGCTGAAGAAGACCCACTGGGTTGACCCCAAACAGCGGAGAAATTGTAATGGGTGCTCGGCAGGCATAGGCCCAAAGATAAAGAGCTTCAATTGTCGAAGGTATAGTCCCATCATCATGATATTATGGATACATGATCAACTGCCAGATTAATGTCAGTCAGGAATCTATATCAATAAAATCCATGAAAATATTCCGCTGTACGTCCTCACAGCACGTTCATAGTGAAATATAGATCTGTGGATTTGTAGAGAGAAATATTGCACAAGATTTTATCGATGGTAATTGAAACACGGTACTTTTTGTTCTATCATCTGATTAAATCGTACGCCCTCTACAGCATTTTTCATTTGGTGAATTGATTTTTACAATTTTCGCCAATCCTTCAGTATCTCTGGATGCTCTTTTCAATTGTCATCTCGATTTCTTTTAAGGTGCGGAGAAGTTTTCTGTGGAAAATGTTGTAGTTACAGACGTAGGTTATCTCCTAACTGCGAACCTTCAGCAGATGGACACTACTATCGGGTATTGTACTAATCTTGTTTGACCTTCTCACCAACACTTAAAATGTTCCTTGCATGTTGATTTTATAAGTTGTTTTTATAGTCATTTTAATATAATCTTAATATTTAAGACGCAGATAATAATTGAAAAAGAAAACCACGCAAATAGCTGACGTATACTCTTGTATTCATGCCAGACTAAACATCAGTTCTACTTGTTCTGTAACATAATCAGTTGTACATCTACATATGATTGATGGTGGGTGGCTGCAGCCAGAGCCATAACGTACCATCTTAGTTAAATGGAATGGCATAGCATGTATTTGTCGCTATCATGTACTGAAACATATCACTCAGTTAGAATTTTTGTTTAATCTAGCATGAAACCAAGAATTCACGTTAGTAATTCACATGGTTTCCTGTTTGTCTGTCGTGATCTATCTCCTGTGTTTTCCACTCAATGAATTTTAGCATCCACATAATCTTAATGAAGAAGTTTGAATGCTCTGGTTATGTTTTTAGAGGCTATGATAACAAAACTTCAAAGCATATTTGATTCAGAGCTTAGCAGGAACTGGAGTCGGTGCTCCAAGTATTTTTTGTTAGCTTCCCCACCAAAGGTGTTTTTTGTTCTGACACATAAATGATTTAAACCCCTGTGTCAGGGATCTGTAAACTGAACCAAAGCATCATTGCACAACCACATGCTACAATGTGACATGGTTTGGTTTGTATTGGTGACAAACTTTTCTCTTTTCCTTTCATAGGTCTGTTACAACTGCTCCGACTGCGGAACACAAAGCTTTGGTCAGACTAGAAACTTGACAGAATATTTTCAGAGTCAAAAAGGCAATAAACGTATAAGTATTTTGAGAGAGATGCAGCGTCTTCTCCAAGGTTTCAAGGCAAATGTCAAAGTCTCAAGGTTTGATTCGGTAGTGGCAGACACAATCTCAACCATAAAGGTGCCATCCTGGCAAATGTCAGAGAAATGGCTTGTATGTAGTTACTTTCATGGAGTTAAACATTCCCCTTAGGCTTTTTAGTGAATTATATTAAGGAACGTCCATGGTGGCCTATACAAAGCCCCAACAAAGGAAGAAAGAAGAAAGCGAAAGGCTAAGAGGAGAGAGAGATCAGATCAAGTTTATTGATGTTAGATTTGAAAGATGGCAAGTTGTAGGACTCAGGAAAGCAATAGGAAGGCAAGACGTTCCAGAAATTGCATGTTCTAGGGATGAATGATGATTTGTGGGATAGAGTTCATGAAGTTGATAAGGAAGATTGGAAGGGGTGTGAATGATCTGAGCTTCTGGTGATGTCCTGGCTTGTAAGCTACATAGTAACTTCTGTTTGACAGGCATCTGCATGCAACAGAAGACCTTTCTGTCCCAAATGTGTACCATGTATCTGTTTATGAAAGCAATCTCTAGAAATACCTGATTTACACGAGATAAATGTTTCACGTGAAGCCAAATTTTTGTTGCAAATTCAAAGTTTAATATAGACTGGCAGAATTTTTGGTGCGAGTTTCACTGCCAAAAATGCTGAAATTGTGTCTTCTTGCACAATGATGTTCTTGAAAAGCTAGAGTTTGTCTTATTTAAAAGGCAAAGAAAATAAAAAATGTGTTGCTTGGCCGGAAAAAATTATTCACACCATCTACAGAAAGGAGAGTTTTATCGTTTACATATCAGGAATACTTCTTAAAATTTTCGGAAAAAATTTGCAGTGAAAGATTAGGAGTGATTTCTGCTTCTAGGGAAACAAGTTTTCTCAATTCGACTTTTGCCCATATTTTTGCATATATATAGGTAGAAGATAGATAGATAGGCATAGATAGATAGATGGATTGATAGGCATAGATAGATAGGCATAGATAGATAGGCATAGATGGATAGGCATAGATAGATAGGCATAGATAGATAGGCATAGATAGATAGGCATAGATAGATAGGCATAGATAGATAGGCATAGATAGATAGGCATAGATAGATAGGCATAGATAGATAGGCATAGATAGATAGGCATAGATAGATAGATAGGCATAGATAGATAGATGGATAGATAGATAGATAGATAGATAGATAGATAGATAGATAGATAGATAGATAGATAGATAGATCGATAGATAGATAGATAGATAGATAGATAGATAGATAGATAGATAGATAGATAGATAGATAGATAGATAGATAGATAGATAGATAGATAGATAAATAGATAGACTGCTAATTTAACGGACATCACAACATGCTAAAAATCGCTGGCCAGGCATTTGACTTGCCGCCCAAGCAATGAGACGTTGTGGTTCAATGTAACTAATTAGAAAAATTGTTTACAAGGAACCATGCCTGTTTTGTGATTCTGAAACCTCAGTAACTTGCATAGCCTGTTTTTATCCCCAATTGAAACTGGATGTAGACTTTTGGGTCTTTACTTCTGGTATTAAGTTAGCCATTTTATTTCTTTTTCATGAAACTAACTGTCATAACATTGTTTCATTCTTAGGAGAGTAAGGAGGTTGATTGGTGCGGTCATTGCTCTGCAAAATTCACGGTTTTTATGCAAAAGCATCATTGCAGGTAACATCTTCAAGCTTTTGGATAAAATCTAGGGGGAGAAGGAAAGTACCCCATCCCTCCAGAGTTTCAATAACTGAAAAGCTTTAATTTTTCACTTGCCCCAACCTTTATCACTGCAGCTGCCGATGGCAGTTTTCATTGTGGCCGATGCCAGCGAGTCTGCAGATGCAGGATCAGGCAATCTAGTCACCTGAGGTGGCACACGCGTCAAGATGCTGATGGAACTTGAGCTCCATTGACCTTGACAGCTCGACCAACAACAGCCCTCCAGAATGAACGATGATAGTGACAATCTTTAATCTTGTTATCATTTGGTATCAAAAAGTTCACTTTATTTTTCATTGCAATTTGTTGAAAAGCGCTGAAATTTGTTTTTGTTTTGCGCTAAGGTCAGAATTTGGTTATAATTTGGTTACAATATTGTTACAATTTGGTCATAATTTCATTGTAATTTGGTTTTGATTTGGTTACAATTTAATTACAATTTGGTTACAAATTTGTTCTATTTTGGTTACAATTTGGTTATAATTTGGTTACAATTTAATTACAATTTGGTTATAATTTTGTTGTAATTTGGTTATAATTTGGTTATAACTTGGTTACAATTTGGTTATAATTTGGTTACAATTTTGTTATAATTTGGTTACAATTTTGTTATAATTTGGTTCCTGCTGTTGGCAGGGCGGTTTGAAAGCGCATCTTTGTAGAGACAATCTTCATCAGGCAGACACCCAATATTTGACGATAGCTGACATCAAATTGGGTCTGAAATGATTATAAGATGCTCTAGTCTTAAGTCATGATAAGTAAATAGTGCTTTCCTCCATCTGCAGACTTTGTGGTGCTGTGTTTTGTCACAAATGTTGCAGCCCAGATCTCATGCTTTACTATGATGAGCAGGGTTGTGCTGACTGGGCACTTATCCGGGTTGTCGGTTGCCCAGACTCTGAGCCAAACGTCTGCTTCTATCTGAAAGTTTGCGTTCAATGCTGCGAGGATACCGAGAACATGCAAGTGCGACAATTCTATAGCAAGAAAGCCAACTCTGAAGAAGTGAAAGCAACCTTTGGAACATTGTCTACAATCTCAGAACAGCTTCGCTCGTACCAAGTGAAAATCAACAAGGACCTTCTGCTTTATCAAGAGATGGTGGAGGGCCTAATGGATGGTAAAGGAAAATTTAAAGAGGTTTCTGAGTCAGGGCAAAACGTTGTCAAGGTTTTTGCTAAGCTTCAAATCGATGTGTCCGATCTGTTCTCACGTTATGCTGTACTGCTTTACGAGTTAAAGAAAGTCAAGATGGGTTCTCGAAAGGAGATGGAGCTGTTGCGAAACATATCAGCTATACACTTCAACTACTACAATAGCAACATGTCGACTTTCAAATGCTTCAAGGAGAACCTGAACAAGACGTTGCCTGCCATCATGCTCAGAGAAGTGCAGGACATCTCAGACAAGTATGCCATCAACAGTATATGTATAACAACGAGGCGGCTAGGCCTAGAATTGCTGTACCTTTGCACGAAGTTCTCGCTGGATCAGAAGGTTCCTCAAAAGATCAGCGAGCTTGACGACGTTTGCACTGACGATTTGAAATCGTACATCGAAACCCTAGGCGAAGATTGGGATGAGCATTACGAGTGTCTTAACTTGCTTGTGAAGGAGCGATTCAACGCACAGAAACTCATTGCACCGTCCCAAAGTCTGATCGACAGAAAAGACAGCGTCGGGCTGGCACTTCACCTCAAGAAGAAGTGCATGCATGTTCTGCTTCAAGTGCAGGAACAGATGCTGTCAAAATCTTCAGAGACCAAATTCGTCATATCGAAAGCGACGTTAAGGGATGTTATTAAAAACCTGGAAAGTTGAATCAAGCCAAATTTTTTAATCCGGAATGGTTCCCCAAACCACACATTTTTAGCCTAGAATAGTTTTTTGGCAATCGTTAAGTCAATCATGAATGGGAGAAGACTGAAGTGTTGAATTGGAGGGGAATTAGATTTCAGATGCAAATCTAAGCAAGTATAGAGAAAATTATATAAAGTTTATGGTAAGTAGATAAGGTAGTGCGCATAATATAGTGAATTCTGTCTAATGCGAACTCGTGTAATTGGAACTTTTGCTAATTCGAGCAAAGTTCTCACGTACCTTCAAAATCTCAAAATAAAAAATTTCTATGATTCGAACATTTTTTACTTGAAGCATTTTTACGATCCCCCAGAGAGTTCGAATTAGATGGAGTTGACTTTTTTTTTTTTTTTTTTTTAGTGGGTTATGTTGAGGAAAGGCCATGGTGACCTATACAAAGCCCCAACAAAGGTAGAAAGAAGAAAGCGAGCAGCTAAGAGGATAGAGAGATAAGATCAAGTTTATTTACATTAGATTTGAAAGTTAGAAGCACACTCTCTGGATACTGCCCTGGCTTAGGATGGCTTCTGCAATAAGGTGCACCTCACTGTCATGCCGGGTGTGGTGAGTGTGTCAATTTGGTGAGTGTCCATTGGCGAAGCAATCGACCATTACGAAATGACAAAAATGACAATGAAATTCCACCTGGTTTTCAAGATTGTGTCAACCCCAGTGCCAACCTTACCCTATCCATAACTGTAAGTCTAACACTTGCTGCACAAAAGGGTCTTGTGAAAATAGAGTATCAGACCCGACTTTGATTTCTGAACTCTAAAAGCCTACTATTAAAATCTTTGATGGCAGGACAACTGCTTTGGTAGATTTGATTAATTTTTTCCACCATGCAATCATTCGCTTCATACACGCATTCCTGTCAAAGGAATGTTCTCATGATTTGAAGTCTTTATTGTAATGTATATTTTCATTGCTTTTGATACAGCCTTCATTTATAATTTTTTACTTTTCAAAACGCTTACACAGGTATTTGTTGAAGTTTTCATACCAACCCAAATTTTCTGTGAATAATTTTATATCCTTTCATTGTGTTACATATTCTTTTTCATCCAAACCTTTTGTGCCTGTCGTGGCTTCTTTATTTGTCTGTGTATTTTTTGAGAGCATGTCATTAAAATCTATGTCCAAGGGCAAGTTTTATTGTCAAGTGGAATTTTAATCCTGTCTGATACAGATACATTTTCTTGATATCAGTCTTGGCATTGCGCAGTTATTAAGCATGCCAAACTACAAATAAGTAACGTGTACGCGAATCCTGCATGCTTCACAGTTGAAATAATATCAGTGCGGAACACAAGGGAATTTACACAAAGATCTCTACCTAAGAAAAGTACTCGAAGCCCCGTCTCTGGCTCTACTAAGGTCGGGATCGAGTATGATACTGATGAATAGAGTATGTAATGATGATGATGGTGGTGATAATGATGATGGTGGTGATAATGATGAAGAGTACTCAGCAGTAACTCTGAGGACGAACACTGAACACACATTGATATCAGCTAATCTAAAAGCTGAAGTGTTTCATCCAGTATAAATATTCGTAGTTCGTTAGTTCGATGATAGCGATCATGATGATGATGATGCTAAAGATGATGATTATGATGGTGATGGAGATGACAATGGTTTTGATGATGATGTCAATAATGATGATGATGATGATGATGATGATGATGATGGTGTTGACCATGATCATGATCATGACGATGCTGTGATGATGATAATTATGGTCATGATAATTATGATGATGATGATGATAATTATGATGATGATAATGATGTTGACTTTGATGATGATGATGATGATAATGATGATAGTGATGATGATGTTGATAATGATGATGATGATGATGATGATGATGATGATGATGATGATGATGATGATAGCGATGATAATGATGGTGATGATGATGATGATGTTAAAGAGGATGATAATGGTGATGACGATAGTGTTGATGATGATGGTGATGATGATGGTGGCGCTGTGCTGATGCTGATGATGATGTGGACGACGATGATGATGATCGTAATGATGATGATGTTAAAGATGATGATGATGATGATGATGATGCGATTGTTTTTTGATGACTGTTCTCCGTTCTGCTGGGGTGAAGATGGGAGGGGGGCAAATAACTTTGCGGTTTCTCATTAATCATGGTTCCTGCTTAGCTAAAACCAAGCACGCTTGCTCTAGTGTTTATCTCAAGAAAACAATTTATGAACTTTTCTCGATACGTTTTGAGTAAACTGGCGTGGTAATGGACTGTCTGCAAAGACGAATAGAACATCACAGGGATTTACTAACACGAGTCTCAAATAGATATTTACAGGCTGAAAATTTTCCGTTGATAATGGAGCAAGGTTCTTTTTCAAAGGCAAGCAGCTAATTAAAATTGGCCAGGAATGTGCCCTTTCACGGATTATAATTTGCAAAATGAGGTATGTAAGAATATCGTCATTACAAAAATGGCAACGATGATAATGGTGATGAAGTTCTTTTTAAACATGATCGCTTTTCAGCAATAAAGATGATGATATTAGCGAAGGCTTTGTAGTAAAACAAAGTCAAAAAGCCCTATATTGCTCTTGAAAAGTAGAAAGAAGACAAAGTTATGTTTGCAATCAGCGCCTTTAAAACTTAAAGATGCTTCTTAAAAGACGAAATGTCCTCCAGCTTTACATTTGCTTTCAAGGCGATTCGAAATATTTCGCTTTTTGAGAAACATTTCCAAACTTCCAAGTCTTTTCATTGTCATTAAGCCTTCTTCCTTGCTTCTATTCTACTGGAACCATTTAGGATAATGTACTGGATTACAAAAGCACCATTGTTAACGAAAGCACCTTTGCTGGTGAAAGGTATTTGCAGTTATTGATAAAGTTTTATCTTCAGGAGATACGATCGGCTAGTCAAGATTTATTGTTTTTGCAATGTTTTCGTTTTTTTCTTTCACTTTTATTCATTCTCCCGCCTCATTATCCTACATGTTATACTGCCCTGCGCTGGAGAGCTGAATTCATGCTTCACGGCGTCTCCCTGATATCAACGTACAGTATTTCAAAGCCATTTTTCTAAGCAAACCAGACCACAAACAATTGATGAAAATTGACAATTCTCCTTAAAAATAACACGGAGAAACTACCGTTCGCTACTCAGCCTCTAATTGTGTTCCTTTTATTTTCTGGTAACGAGATTTTGAGGTTGAACCAAAGAATATTAGAAAAACAAATCAGCAGGAGTTCTGTCTTTTTGTTTTGACAAAGACGTACAGAGCTGCTCGGGCAAAAAAGAACACTGTTTTTCTTGTTGAAGTCGTGTGGGTTTTGATTCAAGTTTTACAGTTAATTGCTCGGTTTCATATTTGATGAAATCACGCGATCTGTAAACATAGCACCGCCACTTGTTCTTTGTTGATATGAGTTTACTACATCTTCAGTATGATGAGGTTTGTTTTTGCCTGTTTAATTCCATTAAAGTACCTATTGAGATAGGGCATAATGCTCTTATTGAATAACAAACGAGAGGCTCTACCCAAACTCTTAGCTTGACTTCTCAACGCGGTGTGCAAGTGTGCGAGAGGACTAAAGACGCAAACGTCACCAGGAACAAGGTTGGTTATAAAGGAATAGCTTGCTTTATCAGTCTTTGGACTGCGGTAGGTTCACATCAAAAGGTCAACGTCACTTGCTTTGTGAATTCTAGTGAGAGAAGAGATGGCTAGGATTCCTTAAACAACCACGCTAAGCAGTGAATTGGCACGAGGAGAATAGCCAGCATTTTTTATCTCTAGGTGTGGTAGCATCATAAGTATAAGGGGGCTGCTTAAAAGGGTCTTTCATTAACCTTAATTACAGCTTTTGTATGAGTCATGAGAGGAAGGACTGTGACATTGTTTGACAATAGTCCCTTCTCATTTTTTTCGACAACCTGTGGTTACTTGTTTAGATAGTAGACGAGGGTTAACGCAACCCTTACAATTTGCTTAAATAAGATTTATTTGTATTTCGAGGTATTTTCCGACTCTAACCCCTCCCCTCATTGAAAACATCACCGTGAGCCCCAACTGGGTTACCATGGCATCAAACTCCCCTCTGGATGCGTGTCGGTACTCGAAATTGAGGCTCAGATTAGGCCCAAGTGAATTAAAACATCACATCAACACGGAGCGAGTGGGAAAGGGACTGCTAACTCCTCAAAAATACTCACAGACTTGGCTGCAATTTTTCAGAGACAAATGCAAGCATACATCCAGTGGGTGAACTCTCAGCTGCGGAAAAGGCCGGGCAGTCGCGTTATAGACGACTTGCAGAATGACATGAAAGATGGAGTGGCCTTGCTACAGCTTGTGGAAGTCGTTGGTATGTGTAGATCATAAAGGGAATTCGAAACCATGCAAGCATAGATAAGATACAAACATTTAAACGATAAAGAACTGCATAGAGCTATCTATAAAGTAATAGTTTTGAATCATAGCCTTTTCGCATTCTGGTTTGCGGGCACAGACAAATGCGGCGTTTCTATTCATTCTCTTCTTCCCTGACGATTGACCATACCGGGAAGCATTAATAATGCACGTATGATCTTGCTGAATATCCAGGCTTGTAGACAATCCAGAAAAATCGATCCCCTCCTTCTATTCACGTCGAAACCTGCCCTTCATTCAGAATGTTCCAATCAATTCGCTGCTTTGTTTATTTGGGTAGTTTTCCTCTGGTATCACCCTAAGAGTCTCATAGAATCAAATATTCATGTTATTTTCACATTCATAACCATAATGAACGTTTGGGCAAGCCATTCTCATTTAAAACATGCTTAGCAGAAATTTCATGCCTCACTACATAGCCACTGAAATTTGTTTGATTTGTAAAATACGGGTTTGTTGGTTTAGGAAAGTTGTGATTTAAGTGTAAAGATAGCTCAGTGATAAGAGAATTGGTCACAGATTCTGTTGCCAATGGTTTGAGTCCCACTTATATTGGCCCCCCTTTAGCTTAAATTTTACTTAAAATGAGTAGGGTTGGTACCTCTCTGTAATTCCAAGCAAAGGAATTATAAGGTTTTGTCACCTTGGGAGAAAAGGCCAAGAAGCAACAGGATTTGATAAATATGGCTTTGCAATGTCCTAAAATATATCTTCAGGCACTGGGTAGAAATCATAAAGAAAGAAGTGAATTTTGATTGACAAACACAACAAAGTGCAGACTGCACTCGTTTAAAAATTACCACCACAAGATCCACAACCCAGAGAGAATGACATGGATGCAACTTAGATTCCCTCAGCACTCACAAGCCATATTTGGTTGCTTGAACAGATGAAAATTTATTGGCTCGGGTTTTAAGCTCAATTTTGGCAATGCCACACATCTTTACTTTTCTCCTTGAATTATTTGAATTTCTCTTCTAGAATTTTTGTTTATATTTGGTCAAATTTTAGTATAGGATGCATCCACAAAGTCATGACATGATGATGATAGATGCAGATAAAGCACATCACTTAATCTTTTGTACATCATTCTAATTGTTGTTTACTTTTTTCCAATGCCAGGACGTGAAAAGATGCCAGTCATCGAGAATCCTCTGACCATTTCTGACATGTCTTCCAATGTCACAAATGTTTTGAAATTCATGGCAGAGAGGAAGGTGAAAATGCATCAAATCAATTCAAAAGGTAGACTCCCTGCCAAACGCATCTGCTAAAGTCATTCAAGGGCCTCTCACTTGAAAAATCTTTATTTTTGAATTAGATTTCCTTGAGTTCCCTGATTTTGAATCTGCAATTATTTTCTGCTGTCTCATGCCGTTTTGATTTTATAAGAGTTTCAACCTTTCTTTTGCTTTCATACAATTCAGCCTCACATGGTATTATCAGATTGCCTTTTATCTTGCAGAAATCATTGAAGGTAATAAGCGTGCCATCATGAGAGTAATCCTTGCATTGGCAGCCCATTTCAAACCAGGCTCAGTACGTCCAACAAACAATGACAACTCTTACGGTAAGCTGGAAAGGGCATCTTCAACAATGTCATTGGCAGCAGAAGCAGCTGTGGCACTGGCTGATGCTAGCCAATTAGCGTCAAGTGCTGGCCTGTCTTTGCATTACAAATACAAGTATGTGTTTGCGGTTTTTTATCATTATGTACCAGTAAAAATGTGTTCCACTTCAAAAGATGGTTGTCAAAAATATGTACTTGTAACTTTTTGAACGAAATCCACCCAAGACAGCCTTATTCCTCGCCCCCTGTTCATTGGTGTTTAGGACAACAATGAGACTGAATAATTGTTCAAAAGTAACTCAATGTTTTCTTCATATTTTTCTAATGTAAGTTTCTTTTGCTTTTTGTAAACAATCTTCCCTCGAGATAAGCCCCGTTTTTATTTTCGTTGAGAGGGACTATCCAGAAATGCTAGCTTTCATCGCTTGTATTATTAATCTATTAGGGAGAGAGAGGGAATTGGAAATTTGTCGATATGTAGAGGGATGCCCATTTTTTCTTAACCAAATACTTGCATTTTTAGAGTTCTGCTTGCTTTCAAAGTGTACAATTTCGTGTTTTTACAGAACTAGGCCTGATTTTGATAAAGAGTTGTCCGGCAACCGGACACTGCACCAAATGTCACCAAACGTGGAAGTGGCACACTCGCGTTCTTCTTCATCTGCAAGCAGTGCATCACACCAGTCAGCAGATGTCACTCCTCTGCGTGGGGGCACCTTGCCAAGGGCCAAGCCTAAAAAGGTCTATGGTGATATTACCCCGACACGTAAGCTTTCCAGACAGACAACATCTGATGTTGACGCTCACACTCGAACCGAAGCCAGCCCGCATCTGCATCAGGCGATACGCAAGTACCTCAGCGATGACGCAGCCCGTCAAGCGACACTTCCCAGAAAAGTTAAAGTTACTGCCACGAGATCAGAAGGGAGGCGCGAAAGAACTTCGAGGCCTAGCTCAGCAAACAGCACCACATCAGCGGATGATCATTTCCTGGCAGAGGAGCATGATAATATGATTTTTGAAGTTAAAACACTGACCCAGAGCCTTCTAGATCTTCAAAATTTGGTAAGAATTCATTGGAAATATTTCCCTCTTTACTAAATACATTGTTTGCAATTGTTACTTAGTATCCGTTATAACCCAGTTCCTTTCGATTAGCCAATCAAAGAACAGGGAACACTTTATATGATTCGTAGTAGATAACACGACTACGTCAGCAGGACGATATCAATAATGGCTTTTTCATCTCTCGTTATCACTTATCATTTATGTTGCTGTTAGATTATATTCCACGTTCTTTGACTTCATTTCTCCGGTGCTCAAGTTAAACAAAGTTCACAACAGAAATGTTTCCTTTTGTAACTGAGCAAATGTTTTCCGGTGTTTCCCGTGAACTTAAGAGTAATCACGGGATTCTTTTTCCACTTTGCAGCTGCTACAAGGCGATCAAACCGATCATAATGATAACAGCTACATCATGGCGAACGATTTGTCAAGCGATGGTGCACCTGCACACGATCAACTTGTGAGTCATTCGTCCTCTGCTTCTTCCCCTGGCTTTGATCCCACTCGAGTGGGGTTTCCTGTGTGGAATAGCATTCATGCACATCCCCATCTTGTGTAGTCTAGCATGTGAGATTCCTGATTTGACGCCTTCCGCAATTTATTACGTTTAGCGACGGGAACTGGGAAGAATTTACTTAATAAAACCCCCATTGGCAGGTTTTTTAAGTCATACACATGCATATACATCTTTGAGACTATTTTATTCAGCTACTAGTTTCATCCGTTCACGCGGCCTCATCAGGCTACATATGTATAGCTATATATATGATGATGAAAGTCAGGGCCGTTTTCGGCTACGACGCGGGGGTAGTGGATGTTTCATTCGGCGGTGAGGAGTGAGTCTTGTGGAGGTGCATTCCCTATGGCATACGGCGCAATTGTGACCATGGTCGACAGCCTCGTACGGAGTTCTGCGCATCTGTCGCCTTTCCACCAGATTTTCGGTGCGCTTGATCTCGCAGGCTTTCGCACCTTCCCAGACTGCGTGTTTCCATTCTGCACGGCCTTTGCACTTGCCTAAGTCGTCGATATCGAGTTTGGTCATATACACAAAAGTTATATATATGTATATACAAATAAATATATACATACATAAATATATATATATATATATATGTATAAATATATATTTTTATATATTTATGTATGTATATATTTATTTGTATATATATATATATATATATATATTTAGTGATATATGCAAGATTGGTGAAGGCCAGAAATCACAGTTGCGTGTCTCTAAATCGATAAAACTTAGAAGAAGACTCGCTCTCGTTAGCAATGCTT
This sequence comes from Pseudorhiza aurosa, assembly GCA_964026355.1. Classification (NCBI taxonomy): domain Eukaryota; kingdom Metazoa; phylum Cnidaria; class Scyphozoa; order Rhizostomeae; family Lychnorhizidae; genus Pseudorhiza; species Pseudorhiza aurosa. The sequence goes on along the minus strand of OZ032117.1, from coordinate 1,978,781 downwards.
GTATACTTTTACCGCAGCATTTGACATTTTCATTATGCGTTTTTGCAGATAATTTTACACGCAAGGCTTGATCAAGCGAACAAAGACTACCACAGCCTGAAGGTATTTTCACTTTTGTAAGCAAGTCCTTTAAACAAAACTACGGCAAATATGCTTTTCAGGGATACATTTCTCTCCATGTCATTATATCAAAATTCATTGTAATTCTGTAAGGAATTTCACTAGAACGCAAGCAATGTAGATGTCCTTGCTTCGCTCACTTGAATCATGACCGTCCATGTACTTTTGCGTATTGCTCAACAGACAGTCATGGGCCATTTTGCACACAAAAATAGGAAGATAGTTTCGTTACACCAAAAATGTTTTTGTCCCACTTTCATCAATTATTTAATGAATTCTTTCATTAATTTCATTAATTATAGGGCTACGGATATAGCCTGATTAAACGAGGAAATTTGTTCCCAAATTCGCATCGAAATGTGGGGATGTGATAGGTCGATGCACATGGTCGGTTGGCTATTGTGAGGAATTGGTTAAGTCCCAGAACAGCGAATATCAGTGATAGTCAAGGAGGCAAAAAATACTAAACTTTGTAATCAAAAGCCACAATATCTTTGCAACCGAAGTCAAGTCGTTTACTGGAATCTTTCTCCCCACTCTACTCTACTTTTTAAACTTCTAATTAGAAACTTTTCCGTTCTACAATGTAGATGGGAGTTGGATGAGCATTGCTCATTTTGTAGCTAAAAGTACAGCTTTGTCAGTTTTTACTTTAAACTCTAACAAATGTCAGACGAATGGACCTTTAGTATGATGAAGTAATGTTCCCGCTCTTCTGTACAAGATTAAAGTTCGCACATCCAAGCATTCATTCAGCTATAAGATAGTTAAGAATAAGCAATCGACTCCATAACAACTTATTTTCGTGTAGTCTCTCAATCCTGCACTTGTAAGGGCTATGCTCCTTCAATCTTATCGTCTTTTGCTGCATCGCAAACTGTATTCAGCATTTTCTCACCACTCTTTGCAGAGTTCATCATCAGCTTTGAAAGAGCAAACAGTTCGACTGCAAGGTGAAAAGGTAGGTTTGTTCGTCATGGTGAATGCCAGCATGCTTAGATCTTACAATAGCTTCTTCCCTCTTGTTTCTGCCTTCTTAGACCCTTCCGCCACTTTGTTTCACATCTCCTTTGAATATCTTCCAATGCCCTGTGTGATCTGGTGTGAACATGTCTCATTGGTAAGGACCTTGCTCGTAGACCTTGTGGTTCGTTGTCTGAGCCCCACTACGATCTGAAATTTCCCTTAGAGTAAGGAGAGTCATTAGCTCTTGGTAATTTCTGGTGTATGAACTACTACATGTAGTCACAACCGAATGAAGGACAGGGATACTGCCCGATAGGCATAGCTTCTCGGTGTCTTAAAACCTACCTTCACGTGCTATGTAGAAAAGATGATTGTCTTTAAAAAAGATCTGCTGGTTACTGGATCATTTTCGCCATCGATTCAACAGTCATTGATCTCTGGTCAAGTCTGAGCTTTTGCCTAAGGAAAAGAACACTGTTAGCTATGTTTGATTCCAGCTGTAGAAACACCGATGCAATTGTTGTATCGAGAAGGCTGTCTATAGTTCTTCTTGATTTACCTGTCTTGTGTATTTTGATCATTCTTGGAATTTCAGTATTTTTTGTACTTCGCATTTTAATACTATAGGGACTTACTTATTCGCTCTCGTCATCTTTACCTGCTATATCAATCTTCACAATGTGGAGTTAAGAAAAAGACGTCTTCATCAACGTACTGGTTTTTCTTCTCTACATATCTGTTTTTATCTAATTCTGCAACTAAATCCCTCTATTTATAATGCAATCCTTGTGTCTAAACTGAACTCTGTATGATGGGAAGATGAAGAGAGTTGAATGGAAAGAAAAGGTCTTAGATGTGTACCAACAGGATAAGAGAGGAATGTTGAGAGATCTGTCAGGGGAATGCAATGCTGGATGATGGTATGAATTGTGGTTGCGTTCGCGATGCTTGTTGTGATATAAGGTTTGAAGACGAATCTTTGGACGGAGGATCACGTGGAACGAAGTGAATGATGAAATGAGTGAATGAATGAATGAATGAATTAATGAATGAATGAATGAATGAATTAATGAATGAATGAATGAATGAATGAATGAAGGAATGAATGAATGAAGTGGAAGGGAAAATGAGATGTTCTCCCTACAGAATACTTTGTGGAATTCAAATCCATGGAATACACTAATCAAGTAACATAGATGAGGGAACTAATATTGTCGGAAAGCACGTGTAAGAAGAAGCCTTTTCCTCCGAAGTTTCTATAAGATGTCACTGCTGACTAGGTGACAATTTAAATTTGCTTGCACAGGTTGGGCTGCAATCTCGCCTGACGCATCTAGAGCAAGCCAACATCACATTGCGAACTGATCACGTGCGACAGGAGCTTGCCTGTGACTCAGCAAGAAGTGCGAAGGAGAGCGCCCAGAAAATTATCGACGAGAGAGAGAAGCAAATCGCAGAACTTCACGAAGAGCTTGGCAAGAAAGCTCAACTCATTGAGAATCAGAAGAGAGAGATTCAACAGCTTATGGAGACAATTACTGGCAGAGAGAATACAGAGGTACAGAGCAGTTATCATTATTATCGTTGTTATTATTATTACTTTGCACTATAGCCATTCGAACCTCCTACTTATAATGGACACCTTTCATTCAAATTCAATTTAAACTACAATTACAAACCTCTCTAATACATAGGTAGTTTGAAATTGGCTTGCCTAGCTTAGGGTTAACAATATAAAACTAATATAATGGAAAAGAAAAAAATAACTGTAAATATATATGAAGATGGATATTAAATCGATAGAATGGGGCAGGTCATGCATTTATGTATCATGAAAATTTGACCTGAAGGTACTTGGTTGATACCAGCATTTGCTGAACAAGTTCAAACTGTATAAATATTATATTATTATTGTCATTATTATTAAGTTCGGCTTCCTTTTTATCATGTTTTTAGATCTCGTGTACTCTCCTCCATCCTAGCAGCTCTTTCGCTCATGTTGGCGAGTGCAGCGTCTCTATAAGCAAGAATGAAGATGTGAATCTCGCAGAAGCAAATTACTGATGCTTGATGGAGATGAAATAATTAAAAATAGGAGTTGAATGATAAATGAAAACAATAATAATAATAATAATAATAATAATGAATTGATAATCATGATGATAGAAATGTTAATAGTACGGCAGACTAGGAAAAATACAAGTGAGTTATGGATAGTTTCAAGCAAAGGTTCCGCCTCAAAATTATTGCCAACCACCCCTCCACACCTGTGCCCTGTACTAAACTACAAATATCCCACCACAGGCTGATAGAGACACTCAGTTAACGATGAAAAGCAACTTTGAAGAAGATCTACGTCAACAAGTAGTGGACTTGACAGGACGCCTTGAGGGACTTAGTGATTCAGAAACTCAAATAACATCTCAGATTGATCGATACAACAGAAGGCTGAGAAGAATGGAGGACGCTGTTTCCAAATCTAATCACCCCAGACAGGTTTGTATTTACTGGCTCGTCACTTCTTCGTTTTCAATACCCCAGAGGCTCTAAGTGGTATCGTCTTTTTTCGTGGTCAATTGATACGTAATATTTAAACGAACATTACTGCGAAATAAGCTTCCTTCTTTATTTTTCGGTTTGTTTGCAGTTTTTGTCGTATTTTTAATGTTAGTTTCGTTTTATGTCTGATATGGAATGGCCTCGGGGTAGTCAGGATATTTTGCAGCTCAGGGTGTCGTCTTTGTAATGTAGTCAAGTGTTTTCTAAGTGGTATTGCAGGTAATTCATCTTCGTCAGCATTTTATTTGAGAAAAAAAACTATGTATATAATTTTGATATTTCATCATCTATTGCGTTTAGTCGTTTATCTTATGCGTTAGTTTTTTCATTTTTTATTCACTAAATTATTAACCTTGATGGTTGCCGTGTAAGTATATGACCAGCGTCTATTATTCATGTCATAAAAGGCAGCTAATGGAATTTCATGACTAGAGGGTCAGCAAAGTAAGGTTTCCTAAGAACTGAATTATCATGACAGTAGTTACTTGTTAGATGATGATATTTGCATTACCTGTTTTGCTTGCATCAAATTGAATGATGCCTCTTTGTACAGACCAAGAATATTAATTACTCAGGGACCTTATCTCATATTCTTTAACCTTTTTCTGCTAACGCAAAATCAGCGTACCAAAATGACTCTTTATCGTTCTGTTCTGATTGATAACCGCAACTGTATCAACTGTCTTGTTTACGTCTCCGCTGATCTATAAACATTGGTTTATCACTTGTGCCATTTACGTTATTGTGTAAAAGAGCTTTTAGAGCTAGTTAACAATGATGAGAAATACTAGACGCACAAGTTTGTAAGCATTCCTAGGCCTCTTTCAAAATCGCAGGCCAACCTCCATGAAGATGTAGACTTGATGCTTCATCGTTCACGCCAGGGATCCCACTTTGTGGGAGAATTAAAAGATTGCTCAAGCAAAATTGAAAGAAGATTCCTCATACGCATCAATTCATTCAATCAATACTTCTATTTGTCTATATATTCAGTACGTTTTTACGTTCATTCAATGCGTTTATTGTCGTGTTCCTAACTTCGATGAAACAGAAAAACAGGTGCAAGTGTTTCATAGCACTGCCTTTTCTCTCTTCAGCTAACGAAAGAATATGACAAAGCTCATAATACTCTGGAAAATCTTCGATCAAGCTTCGGAAAACATGACCCGAGGCAGCATGCACTGGACAGCATAAGTCAGGTAAGAGAATCTCTCTTGAATTACTGTTACCAACCAGGCTAGGACGTACCCACCAGCTGAGAGATCGCATCCTTCCATCTTCATTTCATCCGGGACAAAGGGATGGCAAGGAGGATCAGCGCATTCCCAATCCCAAAAACATGGCTCGCCCAGTGTATTTTGGCTATTCTTCTAGCCATTTTGTGAGCTTATTGACAACGCATTTTGAAAATAGAACTTATATCAGCGTTGTATAAGTTGTTCTGTTCGGTTGTGATTCTTCACACATATCAATCTCATATTTTTTTCTTTGACTTGTCCCAATCAAATAATATTGATACCACTGACACCAATTCATGCAGTTACCGAGTTGATGATTCCGGCGTTAATCTGCTAGCCATTTTAATCATTCTGTTCTCTACTGTTGTATTTTTTCTCAAATTTCTTTACCTCCCCCCTCCCCCTAAAAAGGATTTTGCAGGTTCCACTTCACTCTAGACAAATCGCTGGAGCTGCTCCACGTATTTGTTTGATAATACCCCCGGCACAGGTCGACTGTATTTGTTCCTCGTTTTAGAGCCTAAACGCAATGGTTGAGAAGCCTGCATCTTCCACGCCGAAGAGTGAATCCAAGGTACTTACGTCTCATAATCCATCTCTCCTTTCCCCAATCAAGGCATAGCTATCACGCTCAATATCAAGATGGAAATTCAATCCCCCCCTATCCTATGATACTCTATTTGTCACTCGCTGCAAACGGCTTGCAGAAATTTGCAGCGGAAGCATTTTGAGTCGCTAAGCGTAATCCAAAGTAACTTCACTTTTCAAAATTGGCGAACTGAAAATTCGTTTGCTTATTTATCAATATGGTAGTTGCTTTTACCTGCCATTTTTGTCCCTTCTTTAGATGAGACTTTCAGAGAAGAGGCCAGCTCGGGCACGCCTAACTCCAAAAGAGAGACGCAATGAAACTGCTTCTGTAGATCACGTCAGTAGCAGCTTATTGAGTAAGTTCTTTTGCTGTTCTCCATAGCCCTTATTTCGTTGAACCCCTTCCATAAAGCTGACGGCTCGGCATTTACGGCCGGATGTCTATCCTGTGGACGACCCTCCCCATCTGCCTGTCGGTCTGTGCGCCACTGAGAGGGACCAGGTCCTTCTGGAGCACGCACACCTGGGAAACTCATCTCTATAGGTTGCAGAATGTGTCCAGCATCAAAACTGAAATAAATCAGCGTCAAACGGATTAATGTACTAGCGTGTATACTTAATGGCTCAGAATCGTCTAAGAATTCTTCCTCCTGTTGATTGACGAGTAACGATCTTATTCCAGATGGCTCTACTGATGGACTTGGGTCTGTGAAATCCAATCACAGAACTAAAGTGCTGTACTTCATTAACCAGTCAGTCACACCGTACTTAACATTCATTAGTAACAGGTTTGTGTAGCACAATATCAATCGACTTGATTTAAAATCACTTCTCGCATCATCTCATCGTCCTTATCATCAATCATTATCACAATTGTTATTATCATTATAAACGAGTTCAATTCTTTTTCAAGCACTCTCGATGCCTTTGGCAATTCCTCCGTGAACTTCTTTGAAAGACTTCGAATTCGACAAAACATGTAGGCCTTACGCCGTCAATAAGATAATGGCGATTGCAATAAGGATTTCTTACTGCGTTTCCTGCCGAAGAAATAAGGACTGGAGCAACCCCAAACTCATGGCATTGTCAACATTTCTGTTCTTTCCTAGCAGCTTTTTTGCTTTGCATTTCTCGCTTGCTGTCGCTCAAGTGGCCGATTGTAAACTATCTATTTAGAGAGGTTTGCAATTGTATATTAGTAAACACTCCAAGAAATGAAGCTTGAAAATTTTTTTTTATTATTATCATCATGGAAAGCATTCATTATCATTGTTATTATTATTATGATTCTCATTTCATCGAGTCTTTCCTTCAAATGTGCTTTGAGGGAAAGTGATCGCAGAATCGGTTACGAGCCGACGAAAAATGAGTTGAGATCACTTTCGGCGGTCGATTTCCAGGGACGCCAACGTGGAGGTTTCTCACTGTCCCCATTATTATTATTATTGTAAACTGCCTAATTATGGAAATGTTTTCATTTGTATGTTTAATATTTTCATAAATAAGAAATTTGAAAAAATATCATCATCATTGCCAAGCATCATTACACAACAATAATATTAATAATGTTGTTAATAACCGTCATTACCACCTTGAAATCATTATATAGTTTTAGGAATGAATGATGATCGTCGCCACATTCAATCATCTTCATCACTCGTACCATCATCACGATCACAAACGTGTGTGATTGCAAGGTATTTTCGTATTTTCATGGAAACTTCTCACTATTTATTGACAATTTTCCTCGTTTCAGTCTTGGTGAGATAACGTTGAAGGACTTCAAGACACTTTTAGATCGATCTGGTTCATATCGCTATTTCTTCAAGTCAATGGACCCCGATTTCGGAAGTGTTCGTGAAGAGGTACTATATATTCTCCTACACCATGTCACTAAGTAGCTATGATAATGATCTTTTTTAAAAAATTCATTTTTATATATCTACTAAACATGCAAATACAAATCTCTCTAATAATAGGTAATTTGTATTCGGCTGACCTAATTACAGGTATTTCTAGTATAGAAAAAATGAGTGAATGAATGAATGAAATAATAAAATGACGAATAAAAAAAAGTTGATATGAAGAATTAATGGTCGAAAGAAGACTGTTAGTAGGTTAGAAGGTCTGGGTTAGTCCAGGGTTTATTACACTGTTTTTTCAATGGTTAGATTGCTACACATCTGAATGAACGAATCTCAGGATTGTCCAAAGATTCCAAGGGAACCTATTGACAAGTTCACAAATTCAACGTGGCGGTATTTCGATGTTAGGTCATTCAGAAGGTAGCGATATTCTGTAAACTTCCTATCAGCGTTATTATCAAGGTTTGTCTCAAATCCAACGCTCAATTCTAAAACATAGAGATTATTAGAAGGATTGGAGATGAGCATGTCAGGACGCAGGTCGTCACCAGTGACGAGAGAAGGGGAAAGATATTGTGGGAGGTCAACATAGAAAGTACAGTGATTTAAACATTGAAATGTTGAGGCCAAGAAGTTCGGCGCAGAGTCGTGTCCCCATGTGAAGCTAATATACAGCCATACATACCCAGCCCCTCGCTGAGATAATACTGATGATAATAATATAGACGTTTATACAGGGTAAAATACCGTATCAATACTAGAGATTATTGTTGTCAACAAAGGCCCTGTTAAAATCAAAATGTAGAAAATTAATGATAGTAATACGAATATAATGTAAAACTGGTCGAGGTAGTTACAAAAATGTTTACAAGAAATCGTTTCAACATGAGCATCATATTTTTTGGGAATCACTTTTCTGTGCGTTATCGTTGCATCTGATTAATTTTTACCTTTCTCATAGTTCATTTACCAATTTAAGATAATGCGCCAGTACCATTGTGCAAGTGTTGCAATAAAGGCACCGTTGACGAGGAAGGCAACGGGAAGCCGCGTGATAGAGTCCACTTCCCTAGAAAAACTCAGAGCCCTGTCTCAGGTTTCTGCTAGGCTCGAAATCGTGTATGTTACGAAGTCATCAAGATCCTTCCTCTCGATGCGCCCCCACAACCACGATTGCTCCTACGCTTGGAATTGCAGAGAGCTAGCCACTGTTCTCGCTCTAGGTGACGGTTAAGCTAGGCGTAACCGCTGACCATAGGATTGATTGGCAAGAGTCTTACCACTGAGTTATCCCCACATCCATCATTGTCGAGGTTCTGAACCTTTGATGGGAAAACGAAAGCTTTTTGTGGCATAATTTTTTATGTTTCGATTTCTCGTAGATTACGGCAGACTCTGAGGTATTGCCAGGATGGGACGGGAAAATTGTATGCTGGATAGAAGACGAAAAGGACCTAGGCCCTGAGTATCGGAATTCCGTTCGAGGCACGCCGAAGACGTCACGTCGAAGCTATGTCGTTGAAAAGGACGCCGTATGAAAGTTATGAATTTAATATATTCTTTATAATGGGGTTAATTTTGCGGGGAATTAGTTATTAAGATGCGTAACTTATTGGTCAATGCTTCAAAATTTATGCGAGGCAACAAAGCGTGACCTCGTTTGTCGTGGGTTTAGGATGTATTTTCGTTTCCGGGCATCTTGTGGTAAAGCCATGCATTAAGAGAGTGCTTGAAAATGCCTCTCTTCTCTCAAATTAAAATGCAACTTGACTTGCTTGCGGAAACTGCATAGCTTTTTATCTCATGCATGCACCCCATCCTACCTTTCCGTCGGCAATAGGGGCTATTCGCACTACTATTTCTTAAAATTTTTAGGTGTTCAATAAGTTTTTACGAAACCTTTTTGTTACGTTGTAAGCAATCTCGGGGTTTTGGCTTGATTTTTAAGCTTGTATTGATGTATGTAGACTGTATTTATACGGGGATGTTTGTAGCATCTTCCCTTATTGAGATAAGCGCGAATTCTGTAGTGTTTAGTCGTTATGAAGTTGTATTTATATAAATTTTTCTTTCCCTTTCTACGTAAGCATTTACCCTCATCTTTCCAAGCTAGTTTTAGCTGCACCGTATCTTTTTACCAAAAGGCGAAGGTAGATTACGGGATACCGTCAATCGAAGTTTTCTGTTTAAGACTTTATTTCGATTTAACCGCTCCACGTGACGCCTACATGTTGCTTCTTAAGTAGCTGAGCGCTATCAAGAACTTAAGAAAATACGTTGCTGAAGCTAGAACAAGCCTAACTTATGCCAAGGTCTGCCATTAAAATGGTATCTACAAGTTTCATGGTGTTGTCTCTAGCAATTCTAGGTAACAGTGGTGCCGTTCACCCAGCGGCCTGCGTGAAACATCGTTGCCTTTGTATAAGTTGTAAGGATAATATATTTTTGTACTCTTGTTTTAACTGCCAATCAATAATTCTTAAAATATCCATTTAGAACATTGCTTCAATTTCAAAGGCAATATCAGCAATTAATACAAGTGATTTTGTCGTCTAATTTTGTCTGTATTTGTAGCCTTGGTGCAATCAAGTCTCGATTTTTTAATGGTGTGACCTTAATAGAAGTCAAAAGGATGTCGGAAGCATTTTAAATACATCGATTTCTGGTAGAAGGACGTGCAGGTTCTCTGTGAAGAGACATTCTTTTAAATAGACCAATATTCCCTGGGAGGTACAGGGGGTGATTTCAAATTCTTTATTTGCATAGCAAGGGGCCTACTAAGCTGTGGTTAAGGTAGAACGCATTACAAATGGAGACCTTGTAATTCATTTGCTGAAAAGGAAGGCCCGTTTGAAACACTGCGTTGCATACTTGATTTCGAGCGTAGCAGAAACCAGAGACATGGCTCTGAATTTTTTCTAGGGAAGTGGAATTCACGAGGTGGTTTCCCGTTGCCTTCTTCACTGATGGCGTTTTCATTCGGACACATGGAGGTATTGAACGACAAGCCCTATGTTGTGAGTCCGCATGCTTAACCACGGCACCTCCCGTTGTTTGAAACTGCATTGCATACTCGACACAGCTAAGGCTAAAAGCCTACGTCACTCTGTTTCATTACTATCAACTGAAACGAATTCCCAGCTCATTGAACCACCCACCCACCCAGCCCCCCCCCCCCCGCTGCTCCGATGTCCTTGTGTGTATTTTTTAATTAAGCATGGTAGCCATGCATTTTCTATGGTAATGTACTGCTCCATAAGATACCGTTTAGAAGTGACGTAATGATGCAAAGCCTTGTGCCTAGTGAAAGTTCCAAGTTCAAACTTCCCCGAAAAAGAAAACTGATCCCCCAAAATGACAAACACTGTTTTAATACAAATGTTGGCATGTGTTTATGCGTAGAGAGCTATATTTTCCGAATAAAGGCAGGTATCGTTACCGCAACATGCAAAAATCGCCCGTCAATTTTATAGGAGGAGATTTTTCGTTTTATGTTGTATAAAATCGAATGACTGTCACATAATCTGGGAAATAATTTCTAAAGTTATTAATACAACGGTGAGATTATTTTTGCATTTTCTTGTCTCGTGCATTTTCAGTTAGGAACCAGACCATCTTGAAAAGCTCTGTGAATGTCTTGCACCCACTCTCAGCATTCATAAGTCGCTTCGTCTTTCTCATTTGCTTTCTATCAGGGGACCAGGAACTTAACATCATCTTCCCCAAGCAATCTTCAACTTCATAAAAAGACAATTTGACATCAGTAGCTGTATGCGGCCGCACCATAGTGGGGTAGTGCGCCCGAATATTGAGTAGGGGATACGCAGTGCAGTGCTCATCAGTGCCATCATTTGTGTTGGGAAGGGAACCCACCTGTTGTCGTCCACGCAGCAGTCAAGTCCTACTCTTCAAAGTGTCTCTGCTCCTACCCACAAACAAGGCTACGTATTTCCTCATGTATGGCTATGTATGCATATGTTTATGTACGCATGGCTATGTATGTACAGTATCTATGTATGTATGTATGTATGTATGTACAGTATGTATGTATGTATGTATGTATGTATGTATGTATGTATGTATGTATGTATGGTTATGTATGTATGTATGTATGTATGTATGTATGTATGTATGTATGTATGTATGTATGTATGTATGTATGTATGTATGTATGTATGTATGTATGTATGTATAATCCACGAAATTCATTTCATTTACAAGTAATGAAAGTTAAAAAGAATAAGATACAATAGTAAAAGGTAAAAGCAAGAATAAACCTTCCTAATTTCAGTGGCAGGGATAGCAGTAAAAGGTCAAGCTGACCTCATTTCTAGGATGCCCCCCTCAGGTGCTAGTTTCACAGGGGGATAAAGAGAGAAAAGAATGATACAGAAAATGATTTACTGTTGCTAGTCACAAACCTGTCTTTGATAGTAGACATATGTGCTGTTTTCTTTGTTTTAATGTATCTTGGAAAAATATATTTGTGATTTTATGTTTGAAGGTGTTGATATCGGTCCTTGAGAACTTGAGGGAAGTGGAAATGAAGAAATTTTTTCATAATTTTAAGGATTCGCCATTCAACAACTCTATACTTTCTTACCTTCGGATGTTCTTTATGAAGAATTCCCTATCCGTTGGATATCCCAATACCTCATAGCTCCTATTCAATTTCTGTAACTGCCCCCTTCGCGGTTGATGCCTCAATATTTTCACCGCTCCTTCCCCCCTAGCTAGCTATTTCTGCTCACAGTGATCGCTTTCACCCACTCATACAGCAAACTCCTTCTGGCTAATTTCCTAAGCAAACATAGCTCGTTCATGTAACAAAAGTTCCCTCGTAATTTTCATCAACTTTCCGAGCTATCAAATCACAACTCATTGACGAAACAGCCTATTTCGTATTTCTTGTGTGACTTAGAATTTGCTCTTGTACACTGCCTGAAGGATTTTGATCACATACCGGTTCCGCCATCCTCATATCGATATAAATTTTTTAATTTGTTGACCAAGGGCAGGCACCTGAGCATATCCTACCACGTTGCCTAGTTGTGGTCGTACTGCAGCAGATTCAGTGACTCGCTGCGCCGTGGAAATCAATCGGCAATGAATAGAGCAAACTTTGCAGGAAATCTCGTTGAAACATATCGATGACGGACCATCCTAGCTTGAATATCAAGTGTTTCTTAATTTATCGAGTTGCACAAGCAATTAGCTTTTATTCAATTAGTTAAATAGCGAATGATGCAGACCCAAGTTGAGGTTTCTGCACGCCGCGTTCACAACTTCACCTTGAGCTATGCCGCCAACATTTTCCTGTCATTCTCATGGTGTCATTTTGGTGGTAAGTTAGAGCTGAGTTACTTATAGACTTATGTACTTCATACAGTGCTGATAATTCTATGAAGACCAATAAAGCATTCTTCTTTTTAACTTGTCATATAGGTGTCAAGTTGCACGACACACTCAGTTGTAGCACCAACTGTTCATCACTGCCTAACCCGATTCGCGATAGTCGATTGGGTTAGAAGAGCGGAACAGTAAGGGAATTATTGCAGAGTTTTCAAATATTATTTGCTATTATCTCTAATTAATAGCGTCAAATGCTCGATTTCAGACTACCTATTTCATTCATCCTACAATGAAGTACTTATTCACAAGTTTGATCTGTCAAGAGCCTACAAGTAGAATACATTCCAATGTCACATAGAATTAAAGTTCCAAGACACACAAACAGTTCGGCAGTAGATTAAGTCTTGAATCTCTAATTGTCTTATTAGTTAAGCTGTATTTTTAGTGTTCTGTTTGATCCTAATGGTTACACTAATCCTGTTTCATAACAGTGGACCCTGAAATCCAACGGAAATCTGATTTTTTTTCTCCGGTTTTTGCAGATACTATAACATAGCTCTCGTTCTTTGCCTATCGAGAAAAATTTCCTTCAAAAAGTGAGAGAATGTCTTCGGCGCACGTCTTGGCTTGTTTATTGTGCATATGTATAAGTAAATTTGTTTCATAGATGTTCAGTGAGCTGGTCTATTTTGCGTTTTATCTAGCTTGCAAATGTATATCTTTATAGGTTATATATTATAGGTTATTCCTGTATATAAATTCGTTTATTATACTTATTATCATAATTATCTTTACAAAGCTGAGAAACATTGCTTTTTGAGCAGTGCCACAACCCCTTCACTAAATGTGATCACATTTTATTACTCCTAGGAACAAGTGATCCTCTTAAAGCTAATTAAAGTCTAATTGGAGGTGGGGTTTGAACCACCAGCCATAGGGTCTGTAAGCCAATCGATTTGATTTGAGATATCCTCTCCTACCCTGATTTCAGACCATGAAGGCGGCTCAAAAGCAAATGAACTTGAACGGCGTCCGAGAAAACAAGCAGTGCTCTTCTAAAGATGGCATCTTCTTTATTGCTCAAAACCGCGAGGACCTAGGAAATGCAGTTCGACGAGGCCCCAGTCGAGCATGGCAGATCAAGAGAGAAAGGGAGAGCTTCTGGTATACTGTAAGGACAAAATGATTTCGCTAGCTTCTCATTTTTACTTCGAACGATCTTGCTGCTTGACGCACGCTATTTCAACCATCAACCACCTTCTTCAAAGTCGGAAGATATGTTTTTTTAGTGGGTTATGTTGAGGAAAGGCTATGGTGGCCTATACACAGCCCCAACATTGGAAGAAAGAAGAAAATGAACAGCTAAGAGGATAGAGAGATAAAATCAAGTTTATTGATCTTAGACTTGAAAGATGGCAAGTTGTAGGACTCAGGAAAGCAAGAAGAAGGCAAGACGTTCCATAAATTGCATGTTCGTGGGATGAATGATGAGATCTGCATAAAATATACGAGTGAATCTTATTCTTCAAAGTTGTTTACGTAATCAGCTATGAAGCTTGCTGAATAACAGGATAGGCTGATATCTTGAGGCTGCAATTCCAAAGGGTATGATATAATCTACTGGCTCTGAATAACTCAGCTAAGTATCAATTTTCCCTTTGTGTATCAAGCTAAATATTCAATACTTCCATTTTTTATTCGGGAACACCATGCAGCCCCACGCCCCCCCCCCCCAGACTCAGCATTGAATCGTCGTCTCTAAGCACATCGTTGTATAATCTGTCTTAGTTAATGTCAAAACTCAGAATAAATTATGCGAAATAATTACGACGGGGAATAGGCGAGAGGTGATTGGTTGAAATGCGAACAGTGAATAGGCTCGCCTGTCAAATGTTCGAAGTGGTTTTCAAAGCGTTTTAGGACAAGGGAATTTTGACGAAGAGTGACATGAGGTAAGCTGCCAGTCAAATCGCTTTTCTATTTCTCATCATCTCTTGCATCACGTAGGCAGGATAGAGCAGGTTGTCCTTAACGACAAATTACGACAATAGCGACACGCGGTTGATATACCTAGCCATAGCGGGTATCGGCTCATTTTGGGCAAAGCTGCTCTCTCTTCCCAGCACACTGCCGCACACAAACATGGACGCTCAAGGCATCTTCGGTGGAGGTCAGTCAACATTAGGCCATTGGTATTTCCCGTTACCTATGCTCTTGGCTCAAGATCATGTCACCAACAATTCGTTTCACGAAACCAAAAGATAGTTTGCTATTTTTCTAGGTTGTACTGCATGCAGAGCTTGCTGCTAAAACCCATTTAAATCTGAAACCAAGTTACGTTGCAATTAGGTTAACCCTAGTTGGTGTCATTTTTCAAGACGAAGACGGATGCTCATATTCACCCCATCAGTCCAAAGCTAACAAATCAGGGGTACCTTTTATTGACTACCGGGTGCCTACTGTTTAATTACACGAGATTTGATGTCCTGTTATGATGGGATGAGGTCCTTTGTCTAGTTTTCAGTCTGTAAACGACACGATCTCCATCCGATATTGCTTGTGACTATCAGTAGTTCTTGAAAGACCTAGGGCATGTATTTGAGCTAGAAATTTATGGTTTATGCGATAGAGTAATGTCGAGATGTCATCAGTGCTCAGCAATGAAAGACCATGTCGTGAAACAATTCCCCTCAGAACTCCTGGATGAAATCAAAGCACTCTACACATGCTTATCACAAAACATCTAATGCTTTTCTTCATTGCTCTAATTTAATGTGATTAATTTCAAAATTTCCAACTCTTGGCATCCCAAAGAGCTTCAAGGCAACCAACTCATTTAATCTCTTTCACATGGTCACAAATTCCATTCCCTTTCACAGCCAGCCAATCATCATTTCTGCCAGACTGCCAAACACTTGATTTAATTAGTTTGTTATTAACTCTTTGAAGCTATCCTCATAACTTTATTCTGTGATCTTCTGGAAGGAGAAGCATGCCCTCATATTCTCATACCCAGAAACCTCCACATTGTCTCAGAAAACTCCTATGTAAACAAGAATTGGAAAATCTTTGAAGGGAACTTGGTCTAATTTGAAAAATTACAAGTGCAATTGTGTTTATTTTGGTGTTTTTAAATCTATGCCTTTTAATTTACATGTTAGCATTAAGACTGAACAGTTTGATCTAGATGATCTAAGGTTATAATTTTATCACAACTTAACTGCTTTTAGATGGAGGGAGCATTAGCAAATCACTCCTTTGGCCAGATTTCATCTGCACCAAGTCAGCAATCATATGTGGCTAGCGGCAATGTTGCATCACTTCAACGGCAGGTAGAGCGGATCACCCAAGAGGGGCAGTTCCTTGGTGTCCAAGCTGCTGACATGCAACAGATAGGTGTGCTGGAGAACCAGAAGGTGCTTGTCTATCGCCACCCACTCTTCCCATTGCTGGCAAAAATCTTTGAGAAGTGTGAATTTGCGACAAGCTCACTGGATGCTGTGAATTCTCAAGCATTTGATCAGGAAATCAAAGCCTTCATTACCCAAGAAGCAAAGGAAGGGAAGCCTTTTTTTACAGAGGATGCTGATACTGACCAGCTGGTATGTTTTCACCTTTCATATTAAACATTTGGTGCTAGTAGCAGGAATAGCTCTGGCATTGCCTCTACACGGCTCCTTGGACCTGGGTCTATCTGAGTTGGACAAACGTAAGAAGCATCTGCAGGCTGCAACTTCAGTCTTGAATGTCGCATCCATTTTTGTGGTTGCTTCAAAACTCTTTAGGGCTTGTCAGGAATTTTTACCAGAAAGAAATACGAGTTAAGCTCGGGTTTGAAAACAGCTAGCTGTGGTGACTCCATCTTTCTTAAAAGCAGAAAGTCTATTGTGGATAGGGATGAAACTTCCAAAGAGAATAGAAACCTTGGTTCTACCTAACAAAACATTTTTGCGATTTGCAGATGTTGAAGGCTCTTCAGGTGCTGCGAATTCACTTGCTGGAAATGGAGAAAGTGAATGAGCTGTGCAAGGATTTTTGCAGTAGATACATTGCCTGCTTGAAAGGGAAGTTGAACAGCGAGAATCTCATGAGGACTTTGAATGTACATTCAGTGTCTCCTTCTCCTGAAGACTTTGTGGAAGCCCATCCTCAGGTACCCGTGTCTCAAGTACAGCACCCGCAACCAGTTTATCCGACACAGACTCTTGGACAACTGAACAACAGCAGGCCTGTAAGTTGTGTTATTGTGTGTCTCATTAGAGATTGCAATTTGCTATTCAGATAAGATGAAATGCCGCTTGGGAATCTTTTGCTTCAATGGCATTACGCACCGAGTCAAAGTCATGATTTAGCCCATCCATTTCTGTTAAAGCAGTTATTTTTTCAAAAATATGACATCACATTTGAAGTTGAAATAGTTTAATGCACAATTAACGATTTCTGCAAATTGATTGTCACTATGGAACGAAAAAAGGCAATAGAATTTACAGTAAAATATGTTCCAAGCACGGCAGTTTGTGGCATTAGCATTAGGATATATTTAGACTTGGTGATTCTATAGATTTGATTGGTGATCATGTTGTATGCATGTCCATTAGTAGGTGGTACGTGGAGAGCAAAAATCTTGCTTTTGATTGAATGCCAGAAAGGTTTATTGTTGCAAGTGATGCATGTACGCAAATTAGAGGGATAAAATGTTTATATTTGCATTGCACAGGAAAGGGTATCACAAGTGCTTTAAAGGGGTGTTACTGTTGTCCTGAATGTCTCTTTGCTCTACTCTTACAAGATTATGAAGCTTAGACAAGCAGCCGATACAGGTGTCTCAAATTTAAACCCAGGCATGGATGAAAGTTTTTGAAAATAGCAACTGATACCAATGATTGGTTGCCTGTCTGGACTAATCAGTGGCTGTCCCCATCTGCTTGATGAAACAGCCCAAGAGAGAGTTGAAATCTCTCTACCTACACGGGGCATGATATTTTGTTTAATAAAGACTAATTACAAATCTCCTTACTAAGGCAGTGGCCTGGCTTGAAAAATTTCAAACTCTGATCAATGGGTGTTGGACAAAACAAGCTTCGGTATTATGAAATTATGTTCCAGCTTTTCTGTGCAATATTGGAAAACAATTATTCACTTTTTCTTAACACGGTATAAGATACATTCTTTCATGTTCTCATTATCTTCCATTTCAAGATAAATGTACCAGTGTCCCAGCCATCGTCACCACAACAAGTTCCTTTAACTATGGCACTGAATTCGTCTACACCCACAGCATCTCTGACATCTGAAATGTCTGATAGCAGCTTACCGTCGAATCCAACGTCACCAAATGATGAACTGAATGGCTTGGTTAATTCCGATAGAAAGAAAAGCAACAATAAACGTGGAATATTTCCTAAACATGCAACTAACATAATGAAAGCCTGGCTATTTCAACATCTGATGGTAAGATAGCTCATTAGTTTTTTAATCCAATGTAGAAAGTGCAGAAAAGCAAGATAAAAACAATTCTCTTTACTGAAATAGAGACTTCAACTTAAGGTTAGCTGTCATCATTGCGTGTCCAGTGCTTGTGCCCTCAGAGTTACTTCTGAGTACTCATTTACCGACCTTGGGAGGATGGACAGCTGAGTTGACTGTTGGCTTGTGGTTATTGGTGTCCACAACGGGACTCAAACCGACAGGAGTAGACCTCACAAGATTCAAAACACTGCGGCTTAACCACTCGGCCACACCACCACAAGGGTTATTCCTTTCAAAGTACCCTATCCACTGGGTAGCATTTCAGCCCAGGAATTTCTATCAAAAATACTCAATTGAGGAGAACATTTCAATACATGGGATATGCTGACTTAAATTCTCTGTCTATCTTAGCTCAGCATACAACTAATAGAAAAAGTTTTTTAGCCCAGGTTAAATCCTTATTTTGACACTTTTTTCATCCCAACGATTTCCTTTGCCTCTAAAAGTTATACAGTTTTTCTATTGATTTTCTTCATAGGTATTATGTAACAATCTTCTCATTTTGTATCTTAATCTTAGAGAAAGAAATTTTAGTGCATTATATTGAAATTTTAGGTAGCATCATGACAAAACCATGTAAATGGATAGTTATATGATGATGATGATACCATAATGATTATTACCATCATCATTATGGTATCATCATCATATAACTATTCATCATATAACTATAACAATCCCTACCGTAGTAATTTTTCAACTTTTCAGCACCCTTACCCTACGGAAGACGAGAAGCGACAGATAGCTGCTCAAACAAATTTGACCATTCTTCAAGTGAATAACTGGTAAGTGGCATGCACAGATACTATTTGCTCATAAATCATCATCATCATCTGTTACGCTTCTTTGTCGCTGCTGCGATATTGCGCTGTCATGAAGTTCTTCCAACTGTCTGTCTGTCTGTCTGTCTGTCTGTCTGTCTGTCTGTCTGTCTGTCTGTCTGTCTGTCTGTCTGTCTTGCCCCCTCTCTCTGTTAGCTCTCCTAACTTCAAACCCTTCTGTTCCTCGATGCATTTCTTCCATGTGCACTTTTGCCTTCATCTAGGTCTTCTTGTCGTTCTCTTGCTCTCTCGATATGCCATCTTCGCTGGAGTGTTATCATTCTTTCTACATAAGTGCCCAGACCGTGTTAGTCTTCTTCTTTTGATTATCTTCGTCCATTTCGTCTCATCCTGACTTCCCAGTCTTTCTCAGTAGATGTCACTGGCTTTGATCATAAAGGCAGTGCCAAATATACCTTCATTTTGTGCGCAAAAAAAAGATCACCACTTGTTGGCACAACGTTTCATTCTTATAAAGAAATGTTATTTGGTTTCTTTTAACAATGCTGATGTCTTTTGAGGTACTTGCTTAAATGACGAGACCACGGTTTAGGCTCAGAAATTGCAAAGAGGCTGTATGAAATACGAAGTAGATGCCTTTCTTTTTATCGTCACTGATCTTTCTGATCCCTGCTTAGGTTTATAAATGCAAGGCGTCGAATTCTTCAACCCATGCTGGACAGCAACACCTCATACGCCAGTCTGAATAGAGCAAAAAAGATAAAACCGCAGAAAGTGCCAGCCCAGCGTGCATGGCCTGAGTCTATTGGCGTGTATTCACCGTACCACGCCACGGAGGGATTGCAGTATCATGCTGCAACAGGTATGCCAATGGTTTTTTTTCTTAGGTTGCCTGTTTTTGTATCTTTTTCAATCGATGCATTTGCACTGCTTGCTCTTCAAGATTTGTAGCATCGCATGATCAAGTGCCTCGCTCTGGTTCGCGGTCTTTTGCAAAGTCGCAAGAAGAAGAGATATTGCTTTTCCATTCTTTCAAATCCATTATCAACGAGTGAGTACACTCGCGGTCCTGCGATATACGCGGTGGGTTGTATAACGCCTCGAAACCTTTTAAAATCTATTTGGGTTCCCGGGATTTTCTTGTAGCATACTTCATATTTTGTGGCAAGAAGATGCGGCTTTTCTGAGAGCAATATTGACCTTATGCCGTTTCCTTATGCCGTTTCCTTATGCCATTTCCGTTAATTTTGTAGAACGCCAAGCTCGTCCTCTCTTCTCAGCTTTCGAAGCAGCTTATCTCACTCATTCACGGGTCTCTTGACATTGCTATTTAGCCAGGGAGCAGGCTATCCCTAATGTTTCAGCAGATCTTTGGATCATGTTGATCACAGGCATTATTCAAGCATGCGAGACCAAGTAGCGTTCACAGGGTGGCTACAGCTGTAGAAATTTGTCTAGTCAACTGTCTCACGATCTTTGCTTATTGCCTAGTCTGGATAGCTTTGTAATTGCGATGGATAGGTTGCCTCGGTTTGAAACGGGTTGATTTTTGCCTCACACAACCAAGCGCATCCTTGTCTCCCATGTTTGAAATGGGTTCCATATCTCTTTGGTTTTGCTTTAGAAACTCTGCATTGGAATCTCCCAGGGGAGGGTTTTTTTTCTTGCGTCTATCATAGGAGACATAAGAAGATTCATAGAGGATTTCATCCGCTTGGGCATTTAGGCTTTGCTCAGGTATTATTAACTCACCGATGAATAAGGGGGCGTCCGGAAGTGTAAGCTTTGCTTCTTTCTTCCATTGTTGATGCTTTGTATAGGCCACCATGGCCTTTCCCCAACATAACTCACTTATAAATGAATTACGCTCATTTAAATGAAACATACCCATACTTTGGGCCTACTTCACGGACTCTAGCCCACAAATCACCACTAATCCCTAGAACATGTAATTTATGGAACATCTTGCCTTCTTCTTGCTGACCTGAACCTTACAACTTGCCTGCCATCTTTCAAATCCAAGATCAATAAACTTGATCTGATCTGATCTCTCTCTCCTCTTAGCCTTTCACTTTCTTCTTTCTCCCTTTGTTGAGGGTTGTATAGGCCACCATGGCCATTACCCAACACAATTCATTAAAAACATACAGCCATGAACTGTTGGTTGATGGGATGACATAAGTGACACCTTTTGAATTACTGTGTTAATTAGTCCGTAGAAATCGAACACATCTATCTATTTCTAATAGTTTTCCCTTCAGTGATTTATTTGTTCATATCCATCTGTTCTAGGAGCTTTACCCACTGGTTATACTGTCGTTAGTCCTGGTATGACACCACAAGGTCCTTTGATTGTCAACGTTGGCACACCTTCGAGTCATCAGCCACTTGCTATTGGTTCTCAAGTGCAGTTTGTCCAAGTCTCCACTGTGCCCACGGTCGTACAAGCGTTGCCTGGTGGTCTGATTCAAGTTACCCCATCCGGTCAAGTAACTACTACGAGCAATATTCCCAATATTGAAGTAGCAGAAGTGCATGGTGCCCACCAGGTGCAAGGTGCCCACCAGGTCCAGGGTGCCCACACTGTTCAAGGGGCCCATACATTACCAACTTCCAAAGCGTCAGCAGCAACATACTCTGTTGTGGAGACAACAACCGAGGAACTGAACGCCTTGAAGAACGAAGGAACGGAAACTGGGCTACGGTAGGAATTCTATCTTCGTAAAATCCTTCAAATTTTCTAAACGCAAGTGCGCGGAGTGGGTAACCAACTCGCACCATTGGAAGGTGAAGTCAACTGCAAATCGTCACCAGTCCCTAGAGTTTATTTTCAAACTGGTGTTGTGCCCACTTCTGGTTCGTAAAGGTGCGAAAGAAAGAAAGAAAGAAAGCATAATTTTGTTTGTCACCGTAAAGTTAATAATTTTATATTGCCAACTTATATTGACATGAGAAGTCCAACCTTGAGGGTCAGATTCACTCACTGGTCTTCGTTGTTTACATCACATAGACTTTTAATTATAGCTCTTATAGACAGGAGGGTGATTGCTCTCCTGTATAAGGACCAAAACGTCGTATCGTGACATTCCAACGATCTGTAAGGACCACATGGGGTCGCAAAGAGTATTTTTTTATTTATAAGGACCACAGAGTGTTGTTTTGAAGTATTCCGACCGCAACCAGAATTAGTTTAGGACCCTCATGATAACAGTGTCTACGTCTTGTACTGATAGGTTATCCTGTTACTACATCGACCATTATTATTATTATAATTATCATGCGGTGAGAGGTAGCAGAGAGGTCAAGTTGAAGCGAAATATTGTTTCCATTTATGTAATAATAATAATAATTATAATAATAGTAATCGAATCTTGTAATCTGTCAGTACAATACGTACTGTTGTCATTAGAGTCCTGATACCTAAGCATTTGTAATCAATGGTAAAAGATATAAAACTAAATACCAGAGTCAAATACAGTCCAATCCAAAGATGACATAATTTCATATCCTAGCGGTGCATCAATTTTTCAATGGTCAAGTTATCCTGGGCGACTTTTTTTTGAGCTGCATCAATTGTAGCGCATCTGTAATACTATCCCCTTCGTTTTTACACGCACTAGCCTTTAGAGTAATTTTCATAGCAACGGCTGGCATGCTTTTGAACAAGAGTAACCCGCACTTGTGGACAAGGCTCCGATATTCATGTTCATTGCGATGTTAGGTAGCGGGTTTTCAGAGAGGAGAAGCCAGCCATGCTACCTTGCCCCTAGTTTGATTTGTAATCGATTTTTACTGGCGATCATCAATTTATCAGTGTAATTAAATTTGAAATGTTTTTAAACTATTTTAATAGGTACTCCGAGCATGATTAGTTCATCTTGAGTGACCGAAATCTGAGCAGTGCATTCCAGTATGGTATCACTGTCTAGCTGCTTACTTTTGTGGTGGGTATATAGTAGCACCACCTAAATGATTATATTAAAGCATTTTCATATGCTGAGTTGTAAACTGTAATAGCAAATAAGAGATTTAGAGTATAATTCTTGATCGTATACGGAGACATATATGACTGTA
This sequence comes from Pseudorhiza aurosa, assembly GCA_964026355.1. Lineage (NCBI taxonomy): Eukaryota > Metazoa > Cnidaria > Scyphozoa > Rhizostomeae > Lychnorhizidae > Pseudorhiza > Pseudorhiza aurosa. Next base: position 1,955,705 of record OZ032117.1, on the reverse strand, counting down.
TTTTTAGTTGAAAGGCTTATGTATGCTCGGCTGATTAAAAAACGTATTTGACTTTAAAAGATTATTGTCGTCGTAGTCCTAGTGCCAAAGGCTTGTTTTTATATGCGTAAGAGGCTCCTTACAGACTTAATTGATGAGTTGTGTGTCTGTGTGTGTGAAATTGTCAACCCGATCGATGACAGAACCTAAGATCAATGGGTCGGGTCATGAAATTCACGCAGAAGGAGAAGGTTGGATGGAGTGCTATTGAGTTGATAGACAAACGTAGTTCTCTATCTACATCATTACGCCCAGTGGTACTGTGTTCATGCTGATGTCAATGTATTTGTCGCGTGTGGATGGCTCCTCCCCTTCCAAAATCTGGGAGCTTGATTTTGTAGCTCATATTGTGAATAGTAGATATTAAATATCTTGATAATTATAAATATCCTACTTTATTGTATTCGTCATCTGGTTTTCATTTTTATTCTCTGCACCACTGTATTCCTTTTAAGAGGCATTTCCGAATTTAGTTATCAAATAATTGCAGAGCAGCTCGCATCGGTGGAAGGAGAATAAACGCTGTAAAGAGCATCTTTATGCACCAAACTAGGTAATGTGAAGAGCTATTACAAGTGAACACCCCGGCATCCCCACATTGTGGGAGAAGCCTGTTCAAGAAGAAGAGGATGGAGAAGTGGCCTTGGAAGAACCCAAGCAACGGAAGTCAGAGAACGTCTGGAGACGATCCAAAGCCCATATAGATGGTTGAGAAGAAAATTTGTCATAGTAATAGCATCTTAAAGACCAAATGTGCAATCTTGATTTGATTGCTTTGATTAAATCATTAAAAGAAATTTTGCGCAACTCCATCAAGGGTGGCCTTTATAAATACATTTTTTGTCAGCCTTCAAATGCCATGAAGTTTAAATATAAAAGACAGCGCTCGTCATAATTTATATTGGACTCCATTTCATTAGTGAAGGACTTCATATTCTCAGTAAGACTGAAAACTATAGACCCGAGGCCCAAACGCGACAAGGTTCGAAGGGCCATAAAAACCGTCGAATCTTAAGAGCCCGATTGGCCCTTAAACTAACCCAGTTTTCTGAATTGGAGAGAACTTTGCTCTTAGATATTTCTTAGCCCTCTCTCTCTCTCTCTCTCTCTCTCTCTCTCTCTCTCTCTCTCTCTCTCTCGCTCTCTCTCTCCCTCATGGCTCTCTCTTTTATGGCTCTCTCTTTTATGGCTCTCTCTCTCTCTCTCTCTCTCTCGCTCTCTCTCGCTCTTTTAAAGTCTTTACTTGTCGCTCTTAGAGTCTCTATTTCTGTCTATTTCTCTCTCTCAGAGTCTCTCTCTCTCTCTCTCTCTCTCTCTCTCTCTCTCTCTCTCTCTCTCTCTCTCTCTCTCTCTCCTCCCTCATGCTCTCTCTTTTATGGCTCTCTCTTTTATGGCTCTCTCTCTCTCTCTCTCTCTCTCGCTCTCTCTCGCTCTTTTAAAGTCTTTACTTGTCGCTCTTAGAGTCTCTATTTCTGTCTATTTCTCTCTCTCAGAGTCTCTCTCTCTCGCTCTCTCAGAGTCTCTCTCTCTCTCTCTCTCTCAGAGTCTCTCTCTCTCTCTCTCTCTCAGAGTCTCTCTCTCTCTCTCTCA
>OZ032117.1:1911575-1953876 GCA_964026355.1 Pseudorhiza aurosa | reverse complement strand
GCCCTTCTTGGTGGGAGATGGCGGACTGTTTCGGATGGTTTCGGATGGTTTCGGGGGTGGAGCGGGTTGTTGGTTGGCGTGATTGTTGGATTGTTGGACGGGTATTCCCAGTCTTGAAATTTCCTACTCAAAGGGATATATCATATTGCTTTCGTCTATTTTTCCTTTTTGTTTATATGCAATAGCCTTCAACTTGTTGAAGTTGGCATTAATTGGTAGAAATAGGAGAAGATTTGGGTGGGCCTTGACCTACCCTTCTTCAATAGCTAATATGCTGCTCCTCCGTAGCCCAGGCCTACGAAGCAGTGTACTACGCCAGAGCTTTCAGGGAGGAAGTGCCCTCGCAGCGTCCCTTAATGCTGCAATTCTGTATTAGATGGTTGTGAAGCTGTGGAGTGGCTCGATGAGAATTGCACGTTACCTATGAAGATTGATTTTGATCCATTGGTCTATTACCAAGTGAATATTCTCGTTTATTGCTAAAACAAGGAAGTATCTACCCAGTCACAGTCACCTGAATCTGACCTGCGTTATTGGTATCACCAAAAGGGGCTGAAGTTAATGTTAGGCCCTATTTTGGCTTTTGGTTCTCACATTAATGCAGCCGTTGATGAGACAAACAGGAGAGGAGACACGGTCTGAAACGTCATGTAGTGATTCTGTAGACCTTGATACAGTTTTTGAAGGCAGAGGAAGGACACAAAAGAGAAAATTTGGAGCGAGTACTCCCACTAGCAGTAGCGAAGTAAGTAAGAAGTGTCGACTTGACGACCTCACTGTCATGGAGGGTTGCAGTAGCAGCAGTGCGCAAGCTCCAACCCCAAGCAATGGCATCATTGGGCCAATGAAAAGCCAAGTGAAGTCAAATTTGACGACAACGAACCATTTTCACCATGCCGGTAAAAGTACCAACACAACGGGGTATGGTGCAAAACCATGCCAGGCGAAAAAACTTGTGATAAAGAATTTCAAAGGTCAGTCTGCTTCTTATGTTAATAACACTGTAATAATATTATTTTTGGATTATGGTTTTTTTGTAGTGAATTGATACCCTGGTCTAGATCGACTGGAAGCGTATCTCTGACACAGGATATGGTTTGCTATAGATGTGATGTTATACTATTTACGACTATTTACATGTGACAATCAACTTTGTTTTACTACACTTATGATTTCATTGCAATTTGGAAGTAACACAATTCATTTTAATGATACAAGGTTTTATTTTATCATCATATGATGCTTTGATGCCTTAAGTAAACTTGAGGCTTTCCCAGGCCTCTGTATTTTATTTCATTTTTTATGAATCCGTTCCTTGATTCATCAAATAAAATCATTGTAGCATGTAGCCAAATGAAAATCACATGATGACAGAGTCTATTTATGGCATTGATTTGCAATGCTCCTAAGGATAATTTTGGTTTTCTTTTGTCATGAATTGGATAGTTGCTAAACAGTGGGGCTGTCCCCTACAATTTTTGTTCCCCAAATTCTATGTTTGTAGTAAGGAAAATTTTTGTTCCATAGTAGGAGATTAAAGAACATGTGAGGCATACTACATATCAGAAATTGTCAGTAGAGTAGAAATTGCGTTGATATCATTTAAGGTAAAATGAAACATTGCCAAAGAATGTTAACCATTCAATGTTCAGATTATAAATACTAAAGCAGTAAAAATGTATTTAGTAATGTGTTTGAATCATTCATATCTAGCCAACTCATGTTTCAAAGTGATTTCTTCATTTTTGCTTTCAAGAAAAGCCAAATCTTCCTGATAATTACAAGGAAGAAACGTGGGAGAAGCTAAAGGATGCTGTCGATGCCATTCACTCAAGCAGATCCATTTCCTCCAGTCTGGAAGAGCTGTACAAAGCTGTGGAAAACCTGTGCTCCCACAGAATGTCCCAGACGCTGTATGAGAAGCTGAAAGATGTCTGCGAAGCCCATGTCAAATCTAGCATTGACCAGTTTGTTCAATATCCTTTTCCATTTCACGAGTAGATCACAGGCAATTGGTTTATTTCTTGTAAGTAAGAGATTCTTTTCATTTCGTGTATTTTGGTTTTCTTCGAATACTATCAACGGGGCATGCTGTCAGTGGAGTTTGAAATTCAGTTTCAGCCTAATATTATTATCAGAATTATTATGGTTCTACTACATGCAATTTATAATGATAACTACAGATGCAATTTACAAAGATAACTGTTACAGAAAAATATTACAATGCAATGGAAAAGAAATATGCAGGGAATTGCTCAAATGAGGAGCTCTCTCAATAGATAAACTAATCAAGGAGCAAGCCCCTGGTGCAGGAAATTCATGGAATATGCTATGAAAAGGGCTGGTTTTGGCTTGCTATCAATGAGGCTTGCTTTCACTTTGGCATGGTGTCCATCGGGCTTGTGATCCACGGAGCCTGCACCCATAGGTCTTTGTTGGCTTATTATCCATGGGGGATCTTTGAGTCACCATTTTTGGGGATTACGGTCCATAGAGCAGGCTATGCACTTATACCATATTCACTGGAGATGTTGGTGTTATATTTATCATAAATACATCCAAGAACATGCAATTTGTGGAACCTCTTGCTTTCTTCTTGCTTTCCTGAATCTTGCAACCTGCCATCTTTCAAATCTAAGATCAATAAACTTGATCTGATCTTCCTCTCCTCTTAGCCTTTCGCTTTCTTCTTTCTTCCTTTGTTGGGGCTTTGTATAGATCACAATGTCCTTCCTCAATATAACCCACTAAAACAAAAAATATTTTTAAGCATCGAGTCGTGGAAGTCTAGAAGTTGACATTTCAAATTGTGAACAGGTTTCACATTTGCAAGATTTCCTACGTAAAGATTTGCATGATGAAATTTCAATCTCAACTCAAGTTTGAAATATTGAGTGTAAAATTTATTGAAAGTTTTGCTTCCTTAACATATTCACTGGTGCAATGGACAGCGTAGTTTTCTGCAGTCAACTGAACAGCTGTTGGGAAGACCATTGCAGGCAAATGGTGGGCTCAGTATTTCCTGTTTCTTGTGTTTATGTATTAGCGATACCAAAGATGAACTGTCTTGATATCCAATCGTTTCTCTGGGTATTTGTTCTAAAGTGAGAATAGGTGTTCTGAAGCAAGAATCTTTTCATGTGACAGGGCTTAGAATTTCAACTGCAGACAACACAGAATCTAATTGCCAGTTTGTAATTTGGCATTTCCAATCATCCAGTGGCTATATCATCCTGCAAACTGGCTGTTATAACTATTTCTTAGGTGGTTTTTTGGCTAGAAAATTGGTGTTTGCATGTTTCTTTCCATGATTAGGAAGCCAAGTGATAATGCTTCTTATTGTTGTCAAAGGGGAACTCTCCCTGTACATAAATGATCCAGTCATATACACTTAAAGCATCATAAGAAAGCCAATCACCCACCAAAGGTGAATGAATAATTCTTGCACTCCATGATTGTGTGATGTATTGTGATGTGTTTCCTGGTAGTCTGAAAGGGGACCACTGCAAGGTGTATGATTTGGCTGAAGCATGGGTGGACAATATGACAGCATTTGATGTTATAGGATATTATGTCACATTGTTTCATATCCTTTTATATTATGTCATATTGTGTTGCTTACCATATATTTTTATGTGATAGGAGGGACATGATTAATATGATATTATATTGTATTATATTATATCATATTTCAATATACTATATTATATTATATTATATTATATTATATTATGATATGGTGCCGTGGTGTATTGGTTAAGTGTGCAGACTCATAATACTGGGGTTGAGAGTTAAATCCTGCACGAGTCACAGCAAAAACATAATTTGTGAGGAAGGCAATAGGAAACCACCTCATAATACCAACTTCCCTAGGCCTGTCTCTTGTTTCTGATAAGCTTGAAATCAAGTATGCTACATAGTTAACAATATTTATTACGTTGTATCATATCTATATTGTATTATATGACATTATATTATATTACATTATATTGTATTACATTATATTGTATTACATTATATTGTGTTATATTTTACTACATTACATTTTGTGCTAGAACATGTAATTTCATATTTTATATGATATGGCATGATATCGTTGATATGATGTGGTGCATGACTTATGACATGATCTATGATGTGATTAGACATTTCATGATGCAGATTGTATATTTCACTTCGATTTCTTCAGATTATGATTCGCAGTATCTTTTTGTACCTGGATCGAACATATGTCCTCCAGAATCCATCCATTGTCTCTATTTGGTAAGCTCTTGTTTCACCTAACTTTATGACCCTGATTTTAGAGTGTGTCTCCTTTCTTCTCAACTTTTTGGCTTCTTCCATTTAGCAATTCGTCTTTTTCATTTTCAAGACATAAACCTTGCCACTGTTCTTTCCCATTTCTTTCGCTCATAGCCATTCTCATTTAGTTTGTCTAGTGTTTGATCCACTGACTTGCCTGATTTACAGTCTCCTTTCCTAATGGCTACCAATCCCATTTCGACATCAATTTGCTTTATAAGTGTTGCACGATACTAGTTCAGATCGCTACATCCTGATTCGTTTTTTTTGGTGTATAATAGTAATAATTATTCCCAATTTTTGACACGGAGAAGCTTATCATTTAATTGTTCTTCTCAATATTTGTTCTGTAGAAATAGTCATTTAAAATTTCTGTGAACTGCATTGCTCAAGTACCCCGTTCGGAACTGCTCAAATATCTGGTGCATGTAATAGCATACGTAAACTCGCCTCATTTTCTGGTCCATCGTAAATTGCGCCTAATTTTCTTTTCCCTTGTAAATTCACCTAATTTTCTGTTCCCTAGCAAATTCGCCTTATTTTCTGTGCCCTCGTAAATTCACCTAATTTTCTGTGCCCTCGTAAATTCACCTAATTTTCTGTTCCCTGGTAAATTCACCTTATTTTCTGTGCCCTCGTAAATTCGCCTTATTTTCTGTGCCCTCGTAAATTCGCCTTATTTTCTGTGCCCTCGTAAATTCGCCTTATTTTCTGTGCCCTCGTAAACTCGCCGTATTTTCTGTGCCCTCGTAAATTCACCTAATTTTCTGTGCCCAACGTAAATTCACCTTATTTTCTGTGCCCATCGTAAATTCACCTAATTTTCTGCATCCTAGGGACATTGGATTGCACCTGTTTCGACATTATGTGATGAGCCATCATGTTGTCCAAGCACGGACTGTTGACGGACTGCTGATTTTCATTGAAAGAGAAAGGTAACCCTCCTATGGCTTCCCTCTCCCACATCTAAAATTTATTATTTCCCGTAAATGTTCTCCATAAATATCCATCTTATAAGAATTTGTAAAGATCGTGTTATGTTTTCAAGTTTGCTTCATTGCTTCTCAGGCAGATGACGTACTCGTCATCCGATTCAATCTTATGTTAGGTTTGAAGATGCCAGCGTGGCAACAGGTCAACGGAAAGAACGCTCCTGTCCCTTGCTTCAACATTTTATTTTCCAATGCGAATTCCCTTCAGTGGGATGATTTGTTCGTAATTTCTCAATAATTCTGGAATCAATAAAACGTTCTTCGTGATCACTGTTTTTTGTGTTTTATGCTTTAAAGAGCCTCAATTTGAAATGTTGTAAAGTTTTTTAAGATGCTTGTGTTGTCCAAGTGTAAGATTTTTCTTCAGGTTTTTTTAATAGTATGCAAAATGGTGTTCAGTTTTATCGATTCTTTTGCCCTTTTGCAGAAACGGGGAAGCTGTTGATAGGAGCTTACTCAAAAGCTTACTGAGAATGCTTGCCGACTTACAGGTGGGTATTTCAGTCTATTCAATTTCCAAACGATGGAATCAGTTATCAGTGTAACTTAACATTCATTAATTCAAGATTCTACGTGTTTTCCAATTGGTTTGCGCAGGTGGGTTTAGGAATCCGAGAAGTTAAGCTTGTCGAAGAGAGTCCAGGTCCTGCTTCTTTGTTTCCAATTTCTTATTATTCTCAAAGTGCACGGTACGTAAGGTAGGTTTTAGGAAGCTGAGAAGCCATGCTTATCAGTCGGTTCCTCTTTCTTCCCTCAGTGTGATGACACCTCGTGATTCCTACGCCGAAAATTACAGAGAGAGCTAGTGAGTCCCTCCACTCTAAGCTCTAAGTGATGTTTAGCTGAGGGTGGACTCGAACCACGGATCATATGGGGGTCCATAGGCAAGTGCTTACCACTGAGACATCCTAGAATTGCTAAGAAATTGTTCGATTCAGACTTGTCCCACGGTAGTAATAACACAAAGCCGTATTCATTGTAGATGTATGAAGATGTTTTCGAGAGGAAGTTTTTACAGGCTACTGAAAATCTTTATGCAGCAGAAGGTCAAACCTACATGCAAGATAATGACGTAAGTCGACTGTACTTGTTGCCTGTTCTGCTATTTTAATTTTTACTGTTTTTACTAAAGAGAGCGCTGAGTACGATTTTGCGATCTGATATTGTTTTGCCACCATGAACCCTCATCGCTAGGTTTATTCTATCAAAAAGAATTCAATTTTCTTCTCCCTTCATTTTAGTAGATGGGTTCGTGTCTATTTCGTAGCCTTAGTGGCACACGGGTGTGGAAGCTCAGTGAATTCTGCAGTTTCACCAGACCGTGGCAACGTGTGTTCGAAAAATTTCGAAATTTTGTCATTTCTGCATTCACAGATTTTCACTTCTTTTAAAAGTTAGTCCTTGGTGGTTTAAGTGCCAAATGCGAGTCTCTTACCTTGCTAGGTACCGGAATATTTGGCACGCGTGGATAGAAGGTTAAAGGAAGAATCTGATCGCCTCTTACATTATCTGGATCCATCAACTCGGTATGAGAAAGCGATTCTAACACTAATAAGCTTTTATTGCTATTTGACCTTGACCGGAGATGGTGACCTTTGAACTCGCAAGTCTCAACTTAACCTTGTTAAGATCGATGACGCGTTTCAGGTCGTTCTTCCTTCCCCTTAAACATCGACTGCTCACTACAGGGTGAAATCTTGGCTCTAAAGCTTTGACTTGATCGCCATGTATCTACTGCGATGTTGATCACAGTTTGTAGGCCACATGAATCTTTAAAGTTTCTTTTCTATCTAATTGCAAGGAAACCGCTGATACATTGTTTAGAGGCACAGCTTCTTGGCCTGCACTTGTCGAATATTCTACAGAAAGGTTTTGACAACTTGATGGATGAAAGCAGAATCCCAGACCTGGCATTGATGTACCAACTGTTCTCCAGAGTCAAGCGTGGCCTAGAAGAGTTGTGCGCTTACTTTGGGGCATATATAAAGGTAATCATTGGCAGTTAACCGAGATTTTATCTTGTCATTGAGTTGTTTAGTTCCAACCTTAATGGTTTTTTATATGTTTCTTTATGCATGGTCTCGGATTTTCTACATATTTTAAGACACATCTTTAGTTTGCATATTTATAGGTCACGTTTACTCTTCTAGGGGTATTTGTCCCCGTTTCCGAGTGTCCTCTTCCCTACCTTCCCAGTTGTTGGTGGGCACCTGGCGCGAGGCGTTGGATGAAGTGCGTCGAGGGAAGGGATTGACAACCCTACCTCACAGTGGCATGTCTCAGAATAGCGCCCCTCTTGCAAGGTCCTCCCCGATACCGGCATCGGATATAAAACTCAACTTACCTTTGATTCAACTCATTCTTTTCCAAGCTCTATTCTGACAAGATCCATCTTTATTCCTTGTATTTTTAGGCCAGAGGAGCAGCCATTGTCATTAACCCGGAAAAAGACAAGACCATGGTGCAGGAGCTGTTAGATTTTAAAGAAAAGCTCGACAGCACGATCGAAGAGGGGTTTACGAGGAATGAAAAATTCGTTAATACTATGAAGGTTAGAGTCAGAAATTTCTGCCATGAGCTACTTCTTAGTTTGACATTTTCGCATCTTGTAATTGGCTTAAATGTAAATTCCCTGTCAAGCTTAAAAGTATAGGTAGGTAATTTTGATGCGTTTTATAAATTCTCGTGTCTGCTGCTACGGAAGGAATGTTGTGCTATGTTTGTAAACAGGCAGTCTTTTCCTCTGGATAGTCTGCAAAAATATAATGAAACTTCTATCCCGGCCATCTTATATTTTCTGTGACCAATTTCTCTACCTCCTGTAAATCCTGGTGAATTTTCTACGTGCTCCATTACAGCAAATTTATTGAGAGATAGAAATTAAAGGTTTTTATTGATGAGTCTCTCTTTGAAAGTAGTGATTGTTTTAATAACAATCGAGGTAAGGCGGAAAAGGTAGCAAAATTTATGTACACAAAATCAATTCAATAGATTACCGTTTAAGCAGAAATTAGCCTGTTTGCACTTTTTCACTTAATCATTGATTCTCAGAATTGATTAACCCTTCCCGTCGCAGATCCGATCATTTTTTGCTAGTGTAAACCAGCGAGTTACTATCGACATTTCGATATTTCTCTAATGCGTTGATCTCGATGAACATATTCTGATAACTGTCAGGCAAAGGTGGCGTGCCGAGTGATTAAGGCGCCGTGTTTCCGATCATGCGAGGTCTACCCGCGTGGGTTCGAATCCCCGTCGTCGGAACCACTTACTACAAGCCAACAGCCAACTCAGCTGTCCATCCTTCCGAGGTCGGTAAATGAGTACTCAGAAGTAACTCTGAGGACACAAGCACTGCACACACATTGATAACAGCTAATCTAAAGCTGAAGTGTTTCATCCAGTATAAAGATTGGAGGAAAAAAAGATATTGAAGTTAAGCTGATGTGCTTTTTTCAAACCACGTTTGGTGCAAACCTCTTTTAAATCGCTTTTGATACCTACATGTATCAAACGACCTTATGAAAAAAACGTTGGTTTGAATTACTTTTGATAACAACGTGATGCAAACTTCTTGCCAATCTAATCGCCAATTATTTTGATGGATTTTCATTTTATAGGAAGCTTTTGAAACTTTTATCAACAAACGGCTGAATAAACCCGCGGAACTGATCGCGAAATTCGTCGATACGAAACTACGAGCGGGCAACAAGGTAAAGGGATCCTACCTTCTTTTCATCTTTATAGTGAATTATGTTAGGGAAAGGTACAAAGCCCCAACAAAGGAAGAGAGAAGAATGCGAAAAGTTAAGAGGAGAGAGAAATCAAATCAAATTTATTGATTTGGATTTGAAAGATGGCAAGTTGTAAGATTCATGAAAGCAAGAAGAAGGCAAGACGTTCCATTAATTGCATGTTACACCAATGTTTAGTATGTCGATTTTTGGTGTTCATGACATCAATATCAACAGCTTCATACCCTAAAACGCTTTTTATTCTGCAAAGATAAGCAGAATACCGGCCGGAGATCTTTTCATTCGACACTCATCAGATTATGAAACATTGGATGATTGTACTAAAAGATTATGAAACTGGTAATTAGGTGCGGATCGAGAGTTTTGATTACTACCTCAGTGACAGCCATCGCTCTCTTTCACACGTTTCGAGTCGCTTAGAAGTGTAAGTTTCATAGATTTGTTCTGACACCACCTTGCGTTTCATGCTCTGATGAGTTTTGAACGAGAAGTTATTCAGTGTTACCGTTCCACCGTGCAATGCTTTGAAGTTTTGCCCTTCAATACAGTCATTAACTTCTGTACGTTGTATTTTCTGCAGGAGGCAACAGAAGAAGAACTCGAGAGACTTCTCGACAAGATTATGGTCCTATTTAGATTTATACATGGTTCGTGGATTTCATTTTGATTTCGGCAGTCATGGTCAAAATAGACATTGCTGAATGTTCGTCAGTGATTTATTTGTCAGGGTAGTTCAGTGGCACGACTCTTGCATATTGATCCTATGGTCAGTGGTTCGAATCCACCCTAAGCTAAGCTTTCACTTAGAGTGAGGAGAGTTGCTAGTTTGTCTGTAATTTCAAGTGTAGGAATCAGAAGATGTGGTCACATCGAGAGAAAGGACCTGGAAGTCGCTCGATATGCACAAGAGCTTCTCAGTGTCCATTACAAATGTATAAAAAATGATCACCAGTTCCACAAGGATCGTTGGGGCTGACTTGAATACTAAGGAACTCAAATTTTTATATACCAGTATAGCTTCCATCAGCTTTTCACACAAGATAAGGCCAAGCAAATGATGACAAATTGACAAATTTCTAACAGCCCCCTTTTTTTCGAATCATAGCTCGCTTGTCGTCATCTTTAATTTGAATGGAATATTCCCCCCAGAAAAGAGTCTAACTTCTGATTCTACATTCAGGATTCTAATCCGTTAAATGCTAAGGGTTTTTTCTCTCTGTACATCACTTAATGTCTTTATCAGCTTTGTAGTTTCCTTCTGCCTGTTGTAGGCAAAGATGTATTTGAAGCATTTTACAAAAAGGACCTTGCCAAACGGCTTCTCGTTGGCAAGAGTGCATCAGTGGATGCTGAGAAGTCGATGCTCACCAAGCTGAAGCAAGGTTGGTTTTGCTTTATTTTTATCAAGAACATCTAAGTCATTCCGCTGTGCTTTAAGCTCCACAGGAAAAATTTATAGGGAGCGAGCAAAGAAGACAAGAGATTAGAGCTTTTAGTTGCTTTTATTTTGCAAATTGAAGGTCATCTTTAAGTTTTTGAATTCTCGAAGTCATCAGAAAGCTTTCTTCGACAACCCTCGTTTATTCATTAGAGCGGCATTCGTATCTTCGAGCTGGAGTGCTCGCTTCGTATGCCGTTGGTAGTACTTTGATGTCCAGTCAGTCCATACCAAATCCTTTTGCAATGGTAAATGATATTACCCTGCTTAGCACTCAGCACTCTGGGGAAGAATGTGGGATTCACACACAGGGCTACCAGATGGCCAGCGCCTTGTTGTACCATCACTTTACGCGCACAGCTGTATGGCTTGTGTACATGGTGATGGACACCGCCATGTTCATTAAAAAGTGATTCAAGAAACTTTGATGTTTATTTTTTGACTTCTGTATACATGGATATTTTTTCATAAAGATATGCAGACCTCCTGTGAAAGCTTGCCTGATTTCAGGGCGTTATTTATGCCAAGCGGGCGACATTGTTTTGCAGATTTATGCTCATGCATGCCATGTTTTCTTAAGAATGCGTTGACCTTCGTTGTAGAATGTGGTGCTGCATTTACAAGTAAATTGGAAGGAATGTTCAAAGACATGGAATTATCCAAAGACATAATGTCAAGTTTCAAACAGGTAATAATTAAACGTTATATCCGATTCTAAGGACTCATTCTACATCATAATCTTTCTATTTTAATCACCCATATTGATTATGGATAGTTGGCATAGTGATTAGATTACATTTAGTCTGTTATGCTGAAGGTGAGCCGTGCTTGTTCACGTTTTTTGGATGTCCGATGACTGTCCAGCAAGAAATTGGTACCTGGCGTGATGATGATGACGATGGTTATGATGATGATGATGATGATGATGATTATTATGATGATGATGATGATGATGATGATGATGATGATGATGATGATGATGATGATGATGATGATGATGATGATGATGATGATCACGATGACGATGATGATTACGACGGTGATGATTTATGATGGTGGGGATGATTTATGATGTTGATGACGATCAGTTAAATCTGGCTATTTATTACATGATATGAACTATCACTAAATAAACATCATAAAACAATTAACTCCCGTGCGGGGAATCGAACCCCGGCCACGGCGGTGAAAACGCCGGATCCTAACCACTAGACCACACGGGAACTGTTTACAGTCTCACTTGCTTTGTCTTGTTTACAGTATTTGCAAAATCAACCAAACCCAGTGCCGATTGATCTGACGGTGAATATACTAACGATGGGATATTGGCCAACTTATGTTCCTGCAGATGTTCATTTGACGTTAGAGGTGCAGTAGATGTTACTCATTGATACTAATTTTGGCAAGACTTAACGTGTCCTATGCGTAGCTATATATTTGATCATGCATGCATGTACGACTATGAATGTATTGTATGCACAAGTCATGAATTCACAGATTCGCTTGTAGCTAGCTGTATTATAAGAACAAATTTGATAAGTGACCCAATTCGCGAAAATTTTCGTATGGAATGAATCGAACTACAGATGTTTTGGGAAGAATACAATGGTTTTTCAGACGAGAATTGTTCATGATTCGTGACTTGTTGCTGTGAACCAAGTCTCAGGCAACAAAGAAGCAATGCTTATAGAGCAGCGTCCTTGTTTCGGCGCTTGAAGGCTTGAGTTTTGTCAGGCATGGAAGGTCGCGAAAGAGAGCGACCAATTTTGCTATCAGGCCAGATGAAAGACCATTGAAATGCTTGATAATTTGTGCTTGTTGATGGCCTAAAATCAGATTTGCTGCTAGTTGATCAGGAATCATGGTTTCTGGTAATATTGAGAGGAAGAATCAGGCCAGCATGCTTATTAAGTTTGCTACTCACTAGGATCACTACTCAATAAGATCGCAAACGTTTACAGCAATGTTACAATGGTAATCCCATTACAGATGGTGAAATTGCAAGAAAATTTCAAAGGATTTTACCTAAGTAAATACATTGGTAGGAAATTGCAATGGCAAGCAACTTTGGGACATTGTGTTGTCAAGGCGTGCTTTCCGCTGGTATGTATATCATGTTTATGGTAAAATTGAAAAAGATATATCTTTTCTCTATCTAGGTAGCGTAGAATAAAATTTTCGATATGAATGTTTAACCTTTTGGTTCTTGCACCGCATACTCGATTGCGAAAACCAGAATGATCGATCAGAGCTCACATGGTTAGTCAATCAATCTGCCCATTAATGAATCAATGAATCAATAGATCAGGTGATCAGTCAACCAATCAACTAATTAGTCAATCAATCTGCCCATTAATGAATCAATGAATCAATAGATCAGGTGATCAGTCAACCAATCAACTAATTAGTCAATCAATCTGCCGATTAATGAATCAATGAATCAATAGATCAGGTGATCAGTCAACCAATCAACTAATTAGTCAATCAATCTGTCCATCAGTGAATCAATAGATCAGGCGATTAGTCAACCAATCAGCTAATTAGTCAATCAATCAATCAATGAATGAATCAACGAATCGATAGGTCAGGCGATCAGTCAACCAATCAACTCGTTAGTTAATCAATCAAGCAATGAATGAATCAATAGATCAGGTGATTAGTCAACCAATCAGCTAATTAGTCAATCAATCAAGCAATGAATGAATCAATAGATCAGGTGATTAGTCAACCAATCAGCTAATTAGTCAATCAATCAAGCAATGAATGAATCAATAGATCAGACGATTAGTCAACCAATCAGCTAATTAGTCAATCAATCACTCAATGAATGAATCAACGAATCAATAGGTCAGGCGATGAGTCAAAAAATTAACTAATCAGTCAATCAATCTGTCAATAGATCAGGCGATCAGCCAATCAATTCAACCTCGATTCTTATGCCTCCAGCATTTATCATTTCGCAACTTATTGGAATTTATTGTATTGTTGGTTGTAGGGTGATAGAGAACTAAGCGTGTCATTGTTTCAAACACTTTGTTTGCTGTTGTTCAATGATGGTGATGGGCTTTCTGTTGACTACATCAAACAGGCAACAGGCATAGGTATGTGAATAATTCGGTTTTGCATCTTTTTCAATGAATTAGGTCGTCGTGATGGATCACGCATCTTCACTCTAAACGTGAGGGATTTCGATGGCACCTGATAACTTTGTCGTTCTCATTCCCCAAATATTAGCCGATGAGAGTGAAAGATGTGTTCCGCTATTAGTGCTCTCGCCCTTTTGAATATCTCGTAAGTCAGTTCAAGGCTTTGATGCCACCGCCACTATAACTGGAAAATGAATAAAATAACTAAATTGTGCTGGGTTTTAGGATGCGTACGATGATGCAATACGATTATTGCTACAACATGGCTAGTTTCCACCATCTTGTTTACTTCCCTCCTTACCCCCCAGTCCCGGGGCCTGGGAACTAGTTGCCGAAACGAAGACACTGGTTCCCAGATCCCACAGGACGGTTCAGTGGCTACAGAGTCAAGAGTGGGTAGTCGGAGGCTAACCCAAGCTCGTGTTTCCCGTAATTCAGGACTTTGGAAGGACCGCGACAGTACTTGATAATCACAGTCTCTCAGTGTCCTAGAATCTACCTTCGAAAGCTAGGTTCAAAACACAACGAAAGAAAAAGGAAAAATTTGATCTCCCAATTATCTTTCTGTTCGTATATGGACCCAGTAGTGAGCATTGTATATGTGAGCAAAATGCTTGATAGTTATATTGGCATCTTACAGTGTTTGTGATGCAGAGCAGGGACTGAAGTTGTTACTAATTAAACTCGACTTGTTTCAGATGATACAGAGCTCCGCAGAACATTGCAATCGTTAGCTGTTGGAAAAGCGAGGGTTATTCGTAAAAAGCCAATGGTGAGTACGATTTTAAGCATGGTTTCGTCATTTTGCTCACGCTCGCCCTCTCCAAATTTCACCACCGCATCCGCAAACTCTATCTCGCAAATAATAATTCATTCCAGAAACGTGAATCCATGAAAGGCCTTGCCCCCTTGATCTCCTGAATCCAACAATTGGTCTTCTTTCAAATCCATAATCAATAGACTTGTTCTGATCTTCCTCTCCCCCTAGACTTTCATTTCCTTTTTTGATGCTTTGTTACCGGCCAACAGGGTCTTCCCCCAATATAAAGAAGGAAAAAACCTCTGTGCGTCGTTTCAATGAGTTCTTTGTCGATGGTTTGTATGATGATGTTTCATGGTTTCGCCGTCGTATCGACGTATATATTTCATTTATTGATATATTTCATTCTAATAATTAATGTTGCTTTTTACTTTTTCCAGAGTAAAGAAATTGGCGACAATGATCTATTTTATTTCAACACCGAATTTTCGCATAAACTGAAACGAATAAAAATCAATCAAATTCAGATGAAGGAAACGGTGAGACAGTTACCAGCACTACCCGTTTTCGATCATTGATTTCGGGCCCTTCGTAGTTTCATCTGCCACTCTGCGTTACCGCATCATCATCATGAACGGTCGAGTCGATTTCGAATCGCCGTGGCCTCTTTCACGAAACGTCGCCAAACTCTTCTGTCTTTAGCTTGCTGTACCATCGCATGGATACCACCGCAGGCTTTGTAATATCGTCTACAAATTGTGCCTTGGGCTGGCCTCTTCCTCTCGGACCATATGCTGCACCCAGTAAGCCAGTGAGAGGGTCCTGCTGAGTCCTCCTTCTTCTCTAATGATGTGAACGACTAGACCTAGTTTTCTACGATAGGTAGTATCCAATATGCGAGCGTCAGCAATACCGCACTGTCAGAAAATATATTTATAAGCGACCATTTTTTGTTCATGTCCTTAGAAATTAACGTTCAATTACTTGCTTTTGTAAGTGGCTGAAGCACATCTTATTTAAGATGCTGAGCAAATAGCGCCATGAGAAATCACGTCTTGGTCACCATTCTAGAAGCGAGCATCTTGTTTTCGTGTTCCTTGACTTGCGGTTGTTGCTGGGTGGATGAGTTTTACTTAGCGTGCGAAGAAAATGGAGCCAGAGAGAAGCGATGAGTTGAGTCATGACACTGACTTTTCGTATACCTGACGACCTGACTGATGATAATGATAGGGTACAGCTTTATGAGCATGAATAAGAGTCTAGAATTAACCCAAGTTGCGTAAGCAAAACTGGAGAAGAGGCTAGGAGACGTAACTAACGGTAGCAATAGAGTGATAATGATGTGAAGGTGCTGGAAAGATGCACGAATGCGCGAGGACCGCGGCGTATATTTTGTAGAAAGTAAGATCTATTCATGATTGTAAGGTGCTGACGCGCGGAGGGAGTTTCGTAAATGGTTGGATGGAGCGCGTAAAGGCAAGTAGGCCTTCTTAACGTCACGATGGTCATTTCGCTGCGCTGTTGATGGTATTCCCGTTGGTAACATTTTCAAGTTGAACAGCATATCGCAGCAATTCCCTATCTTTATTTTTTACTTTTAGCAACCAACAATAAATTTATCTTCCTTCATGTCTCGCTGTTTTGTTTCTCAACATTGAGGTGGTTTTTTTTCAGCCGGAAGAAAATGTTAATACGACGGAGAAGGTTTTCCAAGATAGGCAATATCAAGTGAGTCTGTTTATTTTAATTTATTTTTATATTTCTATGTAAAGAATGAACGAAGAGAGAAATGAACGAGAGAAGGAACGAACTAATGAATGAATTAATTAATGAATGAATGAACAAACGAACGAGCGAACGAACGAACGAACGAACGAACGAACGAACGAACGAACGAACGAACGAACGAACGAACGAGCGAAATATATTTTGTTATTGAAAATATTGTTCATTCAATGTTGATCCATTCATTTCTTTATTCATATATTTATTTATTCGTTACTTGATTAATCGGTCCATGTTACTTTAGGTTGATGCAGCAATAGTTCGAATAATGAAGACCCGGAAAAGTCTGACACACAATTTACTGTTGGCAGAACTTTACAACCAAGTCAAATTCCCAGTCAAGGTAAACACAGTGCTTTTGTATCATCGAATTTTTCAAGCCTCATGACTGCGCTTTGGGTTTCGTTGGGTCCTATCTCTTTTTCATGTCAGTGGTAGTATGGCCAGTAACATGCTAAAATATGTCATTTTCCAAGGTTCATGAACTCATAAGCCTTAGAACTGACCCGTCCATTTAAAAGTTGAATGAAAATTAACGCATGCTGAATTTGATTCCTGCAACGATTCCCACGAAAGCGAAGCAGCAATACCGAATTCGACTTGATAGTGACAAGATAAAGGAGAAAAATTATTTAACCAGATCTGGTTTTTTTCCTTTTTTTAGCCGGCTGACGTGAAGAAAAGAATCGAAAGTTTAATCGACAGAGATTACATGGAAAGGGACAAGGATAACCCGAACCAGTACCATTACGTAGCATAAATAGACTCGCGTTAACTGCTAGCGACTATTCGCGTTGGATTGTTAATAGTTGTGCTGCGAAGGGGGTAGCTTCCATCAATCACGAATATCAAGTAGGTCGTAAAAGGTGAATACAGAACCACCGGGGTTTCATTAAGAAGGATTTCCTCACCCCTTGGGAGGTCAACTGCCATCCCTTGGGCGTTAAAACTCAGCTTGCTGAACGCGACAAATAGCCATTTTGTATTGGAATCGAAATGTCATCCCGTGGGCGTTAAAACACAGCTTGTTGGACGCCATTAATAGCCATTTTGTATTGGAATCGAAATGTCATCCCGTGGGCGTTAAAACACAGCTTGCTGAACGCCATTAATAGCCATTTTGTATTGGAATTGAAATCTCTTGGGCTTTAGAATGCTTTATTTTTGTTCAGCATTGTCTAAATTTGAGCTGACCTTCTCGGTTAGTTGACTGCTGTTCACGTCGGTCCCAATAGGATTGCTTTAGCTTGGGGGCTGTTGAATCTTCCGCGTACTTGCAGGGTGCCGTGGCCAACTTTTTGATAGGTGAAGCTTTTATTTCGATTGAAAAAAGCGTTTTAGTATATATAGCTACGTTTCCAATGTCGTCTGAAGCTTCTTGCTAGAAGTTGAATTTCTAGACAAACACATGGTGAGAATTCATTCAACAACTTGAAGAATACTGTTTGTTCTTGTGCCGTGCTAGTAACTTGTGATAAAGAAAACCATTAAAGTGAAATGAAGTTTCCAATCAGTCATAAGTAAAAGGCAGTTGTTTTATTTGTAAGGCAATTAGGCCGAACCTTATCTCTTTTTCACCGCTTTAAGCATTCGTAGCAAATGCTGACGGGGGCGGAGCCCATGCTGTCACCTATTTACGTCAATCTCCTGTAATTTTTTCATCGCAAGGGTAGTTGGTTTGAATCCTACCTGAGACGGAATTTATCTTTGAGAAACAGCATCATTTTAATTTCCTTCGGCGTGTTGTAAGGTGTATCTTGAATCATCGTTGAGCCTAACAAAAGCAATTTTGGTAAGCAAAGCTGCAAATAGAACGAAGGCCTACTGCCCAATGTTTCACTGCAGAGCTAGTCCGTTCACTTCTTTGTGTGGACACGCAAGTGTCTCGTGTGGACACACAGATATGACAACTGAGGTATATCGTGACAGTTGTAGCCATCTCGGTGTGTACTTATATTAAGAGAAAATGGACACGGTACTGTGTGATAAGTATTTTTGCATTGGTGACCATAGCTAAGGTGCGTGCCCAGAGATTCCCCCCCCCCCAGTGATTTAAGCCTGTTGCAGGGAGAAGCATAAAGTTCACTTGGGGGAAGAGGTTCTTCAGTTGTTTGCAATTCTAGGCATCGTAACTACAGGGTGTGGACACATCGGGAGGAGTACGAGGGCACTGCTCGATAACCATTGCTTCGCAGGACCCTGAAGCCTCCATTCGGATGGTAGGGAGAGTTCATGAAGCATTCCTCCTCAGAGGGCTGAAATTGGTAGGTTTTTAATCGATGTCAGGATTTCGTCTAGAAAGACTCACTTGTTTATATTTTTCGTTCTTATTCGTTAGACATTGAATGGGAACACCCCTGTACGTGCTGCTCCCACCCCCCAAAGCCCATCACAAAGTATAACCCCATCAGACCCCCATCAAAAACCGGTACTGTTCAGAAGTTCAGAAAACATTGAAAAATGTCAACTTTACACAACCCTCATTGATTTGTTAAAATCCAAACTTATTATTGTAATTTTTGCTTTTAGGTTGTAGTTGGAGTTTTTAGTTCCCTTGACATATCCAGAGTCCCCTCCTCCCATCGATTCTACCACATGCCCCTAAAACTATGACAATTTCTGCTATCATAGAAAATGTTCTTCTAACGTATAGCAATTTCCCAAAAGTAAGCCACATGAATCTTGCTGGCAATACATAATATCATGGTCGGTTTTCAAGCTCACATACGCCGTACTTCGATAGAACCGCAAAATCTTCGACGTGTAAGAGCATTGCTGATCAGAAATACTTAGCTCTTGGCTTCGTAACCTAAAGGACTGTCTGACGGTCCACCGTTATGTCTGATATCTTCCAGTCTATTTCTGGCATAGTAATCTTAACGGAAAAGCAGTGCAAGACGCATCGCCTTTGGTTTCCACTGCATGGAGAGCGGGCCTCGAATTCCCCTAGGACCTGCACTCGTGACGTCTGCAGATTGCAGATGCAATAAAAATCGACTCTGGCTTCGTCATAAACTATCAGAAGCGAGTATTTATTTGTACTGTACTATCTTGTCGACTAGTTTTATCTAGTTTGGTGACGTAACATCTATAAACCAGTCAAATAGTCATCGAGGAGCAGCCTGGTCATTGATCCGTTAACTTTTGTGTGATTCTGGAGTATTGGTGGTGCTGGTTTAGTTATCGCATTCGTCTATTCGTATGGAAACTAATCTTGTCACATTTCTAAGCGAGCAATGGGCATGATACTAATAATGACGCTGTTAACGGGTAGGCTCGCAGTTATCCATCATACACGAGGGAATTTACAGCAGTATGCAATGAACGAAGAAATAAAAGCCGCAGTCAAGTTTAAACACTTTACCAATCACTTCTAGGAGAGGAGAAAGGTAGAATTTTACTCCGAAAGGTTGCCCGTTGAGATCGGAAATTTATGTGCGGTAGGATTTCCATAAGTCGGAGGTCTAGCAAACATGACATACAAGCAAGGATGGGCTGCCGTATAATTACAGCTTGTCCTCTACTACTTTCGTGGTAGATAGAATTAATGGAACTGGTAGTCAGTAAATATTCCTTGGTAAAACTCGCAAAGCCACCACCACTAGAATTCAACTATGTTCTGACCTGTTTCAACGACGATGCCACTTCATACCATGACACAACACTCCTAATATTTCTTAGAAGAATTTTCCTCGTTCTTCTGATCCCAATGCCATAGATAAAGGGATCGAGGAGATTATTTGCCAAACTGAGGCATATGACACCTGCCTTCACAGACGCCCTTGTGTGCACAAGTTGAGTTACCTGAAGGAAGCCAACGGCAGCTAAAGGCACCATACACACTGTGTATGCCAAAGAAACGATGCCTGCAATAAAAGCTATTCTAAGCTGCCTCGTCTTAAAACCTGTTCCATCTGTTGTGGAATTGCTATCTTTTGCCGAGAGCATGGCAACAATGCGTGATCTGCTAAACAGAAACAACCGAAGTTGTATGACAGTTATAATAACAGCAGATGGAAGTATCAGCGATGCTGCTATGAGTTGAAAAGTGGTCAATTCTGTGACCAGAGTTTCTGTTATTTTCTCGTCAGCTAATGCAGCTGTGATGATTGCCAATGCCAAACCAACAGCCCTGAAGCTGCTTAGCAGAATGGCTGTCCTCTGTCTTGAAAACATTTTGTGGAATTTCAGGTAATCCATACAAATTGTCTTGCGCTCGATCGAAAGTGTGACAGTTACCAGACTTGAAACAGTCAAAGTCAATGTACTGGTGAAGAGGGCAATATCTCTTAGAATTCTGCACGTGGCGGACTCCGTCGTTAGTTCGAATGATTGCATCACAGCAGCAGTGAAGAAAATAGCAAGGATTTGTAGCAAATCAGATACCGAAAGACTGAGCATTATTCTATCACGAGGCGTTGGTAACTGGATGTCTCTCCACAGAATCTTCACCATCAAAATGTGAAACGGCAGAGCAAGAAACGTGACAATGATGGACATTGTTCCACTACTTTTTGGAACACAGTCAAAATGCATTGTGGTATTCTGCCCAGGAGGAGCCATTATGCACGTGTTTTCTCTTGCAGCTTGGCGATACTCTGATTTGATGTGAGCAGTGTTTTCGGTCAACAACGCTGTGAGTTTAAATATGTTTTCTCATTCTCACCCAACTCAGCCAGACCTAGTTACAACCCTGCAGTCTTCTCTCGTACTTATGAAACTGTGATGCATGGGTATTCTTACACTCTTATTAAGGACATGTGATATTTGTCAACTTTACAGAAGCTCTGCTCACCCCCCTGAGAAAGTGAATTCCAAGCTTAACGGCAGATGCTGCATGTTGGGTGCATTGTTGATTCAGCTCGATAACTGCGTCATTGGCCGATTTGATAATTATCATGAGTTTTATCGCTGACTTTAAGAAAAAAATAGTTGCAAGGATCCTTCAATCTCCACTGAGGGTGGGAAATGAACAGTCCTTAGCATTCTTCAGAACTGGCGGTGGTGAGATCCATTTAGGTTTTAGACTAGCGTACTCTATTCATGCAAACCTGTGTCGAGCTCATGACGGAGGAAGTAAGCAGTAAAAAGGGCTTCGTTCAACTCGCCATGAATATATTTGAGAGGGTAAGATATGACGAGCAAGTGGTATATGTAAAAAGGGTCTAGGCATTGGTGTGCTTTCGACAACAAAGCAATATGTTCTGTGCACGTCACATCTAAGATTCTGCAGGATATCAAGACTCAATGCCATTTATAGTTGTTCCTTCTGAAAATAGCGACTTCCAGAATTTCAGAGTCAGAAATACGGCAAAGTAACTGTACAAGCAATAGTCCTTTGAATCAATGGAAATGATGACTGGATCCGTTGCATGGCAAACTTCATGTCAAAATTCGGAAAACACTTTAGCAAGATTGAGCAAAATCGAACGTTCTGAATATCGTAATGCTGGGACATAATCAGTGAAAATTTGTTGTTAACCGAAATTATTCTTGATTGCTTTCTCCTTTTTCCGTTCTCCTGCCTGAAATCAAAAATATTTTTCCTCTTAGGTGCAGGCCTCTTCTAGGCTACCAGTAGCCTGTGGGCTGGGGCCTGGGGCTGTGACCCCCCTGAAACCTTCACTGGTTATTTCGAGTGAATATGGCTTCTATCTAATTTGCACCGCTGTGTATCAGTTGGCCAGTTCCATTAGAATGCGTTACGAAGGATGGTTTTTCGTTTGAGAGCATGCATGTGCAATTTGTTGAGCAGGTGTGCATCTCAGAATCAAGATAAATGTCCTTAAATGCGTTTTTCTAAGGAAAAACTGTCCACTTCGTCGATAGATAAGCTTTTCAAGAGATAAGCTACACGTAGGGCCACCTTGACCAAAGCAGTTCGTCGAGCGACAGCAACAGCAACATCAGATGCTTAGTATGGCGGTTCTTTCAACGAAGTAAATGGCGCGACAAGGAAAACAAGACCCGTGATGAATGCGAACTGGGTTAGATCGTAGCTGCTCTAGAGCTAGAGCTACAGGTAAAGTATGCTTATTGAGAGACATTCTTAGTCGAGTTTGCTGTGAAGCTCTAAATATACTATATTATCTTCAGGCACTGGGCACAAACTCATTTTTTCAGCATAATTAGTTAATTCCAGTACACTGCATCAAATTCCAAAAGTGTAGGCTGATAAACGCATGGTAAAAGCTCAAGACGATCTTTCACGTCTTCTGTCTCGATGCACAATTTTCTCCCTTTTTTGTGAACCGATTCAGTTTCTCTCCTCACATTTTTTTGTGTGCTGGAACAATCAGACGTGGATCGGTACGTTGTGGGCTCTCCAGTTGATAGCCTTTCTGATGATGAGATGGGAAGTGCAGCTTTATAATGAACTTTGTACCTAGTGCCACAATGATCAGTAAGTCATATTCAAAGAAAGACACTTGAATCCATTAAAATACCAGTATATAATTCCATCAAAGAACTTTGACGAAGACCTGAATGGTTACTTCAAAAGATGTGAGCATGAAGTAAACACAAGAGGCAATGGCTCTTGTGTTGTTTTACCGAAAATGCGCACTGAAACTGGAAAAAAGTCGTTTGCTTCCTAGGGAGCTTGCATTTTCAGCCAACTCAAAAAAACAACGCATGACAAAATGGCCATCGTGCTATTCAAAGAGAAATTAAAACTATCAAAGTCTCTGTAGATGCCCAAGAAAAATCGTTTTTGACTCAAATAAAGTTTTATCCTTTAATTGTACATTAAACTATCTACATTTAACTCTACTTTTTACCTTGATTTTAACCACAACGATTGTCAATAGGTAGGATTACAGGTCCTTGAATGATAACAGATAGTTTTACATCTGAACAAGTCAACCTGTCAAAATATCATTTATTCTTGTTATTATTATTATTTGAAAAAGTTTTACTAACAAATCCGTAATTCATTTCAGTGATTACATGATGGTGCTTGTGATTGCCTTTGTTGTGAATTTAGAGAATTCTTTTTCAGGAGCAGCACATCATTGTTGAACCCGTCTGAGACTAATTTCAAACTTAGATTCAAATTTAGATTTAGATTAGACTTGCATTTCACTGTTCCCCCTAATTTACTTTCAGACCAGCGCAAGTGCAATGGATAGGGAACACACCAGAGCCATTCCATTCAGAATGAGTGTTCCTAATGGAGCAGCAAATACGTCTAAAAGGCACATGCAGAATCAAGAACCGCACAAGAATAAGTGAGTGGTTTTAGGCTACCAGAATGAAGTTCATGGAGTGATTAATTTTAAAAGGAAACTTTTTCTACATAAAGTGACATTTTACCACACTCTTTCATAGCAACTATGTAATTGTAGAATTTGAATTCCAGCATTTTTACCTGGTTTTCAAACAGGGCCTCTATTGATAGCAGCTAAGATGTTGTAGCTGATTAAATAGTGCTTTATGACAAAATGTGTTACCATTATTATTTGGTGAATCTCTGTATTAAAGATGCCTTTCAGATCAAGTTTGTGTCTCGATAAGTCAAACATTTTAAATCTATGTAACAGAGATGTCCAAAATGCTTTTTTGGTACTCACAAAATGAAACAGCAATGTATGTATTTTTCATAATCATAAAAGAAAGCAAGTGACATTTGGAAATCGGATGTTTCCATCCTGTTTTAAATTTTTTTTAAGAACTATTTAAGCTTAACTAGACAAAAATCTCTCCAGCTAGCAACTTTTATGTCATTACCGGAAAGTTAATTCTTTTTCAAGCAGGAAATCTTCTTTCGAAAATGATGATAGCAAAGGGGATAAGAAACATGGTTTTCCTAGGAAAATTCTTATCAAAATGACTATTATGACCTACTTGAAGGATTAAATTGAATCCTTTATGGACTTTGCTAATGCAATGATAGTTGGTAAAATTTCTTACCTTTTCTTTACAGAATCAAAATGCCATTCGCTGCAAAGTTTCCAATAACAAGAGCTGTTCTCTGGTAAGCTCGTTTCCTCTTATTTTCTTGCTTTTATCTAAATATCATACTCCTTTTTGTGTGGAGTTCTTGGGGATGGCTGGAGCAAAGTTTCTGGGAAGAGTCACGTAACTTGTTGTATTGCTTGGATTGTTATTCTGTTGAGGCAGTGTCCTATACGATTTTTTGAAAAGAAATTTCTTTGTAGATAAATCTGTCTTAGCAATTTATTTTCATTTTAGCAATAAATTGTGTCCCCAATTAGCGCGCAGTACGTTTGATACATATACACTTTGAGAATCATCATCATCATCATGGCTGATCGTGATGCATGGGGATGTAATGAACGCATCTGGCACATTCTTTCCTTCTCTCTGTCTTGCTATCGCTTGTGCCACATCTAGGACTGCCGCATGCAAGTGCGATCCTCAATCTTCCATTTGATGTTGTATGTCCTCCATCTTCATTCCAGTGTTCTCTATGAGTTGACTTGCAAGATGGTATTGCTCTTCCTCATTTTACTCCTTTTGGTTTCCAAAATACCAAATTTATGGCCATTCATTCTATAGTTGTGTCTCATAAAGCGTGAGAATCTTGCCCTAATTTGCAATCTGATAAGAAGGATCCTTTATGAGTTGTCATGCTCGCATGAAGTCACTTTTGTGTGCATGAATTTCAGCTGATGTTGAATGCCATTCGTAGTGGGGAATAATGGAGAATGATGATGATAAAGAACGAAATGTTAGCTATGCCTTGCAACTCACATACGCTCTTCTTCACCCATTTCCAGGGATCGAAACCCACGTGGAAAGGCATTTAATCTTCAATTTTCAAAAGGAAGGTAGGTAGTCAAGTGTGCTATTTCTAATGGCCAAATTAGTCTCCATGAAAGTGAAGTCTCATAGTGGGTATTATTTTATGTGATTCTGCCTTGATGCCAAAGGTAGAAATTTGGACACTGAGAAGCTTTTTGCTGATCGAGCAGTGTCTGGGTCTTTCCTCTCAATGTGACCACACCCCGTGATTCCTATGCCTGGCATTTCAGAGAGCTGATGACTCCCGTCATTCTAACTGGAAGTTTAGCAGAGGGTGAATTCAAGCCACTGACCATAGAATCAAGTCCGGAAAATCTTACCACAGGGCTATCCTTACACCCAAGTAGAGCCTTGCTAGAGAGTCATCACCCTTACCATAATAGCAACTTGAATTAGGTCAGAGATTTTTCTAACTACTCCTTCATTTACACATCTATCTGACATGCTCAATAAAAGGGTATGTTTGCATTAGTTTTTAAACATGTCTGATTTTCTCTTTATTTTCAAGGACAATTCAAATGCAACTGTGTGAAAAGACTCTACTGTTGGCAGCAAAGCATGGCAGCTCAAACAGTGGCTTCTTGGTTGGAAGTTTCCTTTCCGAGCCAGGTGAGCTACAGAAATCTGAAAGGAATTAGCATATTATCATTGTTTTTTGCATGAATGTGCAAAAATATAGTCCTCATTTCATGATTTTTTAAGTATGCGAACAGAATCATAATGAATTGTTGGTGCAATGGTGAAAATTATCAGACTGTGCACAGAATTCTCACCTTTTGTTAGTTAAGTCAACTCTGTATTTGTTAGAATGGTCAAAATATATAGCGCTCTTCCTTTCCCGATTTCAGATGGCATTATTTTGCAAGTAGATCGATTTGATCCAGGGAAAAATATTCAAATTGAGACAGGTTTGTAAGTTTGTAAAGTTTAGATTTTTGCTTATCATACAGAATTGGTTTCAGGAGAAAAGTTTCACAATGGGGCTGTCATTTTGCAAAAGTTGTGTTGTAAGTGTAAGGTTTTACAGATAAATCTTCTAAAAAATTCGATGTCTATTCAGTCAAGATTAAAGAACCCAAACACTATAGAACACTATAGGAGTTCATCCACAAACTCAATCCCACAAATCATCATTTATTCCAATAACATGCAATCTACTTTCCATGTTGCCACTTGGTATTTGATGCCTCTTTTCCTTAGTACATGTCCCAAGAAGCTACATTGTCCCTTCACTACTTGCTTCATCAATTGTCTTTCACTTTTGTCTCTTCTCAATGAATTTCCATTCGTTACACTCCTTGTCCAGGAGATCTTCATCATCCACCGTAAAAACCAAATTCCTGTCAGTCAAGTTCCCTTTTCATTGCTTCGCTTACGGTCCATGTGATTATGGTGGTGATTGTTAAATGCTGTTTTGTCCATTTTTATCAGGGAATGGTTTCGTAACACGGCGAGTCCCGACGACTTTTATTCCCGGTGATCATGTTATTTCACTGAAAGTAAGTTTGATTTAGTGCTGTCATGACGTAGTGGTATAAAATTACAAATTGATAGCAAAGGGGTCGTTCGAGTTTAAACTCCGCACAGTTTAAGGACACTGGTGGTGGAATTTGCACTAGTGGAGACCGAGAAGAAAAAATAAAGAGTGAAAGACGATGAAGCTGAAATGGACGAGGTACGTCACATGATGATGGAGGGAGGTGGGGGGGGGGGGGGGGGGGATGAGGAAAGGAGAATCCACTAATTATATCTGAGTGATAAACGGAAGAATGAGAACCAAGAAAAACAAGACCACGTTTCCGAGATTCAATTTGACAAATCCACTATAAATTTCAGACGTTTTGGACCCATTCTGGGATCCATCGTCAGTGCAAAGAATAAACAAGAGTAGGAACTTATATAGAAAACCCGGAGGTAAGCAAATGAACGAGGGGAGCTTGGGAGAACTCAGGGAGACAAACCTTGTTTTTCGTCGTTCTTTTCCCTTGTTTTGTTACTACAATTCCCAAAAAGTCGATCCGAGTGATAGAAATTTAATTTTAATTGGCTTCTCAGGTCCAAGGACATGAGATGAGAGTTTGATCAGTGATTTTTATTGGTTGAGCCCAATTTCAATCGGATGCCCTTTTCTGTTTCTTGTCGCTCTGTTTTTTGCAAAATATTTTTCTTTGATAATGTCAAAGATTTTTTGTCGTTAGCTCAACCAGAGTTTGCTCAAAAATGATGTCAGATCAGCCATTGACGATGACACGATGCTCAATGATATCGAGGTATTTCATGTCTGATCAATTCCTAGATGCATGATATTTTGATAAAATTCTTTAGCATTGATTTTTTTCTTTTTTTAGTGGGTTATGTTGAGGAAAGGCTATGGTGGCCTATACAAAGCCCCAGCAAAGGAAGAAAGAAGAAAGCAAACAGCTAAGAGGAGAGAGAGATAAGATCAAGTTTATTGATCGTAGATTTGAAAGATGGCAAGTTTTAGGACTGTTGATGGGATAAAGAATTGATTTAATGCTTAAATGATCTGCCACTTATTTGGTTTATTGATTGGTTGATTATCTCATATGATTCTCGATCAACTTGATTTTGCTTTGATTTTCCGATTCCTGATTCGTGCTGCGAAAGTGTCCTACACCCCTTGTGAATGAGCTTCATATTTCCATTCTAATGGTCATTTTCCATGTGCATGAGTTTTGCCGTGCAGAGCTTCAAAATGACAGCGAAAAGTGAGATCATAATGACGTCACACAGGATAACTTTTTACACGACACTGGTTAGAGTACGAAAAGTTGGACAATGGCTGAAATAAGTCTATGGCTCAAAGGGCCATCCAATCGATTGCTGTCTTTCACACATGCTCGATCCACGTCTTTTTTTGAGAAGATCGCATTTGAGTCATTGTCCAACGTTTTAAACTTTGATGAGTGTCGAACAATAAATCTTCAGTGTGACGCAATCATGTTCCTGCTTACATCTGCGATCTGAAAGTTTCGCAATCATATTTCGACCATGATAAAGAAACGAATTTTCCGCCATCCTGTTATAATGATAGTTATAATAATAGCTGATGTTTAAAGTGGGAAGCCTGTACTAATCGAGCGAAAGTTCAATTTTTTACAACAGGGCCCACGGCAAATATAAAACGAGCGGAAGGTAAAGTATTTGAATCAAATTAAAGAATAGTCATGAAACCACTATCTACAATAAACATGTATGAAAAGTCATCGATATAAGGTCTTATTCAAGTTCTGTTTTGAAGAGGAGCAAACCGTTCAACTTAGTTGTTGATGCTGATCCAGCGTTCCACATTTTAATAGCCCTTCCTCTGAAATTTCTCATTTCCCAGGTGTTTCGATTCTGTGCGACATGTGACTATCCCCCTTCTGTTGATCTTGCGTTGTATCCATGCACATCAGTTGTACGCAGGAAACATTCCCGTGCAAGAATGGCATCATTTTACCTCGTGTTTTCTAGATCTTGAGGAGTCGAGTATCAAAAAGGCAACCAACAGACTATCCCGATTCGTTTATTTCGCATGCGTCCTGCTTCAGTCAAACTAGTGTCAACGAAATCATTCTGGATTTCTCATGTACGTAATCTTTATCTTCTTACGTCACATTCCATCAGAGCTAGATTCTAGCTAGACACTGAGAAGCTTTTTGCTTATCGAGCAGTGTCCATGTCCTCTCTCTTGATGTGACCACACCTCGTGATTCCTACGCCTGGAATAACAGAGAGCTGGCGCCTTTACTAACCGCATCCGTGGCCCAGTGGTAGAATGCTTGCCTTGTACGCGGTAGGTCGGGGCTCGATACCCGGTCGAGTCATATCCAAGATTTTGAAAAAATATGATACATGCTATTTCCCTGTTTAGCATTCAGCACTTCCGGAAAGAGTGTGGGAGTGAAACACACAGTGTTACCAGATGCCAGCCCCCATCTGTAGCATTTTTTGAGCGCCTTTCCTCACTCTAAGTGAAAGTTTAGCCGAAGGTTGGTTCGAAGCAGTGAACATAGGATCAATTGACAAGCACCTTACCAAATAATTATCTTGACAGTTATTTTTTAATTTTTCATAAGCTTCTTCGGTTTAGACGCTATTGATAAAGAATGAAGACTTTGCAATTTCCTAGCTTGCTTTCTTGCTTTCTCCTTTCCCGAAAGTTCGGTTCGATTGATTTTCAAAATTGAAGTGATATTTTTAAGTGGTGGACCCTCAAGATGAACCTCCTCCTTTCTTGCCCAATTTTATTCATTTTGTGGCACTACGGTGTAGCGGCTAAGCATGCCGACTCATGACACAGCGGTTGCGAATTTGAATCCTACACCATTGGTGAGGAAGGCAACGGGAAACCTCTTTGTAAAATCCACTTCCCTAGAAAAAATTCAGAGCCCTGTCTCTGGTTACTGCTATGCTTGGAATCGAGTATGCTTAAAACTGTTGGTGAGGAAGGCAATGGGAAACCAATTCGTAAAGTCCACTTTCATAGAAAAAACTCAGAATTGTGTCTCTGCTTTCTGCTATGCTTGAAATCGAGCATGCGGCGCAGTTAACTGTCATGTTATTACTAATTATTCTTGCTATTAGTAACATGTACCAATGTCAACTTACAATTGTTGACAATTATTGCGATGCACCAAGAGAAGTTGCAATCTTTTTCAGTATTCTTTCGTCGTTCACATCATCTTTCCATTGATTTTCTTCTTAAAAATGGTTGATTTAAAGCCGCGATGTTGATCCTGATTTTCACACGACGACGCGTGCTGCCCTCCGCGCGGCCCATTTTACGCCGTCGCACTGAATGCGTAACGGTTGCGTCTCGCTTACGTATGTCGCATTTCAAACGTTTTCAGGTTACACTTTGACGTTTGCTGCCGAATTCAGCGCACAACCTATCAATGACATTCCTATCATACCGACGGCGCTAGCGAAAAACCTCTGTGGACCATTACGTTTGAGTCAGGTACAGGGGAATCCAAAATTCGGGTAAGTAAATGGAAGAAACGTCAGCCACGTTTCTACACCCAGTCTTGACATTTAATGTAAATTATATTCATGTAGAGACGTTGATATTCTGGTTATTCCATGCGTCTGCTGTGCTGGAGGTTCTGGGTTCAAAGCACACTCTCGTGCTTATTCCTGGATACAAGATCACAACAACCTGTTGGAGTGCGGTGGCGGTGAAAGCTCCTTTCCTCCTCCCATCCTTGCGCGATTTCATTTTTCAGTTGCTCCCTCAGCCATCATCTGGTTAAATCGATATTAAATCGATGTTCAAACGTGCATGGTTAATTCAAAACGAGGGGGGGGGCAACTGTAGCTTTGGCTCCTTGTGGTTTCGTCTCGTAAATGTGTTCCATTTTGGTAAATCTCAAAGTGGTACAGGCAACGCTTTTGTCACAATCAAGTTAAGGAACGGGAAGCCGTTTTTTCCTTGGCAATTTCCGAAGGTTCTAGAAAGTAAGAAGATGATCTCATGGGGCCAAAAATTTTACCTTACATGGTCATCACCGTTATTTAAATCGATATGATAGCGAGAGTGTTTTCTAGAATCTTTGTCTCTTTCTAGCTACCTTACTATGGACCAGACTCGAAAACTATTGCTTCTTCTTGCCACGGACCCAAAAGCGGATACTCTGCCATTGGTAGGCATGTGAGTGGTCTTTGTGAATGAATTTTAGTTATCTGCAGTTACCATCAATAACTGTGAATTAAGTTGAGTCCCCGTAAGCATACTACGGTTGGTAATGAAAGATACCATCAGTTCCCATCCATAACATTGTATATGTATTTTCTATTCAGCACCAAAAGATAGATTTTAGGCCTATGGGAAGCTACGTCATTTTATCAGTGCACTGGGGCTTTCTCATATTGTGAGGTCATTTCAAGATTCCTGTCATAAACCATAAAGTAGATTACAGGACACTGAGAATCTATCCTTATCAGAGTAGGACGGTGCCCTGGTACTTTCTTATAGTATGACGTCATCTCAAGATCCCCATGATGCATGAATCATGAGGCAGATTTTTTGCCACTTAGAAGCTATGCTTATCGAGTAGTATCCTTGTTTTTCTTCTTGATCTGACTACACCTCGTGATTCATACGCCTGCCATTACAGCGAGCTAGTGATTCTCGTCACTCCAAGTGAAAGTTTGGTTCGAGATTGGACTTGAACCACTGACCATTAGATCTTTGAGATTGCGCCTTTCCACTCAGCTATCTTCACACCCACCACCAGTAACGACAGTAGCAACAGGTGTTAACTGTTCTTCATGACGTCATTCTTACGACTTTCTCAAGGACTTGTGCCAAATACATGAAACCTTTAGCTGTTGTAGATTTTTGTGCACGTGAAAACTAATCACAGTATCAATACTAAGCAGATTGCGAGTGACAGCTGAAACGGAATTACTTTTTTCGTTATCTTAGATGGATAAGTGGAACTGATGATGTTTCTCATCCCTACTCATGGTCCCGCTGTCTTCGATTCGTTTTTGCTGATTACATCCAAGAAAGGTAAGTGCGGGTTGCGAAAACAACGTTCTCGTGTTATATTATCACAAGCACGGGGACCAAGCAGTAAACCTCTCTTCATCAGGCTAAATTGGCTTCCTATTCATCAACGTATTGAGCTTAACACCTGCATCCTGATATTTAAAGCTGAGAATAATTTAGCTCCTGGATATCTCAATCACATGTTCCAGAAGCAATCAGATATTCATGATCATCACACTCGTTCTTCTGTTAGCGAATGTCTGTATACCACTAGAGGCAATGGGACAACTAATCTCAAGTCTTTTGAATACTATGGAGCCAAAGTCTGGAACTCGCTACCCAAGTCTTTTAGGGACATTCAATCTTTAGATGCTTTTAAATCAAAATGTAAATTATGTTTTATGGACATTTTTAAGGCTGACTCTTTTGTAAACTACGATTTTAGTTTTCTTTCATTTTACGTAAACCAGGTTGAAAACAAGCTATATATTCTTAATCCTGTTATTTATGACAAAGCTATTGTACATACACAGATACATACATACATACATACATACATACATACATACATACATACATACATACATACATACATACATACATACATACATACATACATACATAGATACATACATACATACATACATACATACATACATACATACATACATACATACATACATACATACATACATACATACATACATACATACATACATACATACATACATACATACATAGATATGGGTTAGCAACGGGGTGAAGGTGCTGGCCACTTCCTGGTTTTTTTTAGTGGGCTATGTTGGGGAAAGGCCATGGTGGCCTATACAGAGCCCCAACAAAGTAAGAAAAAAGGCATAAAGCTAAGAGGAGAGGGAAATCAGATCAAGTTTTTGATGTCAGATTTGAAAGATGGCAAGTTGTAGGATTTGGGAAAGGAAGAAGCAGGCAAGACGTTCCATGAATTGCATGTTCTCTGGCTGAATGACGATTTGTGGGATAGAGTTTGTGGATTGGCCAGTGAAACTTGGAAAGGGTGTGAGCGAGTCGAGCTTCTGGTGGTTTTGAAACGCCTCAGAGGAACATGAATAAGCTCTATGATTTTTTCTATAATAGTCTCCTAAAATTTCCCATTTGTCTCTTAGTAAGTATCGTCTCTGTACCTCACCGTTTTTGGTGAATCGGGCAGAATCGTCCATCTCCGCTTCATTAACCTTAGGGCGACATAGCTGTGCAAGCACATTGCAAGCTACAGTTGGGGCTGGCCATCTGGTAGCAGTGTGTGTTCAACTCCAGCGCTCCTTCCAAAAGTACTTATGTCAATCATGTGATGCCATCTCAAATCCTATCATGGCATATCGTATCGTATTATATATCATAGGAGTACAAATCATAAATTGCGGAATGTATTCTATTTCCTCATTTCAATGAACTATTTTGTCCTTTTTAAAGAGTACTGGCTCCTCCCTCATCGTTCCTATTGCTGCATTATCCAGTGACAAAAGCCTATCCAGATTTCTACGAATGCAAGCCCAAGGTACGGTGCAAATACTCTCTTCTGTCCATCGGACCCGTTGGGCCAGCATTTATCATCAGTGTGAAGGCTCTCGGGCTGCAGCCGTCCCCAGGAGACACTTCTGCATCTTTCCATCATCGATCTTCTTTCACGATGTGTGGAGAACAACTTTGCCTTACAATCGAACAATTTGGATAGTGAATGCTATTGTCTTCAATTTTTGGCTGGTGCATAATTTTTTTGAACTTATAGATAATGATATTTTGGTTTTGGACGAAAAGCTGACACATTTTCGCTACTCTTTCGATACTCGATTTTTTGCAATTTTCGAAAAGCATTTTTGAGGTACAAGGAAAATGTCTGGATTAGTGAAGTTTATCTTTATTAGCTCCCACTTCCAAACTTTCAGAATGAAGAATAGTTCGAGGTGAAACCGAGATTAACTTTTACATTGAAGAATTTTCGCTCTTCGTCCTACTTCTTGTTATTGAAAAACAATTCAGGAAAAAGCAAAGCGTTTCCCGCACTTGTACGCTTTCATATCTTACTATTCTCACTCCACTCCTGCGGGAACTGAACGCAAGTTAACCAAATACTCTTATTTCAAAAATGGGTAATATAGGAAATTAAATCCTTAAATTAACTGGTCGTAAAAATTTAACGACTTGCTTCAGGAAAAAACAAATTATCATCGAGCAACTTAATTGCCGCAAAATATATTTCTATGATTTAGACAAAAGAGCAGATAATAGCATGTAATATCAAGTGAATATCAAGTGAATAGAGTGATGCCGCGCACCGCATCTGGAAGTGCTGCAATATTTTCTTAGGCCAAGGTGAGCTGTATACAGTCAACTCTGCGAATGCGAACTCATGTAATTCGAACCTTCGCTGATTCAAATAAAATTTTCAGGTCCCTTGAAAATCCCCTAACAAGAAACCTCTATTATTCGAATCTCTGTAATGCGAACTTTTTGTAATCCGAACATTTTTGCTATCCTCTAGAGAGTTCAACAAAGTTGACTGTATGTATATACTCTTGTCTCTTACATGCACAGTGTACTATACAGTATGTGTGAGCTAAGTGGTATTTTGCATGGTGCATGGTAAGAGTTGTAATGGCATTCGGTTTCCCTCCACGTGCACTGGAGGTACTAGGCAGGGAGACCATGTGCAGGAACTATCGAGGTGGGCTAATAGCTCCCTGTGAGAGCTAGGGGTACCTGCAATGAGCAGGGAAACCAACCCATTCAGCATTTCCTTATCATGATATACCCGTAGGCATGTTAAAAGAGGGTTTTACTGTCAGCTGGGTCTATAATTCTCACTGGTGCAACGTAGCCCAGTGCTAGCTGTTCCATGGTCAGGCCGCCGTATATATTTAAATATATATAAATATATATATATGAATATATATCACATAGAGGGTGCTGTCTTCACCACCATATGGTGCTCTATGTACAAAGTACAGAGCGTTGATAGCAGAAATGCAGAAAAGGAAGAGACCGATTCTCTGTTACTCTGAGTTTCGTGCGAAGGCACCCGTCAGACAGACTATATATATATATATATTTATATTCATATATATTCATATATATGTATATTCATACATATACATATATATTCATATATATTTATATTCAATATATATTCATATATATATATATAAATATATATATATATATATATATATCGCGATCATTCTCAACAAACCGCTGCCATTTAATGGACAACATTCCTTTTATCATAGTCTGGACAACTGGATGATTCCCATGTTTTGCTCATGTGCAGAGAACAATTAGTTTTGAGCAAGGTAAGTCTTTTAACAGTAGCATGAGCAAGTGACACTGCATGCATCTCGCTTGCTAACGCGGATAGAAAGTTTAACCTTCATTTGTCTGGAGCTGTGTTTACTACCAGACAAACCCTCTGGATTATTTGGATACCCACTCAAGTCACTTCTCTTGCTTGCCAACACGTTGCAAAATCACTTTGTTTCCATTAGAACATTGTGCTTCCGACTTTTATCTTTTTTAGAAATGTACGCGCTAGTCACCTTTTTTCCAGAATGTTCGTTTTCAAGCCTTCAAGTGAAACAGCAATGGCGAAGCGAATGAATTTCACCCTTTTTCAAATGTACCCCTGTCATTTTCATATATTCCCGGGTCAGTGGATACTGGACCTAAGTAAGAGAGAGTGGGAAGGTTTTCCTTTCTCCCAGCCGCATTTCTGTCCCTTAAATTCACGCAGTTGTAGTCTATAATTGCTTTCGTAGTCTATAATTAAAGCAAGCTATTATCATGGAGTAAATCCCCTCTTCTATTCATCCCTTGCTGTCTCAAAGCCGTGTCCCTCTTGTAAATTAACTGTCTCTTTGTATAGTCAGGACGTTCAACAGATACAATTCACTTGGATCTGATTGCATCGAACGAAAGCGACGGCCTGCTTGACCAAAGAACGTTTGCTTCGGGTGATGATATCCAGCAAAAATCACGTCAACATGATTTTCAAAGGTATTCCCATCATCATTTGACAACAATATGAGCAACCTGGTGTCCTTCGAATGCAAGATTAATTTCACTATGATTTCAGTGGTGCCGTCCTAACATTGGGGTTATTGGTGAGATTCCTTTTTTAGTGAGTTATGTTGGGGAAAGGCCATGGTGGCCTATACAAAGCCCCAGCAAAGGAAGAAAGAAGAAAGCAAAAGGCTGAGAGGAGAGAGAGATGAGATCAATTCCTGGAAGGTTCATGATAATGACATATCTGTCAAGAAGGCTACGGGAAGCCACCCTATTAAGTCTGCTTTGGTAGAAAAATCGCGGCTCTCTTCACCTGGTTTCTGCTACACTCAAATTCGAGTATGCCGTGCCTTTTGCATACTATAATTCAATCGGCAATCTATGCATGTATTTTCACGGAATTTTTTAATCAAATGATTCAATTTTTAAAGGCATTCATTCATCTATTCATATACTTTGAAACTGCATTTCAATTTTGGTAGAGAATCAAATAATTAAAAATATTATAAATCACTAGCTTCCACTCCAAGCCACTCTTTGCGTTCGAAGGACGCTGCGGTGGCTGCTCTACGCATCTTTTGTCTAATACACAAAACAAAAGTATTCAAGTTTAGACCGCAATTCTATCGCTGGGTGTTGTGGCGAGCACCTGTAATCCAGCTGCTTGGAAGCTAGAAGCGTTGAACGGCTTGAGTTCGGGACCACTGATTGCTATTTACCTATGTCGATCGGGCGTCCGCACTAAGCTAGACGTCAGCATGGTCTCGTTAGAGGAATCTAATGCGACCAGGTTAGATAATGAGGAACGTATCGGCCCAGGGTGGCAACACAGCAGGCAAAAGTTCCCGCGCCGAGCAGTAGTGGGATAGCGTCTGTGAATAGGGGGTAGTCGTCAGCCCGCGCAACAAAGTCGAACACGATTCTCCTTTTTGATGTCTTTTATTCATGGTTAAAACTTAGATACAGACCTGATGTATTTATCTAATAACAATTTAAATTTTATTGGCATTTGTATCTGAAACAAGGCTCGTTTTTAGAAGCATTTGTAATTAGACCAACTAGATGCAAATCACCTAACATTAGCGAGATTTGTGGTTGTGTTTAGCTTATATGTGTGCATCAAAAGGGAGTTGTGAATGGCATTATTACTTACTATTCGTTTCGAAGAAAACCATTACAACCGTAATATCTGGTAATGATCGTTTTATCTCTGTGAAACATCGCGGCTTTGTACTTGTGTTTTTAGCGTTGAAATTCATCAAGTACTAACAGTCAAAATTAACGACGATGATTCCAGTGTTCAAACTGTTTATTCCAAAATTGTCGCTTATCTAGCATGTATACACACAGCAAGCAATGCAGCAATAATCTTAATCAACTCCTTTCAACAGAACTGCATTTCTTTTTTTATAAGAACACTGAGGCTCGATTTGCCCAACAATTAAGAACAAGGCTAGAACATGCTCAGCTTCAGATGTGAATTAAAAAAAACCAATTCGCATTTTGAAATTCATGAGCAAAACTAAAGGACAGAACAAATCTATGCAATTTATAAACAGCAAAATTATGTCCATAAACACTAGCAGTCATTGCTTAATTTTTGAAATTTGCCTGGTAAAATGTCTTAGGAACTATATACAGCATGTAACTTTTCACATTTTTGCAAAAAGATACTTTTTGAATAAGAAGAACATTTGAGCCTAGAATTATCAAAAAGTTAACAACACTGAGGCTCGGCAAAATTTATCTGGTGTAGTAAGACAACGTTAAAAACTAGTAAATACGGGCTTATATAGTATTTACTATAAACTCTAGTGAAATCATGAATATTCTGGAATACGTTAGAAACTTAGAGACCATAAACGGAGTGCTCTGGAATGCGTCAGAACGCTGTTCTATATACTGTACATATAGTAGGGTATATTGCGCAACCGCTGCGAGGCCTTTATCCATTGGCCTAACTTCGCCTGATACAAAGCATCACTGTGATAGTTTGCTTGTGTGCGGGTTACCGTGGATAAAGAATGAATATTAGAATGGAAAGGAGTGTCTAGATGCCCTTATTTAGATGCTTATACGGCTTTATTTACAGTAGATGTCATTTATCTGTACTCGTTAGAATGCGTAGACTTCTGCTTGGGAATGAAATTTCAGGGATGTCACCAGATGGGGGCTAGGGGGCTAGGGGGCTACAGCTCTCCCTCCCATTCGGGAAAATGTCAAGTCTGTGCCCGATCGCGACCAAACTTGAGCTTCTGTAATCTAATAATCTAGCCCCCTTTTGGGAACTTAGCGCCCCTGTCGGGAAAATCCTGGCGACCATCAAAGCTACTCTTTCCATATTTATCGAACTCAATCAGACAACGCATTATTTTCTCCTGTTGATTCATATTTCACAACGCAACCCTCTTGGCTCATTACATTTCATTGAAGGCTCTAGGTTCAAGAAAATGATTTAGCGAGAGTCTTTTAAGGGAATCACTCATTCCCAAATTACAACCATGCTTTCTTGATATTCATTTGTTTCACGATATTCGTTGCTGATTCGTCTCTCTTTCAGCGAAGCCATCGTGACCGGAATCAAAAACACACTGTTAGAACAACTGACAAGAGAGAGTGATGACGTGTCCACCCCACGCCCGAGTCCAAAGCCTTTTTCATCTTCTCTTGAGGTAACTACAGCTATTTCAGTTAATTGAGACATGTGTAGTGGTGAAGCAGTGGACTCACCGGGATATCACAGGTGTTGTGAGTTCGAATCCTGCACGCGTCACAATAAAATCACCCTTGGTGAGGAAGGCCACTTCGCAATATCCATTTTCTTAGAAAAATCTCATGCTCCTCCTATCTCTGGCATCTGCTAAGCTTAATAATAATAATAATTATAAGTAATAATCTCGCATCTTTATACTGGATTAAACACCCTAACCTTAAAATTAGCTGTTATCAATGTGTGTCCAGTGCTTGTGCCCTCAGAGTTACTTCTGAGTACTCATTTACTGACCTCGGAAGGATGGACAGCTGAGTTGGCTGTTGGCTTGTAGTAAGTGGTTCCGACGACGGGGATTCGAACCCACGCGGGTAGACCTCGCATGATCGGAAACACGGCGCCTTAATCACTCGGCACGCCACCTTTGCCTGACAGTTATCAGAATATGTTCATCGAGATCAACGCATTAGAGAAATATCGAAATGTCGATAGTAACTCGCTGGTTTACACTAGCAAAAAATGATCGGATCTGCGACGGGAAGGGTTAATCAATTCTGAGAATCAATGATTAAGTGAAAAAGTGCAAACAGGCTAATTTCTGCTTAAACGGTAATCTATTGAATTGATTTTGTGTACATAAATTTTGCTACCTTTTCCGCCTTACCTCGATTGTTATTAAAACAATCACTACTTTCAAAGAGAGACTCATCAATAAAAACCTTTAATTTCTATCTCTCAATAAATTTGCTGTAATGGAGCACGTAGAAAATTCACCAGGATTTACAGGAGGTAGAGAAATTGGTCACAGAAAATATAAGATGGCCGGGATAGAAGTCTCTAATAATCTCGCATCTTTATACTGGATTAAACACCCTAACCTTAAAATTAGCTGTTATCAATGTGTGTCCAGTGCTTGTGCCCTCAGAGTTACTTCTGAGTACTCATTTACCGACCTCGGAAGGATAGACAGCTGAGTTGACTGTTGGCTTGCGGTTAATGATTCCGACGATGGGATTCGAACCCACGCGAGTAGACCTAGCAGATTCAAAACTCTGCACCTTAACCACTCGGCCACACCACCATTAAATCGAGTATTCAACGCAGTATGCTAAAGTGGAAAACCCCCAGTCCCAGTAAGTCACATGCATTTGACGCATGGAATTGTACCTAAGCCATGAGAATTTCGAAGGTTTGGCGGTAGGAAGGGTAAGTTGGTATGAGAACCCCGAGAAGCAGTTATATTACACGAGTGATTATGGTCAATGGGGAGATGTATGAAACAGTTTTCCAAGGGCGCCATTTAAGGAGAGGCCAGATCTTATATTTACTTGCCTGCTAACAGGACCCTTAATGATAGCAGTAACATCTTTACTGAAAAGGTTGTCCTGTATAAATATGGTAGATTGTTATTATTATTATACCGTTATATAAACATTTATTTCTTTTTCTGATCAACTCTTAATGTAGATTTTATTTTAAATTTTTCATTTTTATATGCACATTTATTTTACTCAGGCAAGCCATTTGTAAACTGCCTAATCATAGAGAGGGTTACATTTGTATGTTTGATATTTTCATTAGTAAGAAGTTTAAAAAAAAGTTATATATTTCGCTCTTGGTCACATTCAGTGAAAGTGAGAATAGCTCATATCTGAGAAATAATTCGAGGTAGAATGATTGAAGCTAACAGAAATGTTTTTCAAGTCATCCCACAAATCATCATTCATCCCTAGAACATGCAATTTATGGAACGTCTTGCCTTCTTCTTGCTTTCCTGAATCTTACAACTTGCCATCGTTCCAACCTAAGATCAATAAACTTGATCTGATCTCTCTCTCATCTTAGCCTTTTGCTTTCTTCTTTCTTCCTTTGTAGGGGCTTTGTATAGGCCACCACAACCTTTCCCCAACATAACTTACAAAAAGAGAAAAAAAATACACACACACCACAGTTTACAAATCGCTATTTTGGACATCATGAAGAAATATTACTAGAGCAAATGGAAGAGGCTAAGAGTAGAGAAACAAGTAGATGTGCAAAATCCACTCTAAGTTGAGATTTTTTTATTCTATAATTGCACAGAGCTGGTTGGCAAAGTGTTTAGAGCACATGTTGCTATGTTCAGAGTCATGGGTTCGATCCCACGCGCGTTTCCATTTGTAGATGCCCTATATGTGCCCACCAAGCAGTGAATTGATACCTTGCATAAAGCTGGGGGTAAAGGACAACGAGGGGAGGACCTTACCGCCCCACCCTACCATGCCGTTGCTTACAGGATGCTACCACTCTGGCAATGTGCCCCCCCCCCAACTTTCGTATGAAGTATTTGACCAAAGTTTGCTGTCCATTAATAGGGTCAATTATCGATCCAAGGCGAGTGACTAATCCTCTCTTCTTTTCTCAAGCCGCATCCCAGAACCCCTTCAGTTCCTGAATTATCGATTATAGAGGAGCCGGCTTTGTTTAAGTCCACAAGCAAAGATTACAACCCAAAGATTTACCAGGAGATGAACAGCATTCACGAACTGGTATCTAATAAAGCAGGAGACTCTGATTCTGAAATCATTTCAACGGGCTTAATCATCAGCAGCAAACAGTCCGATCTTGGGAATGGAAACAGCCGGAGCATGGAAAAGATGTCATCAGAGGGTGCAGATGAATTTGAATCACAAGAAAGACAGATGTTTGAAATCCGGAGCAAGGCTGAGATTGTAAATGATACTGATATGAGAAGCAAAGATACACAGGAGACAGTCATACCCGTAGCTCAGAATGGTACGGTTAGAGGCACCTTAGTCTCCAACTCTGAGGAAAGGAAGAGTAAGGCTGCAACTGCTGCTGTGAGTTCGAACAATGCCGATGAACGAATGCAAAAATCAAAAGAAGATTCGGAGACTTTGACAAAAATTGCTGAGCACGAAAAACAATTATTTGAACTACGAGAACAGGTAACTGCTTATTTTCATGTTACGAGTGGTTGCTGGGGTTTTCTTCATCTTCTTCATCGTCTGTCGTATCGCTAAACAGCACTCTTCCACATCATCCCACATTCTTTAGCTACTGTTGAGTTGTATGCAAAGTAAGTCATCCATCGTGCATTCCTGCTTCAACAGTGGACGAATTTGCAGCTGATAATCTCTCGATGTTGGCAGAAAGGATTGTCATCGCCGTTGAAAGGTTCTGACCATTGCTTGACGTGGAAGTGATATTTCGCGTATTGAAGGAATTGGTTTGCTTCATGGTGGTGGTGAATCACAAATCTGTGTAACAGGGCCGCGACGAAAGCGCTTCTACACTTATACTTTTCTTTCTTGACCCCGTTGTTGGGGTAAGGAGAGCTCTGATTCTTGAAATCCCAGTCGTTCGGTTTTGAGTCAAAATAAGGGGAGAATATGAAACTGGATTTGCAATGAAATTCAGTGTTGATTTTGTATTTGGGACTGTTAGAAATGCAATAGAACTGTCGCTTTTGATTCCTTGGGTACTCATGAATGAATTTGACAGAGGATGGTCCTGTCAGATCACTGATGAAAGAAATTTTCGTGACGAAAGAAATATAAAAACTGCTCCTGGTGTCTAAGAATGTGTTTAGCAACATACCTTTCCTTTAACCTCAAAAGAGGCCAGGTGGAAGTTTGTGATAGATATCTATTACCGTCTCATTGCTATCCTCCGTGCCTTTGTTTATTAATGTACAGTACATTCAAAGCAGCTCTTTCATCGTTGCTCTCCATCCATACAACCACCAACCTTTAAAGCAATACTTCTAGACTTCGCAGCTCGATAACTTCACTTTGCCAGCTAACGAAGCGCTAACGAAACGAGAACTAACGATAGCAAAAGAGCGGCGAGCTTGTTATCTTGATGTACACATATTGTGGTGAAATTATTCAACTCCCACAAACATTCCCCATCAGGCCAGCATGTAAAGTACCTAGGCTAGTTCGAACCACGCCCGACGTCGCCACAGATGTCCACGAGTAAATCGATTGTCATCAAAGAAAAAGCAAAATATTTGATAACAACGATTGAATAGATTTGTTCCGATCACGACTGCTCCAAAAAGGGATCACTCCATGCTCGGCTTCTCACAAATTTCCCTCCCGCGCG